>KV441665.1:2753-400829 GCA_001644535.1 Pyrenochaeta sp. DS3sAY3a | reverse complement strand
ATTAGAGGTGTGATTATGTTTTTAATAGGGGTGCTGTGCGTCTAAGTTTGGTAATGCAACCCTAACGCTAAGCGGTTTTAAGCGTACAACAGGCCTGTTGTTACGCCTTATAATGGTTAGGCCATCCAGGGGACACTTACATAGATGTTGCCTTCTTAGCCAACGTTCGAAAGGTCGAGGTCGACTTTCAGCCATTGGATGGCGAACGTATCTGCCCCCAATCAGATGGAGCTGTAAAGATTCAATACAATGTTATAGAAAAGTTTTGGGGTGTTCTACAATCCCACCTCCCACGCCTAGTGGAAGTAATCATGAACTACGATGGAGATGTTCTGCCGTGGGAGAGTCGAGAGCAGCTGCCTCCACTCGCGGTGCAGCTTCTTCTCGAAAAATTCTCCCAACAGCATTACTTCCTCTGCCCTAGTGATGGATACGAAAAGATTCCCGAATCCCAACAAATCTTCACGGCTACCTATCTGTATTAGAAAACGTTGGGCATTTCAGCAAACCGCCAATAGCACTTGGAATAGAAGCGAGCCAAACAACGATCGGGAGACAATCCTAATACCAACAAAGGTATTCACCGGCCCAGTAGGTCAATTTACGGAGCTCCGCTACCAATGTGACTGGAAGGTTCCTCTTCAGCGCTATGGTCTTTGGCCGCTTCTAGTCGAAGCCGTAGACCGATATCATTTCGATAACGGGCGTAGTGACCCTTTTTCCTGCCCCTTACCGAATTGTACAGCCTTCTTCGCACAGGCTGGAGCGTGGTCAGTGCATGCTACAGAAGCACACTATCGGGAATGGCAACAGCTCTTTGAGATTGTACCTGGCGATAGAAAAAGTGACTTCACAGAACGAAAGCGCGCTCTAGACGATAAAGTAAAAGAGGTACAGCAGCAGTTCCGGCAAATCATGGACCAATGGAATAAGGATGATGGAGTAAACCAACAGAAGATACAACGTAGCTGGATGGAACAGCTAGCAAGTGACGCAGCATGGGAAACTAAGGAGACTGGGGAGAAGAGCAGGCTTTGGATTGACTTCGTAAACTATACGGATCCTAATTGGGTTCAAGTGTAGAGACGAAGAAGTACAGCCTTGTATCTATCTAAAGAGAGGAAGCTCCCTTCAATCGATCACAAGCGATCTTATCTCTAGCTGCAGAGCACCGAGGATAAGCACTATGCGGTTTCTAAAAAGAAATCTCGGTCCTTGATATTGGACCAGGTCCGAAGAGTGTGCTGGGAGGTCTTCCTGATCATCAAAAGAGAAATATTCGACAATACGAAGCTTCTGAACCCAATCAATGCTCCGCAACGAGCTTGGAAGCATGGCTTTCAAACGTCGCCATAACCAAGCCACGATTTCCTTCTCTGGAAGATGCGCCGACCATTCACTGGCTCCCATTTGATCCTTACCACTGTATACACATTGGCAGAAATAGTGCCAACCATGATGACGAGATGGGGTACGACGTGATTCTATTTTCCCACAGCATGTACGGCATGCTATCGAAACGAGTTGTCATCGAGCAGACTCTGGGATTGCTCGGGAAGAGTACAGGTGGGGTGGTAATAGTTTTCCATCGTGGCGAAAGCTTGCACTTTGAAGGTCTGGTTTGCCATCAGACTACTTTCTTTCCCACCGGAGTCGTCAGAGTGACAGATGAGGACCAGATTTGGGACGACTTCGCTCATTTCATAGCGGGTTTCGTAATGCACGACGGAGAGGTGCACGAGACTATGCAAGCAGAGTGGCGTAAGGTATGTCTTAGTTTGGGCTACAAATAGGAACGCCATCCAGACTGTTTATCATTTCGCTCGCCCGATGTCATGGCGGCCTTTACTCAGCATGCGACCAAACTATCGGAGCTCACAACGCAGCTGCCAAGGATTGAGCAGGAGTGACAGATTAAAAATCGAGCAGGTCGTTTCCGCCGCCCCGCAGCAATATGCAGGCCGACAGAGATCGATCATATTCAACTGTGCGTCCGGTGGGCCCTCGATCACGGAGTCGGTTTGACCATCATCGGCGGTGGTCATAGCGGCCACTGTGTTTGGAATGATATCATCGCTGTCGATATGAAAGCCTTCAATGGAGCATACATTCATCGAACAGAATGGGAAGTCTTACCTGCTGGATTGAATTGCAGCACTTTCCTCGTCGCCGAGGCTGGCTGCACGACCGAAGACATCATCGCCAAAGCAATGGAGGCAGGCGTAACGGTACCCTGAGAGTCCCAACGCTGCAGCGCTTCATAGATAAAGTAGTATCTAACGCTACTCTCTTCCCATCCTACAACACTCACTTAGCTCTATTTTCGCGCACAATTAACATGGACCTTTCAAGCCCCCTATGCCGCTACCATCCACCATGCCTCACTTCCCGAGTAAACATCATATCCAATAGGGCTTCAGAAAAGTACTGGTTTCGTAAAGACGCTTGAGAGCGAGATATAGGTCGTCTGACCCTGAAATATGCCGAGCTGACTTGCAGTAATCCCAATGTTCAGGCATCCAACCTGCGCTTTCCCAATCAATGATGGCGACAACATGACCGTTCTGTACGAGGACATTATGGAAGCCTAGGTCTCCGTGGCTGAAGACAATTGCGTGATCTGCCCTGTGCATGGCATGGTACATATCTCGATTGGATAACGGAATCCCTGGCAGAATTTGGTCGAGCTGCCAATCGTTGAATGCCTCCTCCGATTTGAAGGGTCCACCTTTGATGGGTCCCATTGACCTCTGATCCACGGCAGGACCTCCTGTTACTGACCCGATCATGTTATCCGAGCGAGCTGGTATCTGCCGCATCTGACGAATGTAATTACTCAGCTCAGTGAGAATTGTATTCTTCGCTTCCGGAGAGAGCTTTGGCCATGCGTTATTCAGCATTTCCCCTTCGATAAAGTCCATTAGGATGTAGCCCATACCATCCTTCTTATAACAATTTAGAACCTTTGGTACTGGGATATTCGTATGTTCACGTATGAACTTTAAATTCTCAGCTTCCGTTAAGTCAAGGTTGTGGGCTAGTTTTGCTACAACTGAGCCGACGCGGATGATTTTGCGAGAAGAGATGGATGACGCCAGTACGTCTGCATATTCTATTTCGTCGTCCGTCAGGACAGGTGCATAAACGTCCATTTTCCTTGCCAGCTCTAAGGGACAGTATGAGAGCGACTAATAATCGTGAGCACTACAAAGCATAAATGCAGAGTAAACCTACATGCTAAAAGAGCGCTGAACTACGCTCTTGATTGTCTTCAACTGCGTAAGAGGTAGCGTTAAGAAGATAGCTGGTGTTGTATTATCCGGCGTCGTGACGGAGGATAGGAAAGCGTTTGTAAAGCAGTCACCCGCCACTTGTTAGGCTTGGCATTGTCACATGAATTTAGGCGAGTAAATAGGTTGGGGTTAGATAGACTACCTAGGTATCGATTAAAGGTTCCCTCTAATCTATCCTTCATTCTATATTCTATCGCATCATCAGCCGACTGCTCTAGATTATGTTACGTTTGTCGCAAGCGAAAAAGTAGTTATCTGTACCTCCTATTGCACTGCAGTACCTGTCACAGGCTTGGACACTCACCTGCGAACTTGTCACCATGCTCATGTCGGACTACGACACTGCTTCGGCGGCGCGGGACCTTATTTCCACTCGGCACTTTGAATTTTTTTGGAAATGGGCGGAGGAAGGCGTCATGCCTGATATTCTTCCTGCCGCGAGCGTTGACACCGAATCTATTCAGCACTAAAGTTTTTGCGCGTTTCCCAAGATTCCTGTGTACAATAGCGACGGTAATTAGACTAAGGCTTAGGCTTTCGACTGTGCTTAGTGTAGTCAAGAAGACATGATGTTAGCTTTACAGCGTCGGACGATGAGATCTTTCGCAAAATTATTATAAAGCACTTCGCAAAATATTACCAACCATCATTAATTCGCGACAGCAGATCACGGAGGAAGGTATTTCCTACGTAGCTAAAGATAGAGAGAGATGAATCCAAAGTTGTACGCTAAGATTAAAGAAATACTTCAAGTAGACTTAATTAATTGAGGTAGAGGAGTAAGAACTTCTTTTCGTGTAGGCTACTATGCGACAGCATATCAAAGGCTCTATTAGCGCTCCAGGCAGGTAGATTGGATAGATTGCTTGGCAGCCACCCTATCGCGCGGTTCTTACATGCACTATACTTCTGTGTTGCTCGAATTTCGGAAGTTCGAAACTATGCGACCTTGTACCCAGCAGCGCAAATTTTTCATATCCGATGCGCTGGGATTCATAGCCACCGGCCCAAGCACGAGGAACCAAGCTTTTGCTTGGCCTTTCTCTCGGTCTAAGTACTTGCGGATGTCCTGGATTGATACTGATTCAATGTCTCCTCTCCAATCATGGCCATAAGATGTCTTTTTAAATCAATCTTCAAGGTGTCCGCTCCACTCTATTTGCCAACCGGAGAATACTTGATGAACCACTGTCATGCTACTAACGCGGACGACGATGTCAGCCAAAAAGTCCTTGTGATTTTCGCCCGTTTTGTCTACATCTTCCACAGACACGTTTGTGCTTCATACGGGTACACGAATGCATTCATTGTATCGGCCATCCAAACCATTGAAGTAGGGGGAAGGAACCTTCCAAGTTGATTGGTGCTACACCTATACATTCCTCCAAGCCAATGGATTTATACATGCAAGGACCTGAATATTATCCTTGGTGACGTGTAGAGCGGTGCAGCGGACAGCATTCTCTATTCATATATAAGTTTGCAATTGTTTTCGCGGTAATTCCCTCACTATCGCTGAATCTTTACGAGTTATTCTTCGCTCCTCACACAACCATGCGTCTTACACTACTCATTCTTGCAACAGCATCAGCTGCGCAGGCCTTGAATGACCTCGAACACGATGCAATCTACAATTTTCCCATGATTCCAGTTCTGCCGGTCCCTGGGTTTAACAGCACGCCGAATGGATTCAGCAACCTTGGCATCCTCTATACAAGCGCTTCAAAGCAGCTCGCCTCATACTCACTCTCCCTCGGTAAGCCGTTAAGAAAAACCTCTGGGATATCCAATCGAAGTTTCGGGCCAGTACTTTGACTGACTAGGAGACAGATCGCACGAACAACCTTTTCGCAGGCACAAACGGCGTCAATACGGATTTCAAAGCCAACCTCACCACTTCATTGACCGGCCTTCTCAATATCCTTTGGCAGACAGCTTATGAAGGGGAACGAAGAGTCTGTGCAATCACGACATCCATTAACCAGCAAAATGTGGACAGTGCGACTGCCACATTGGTTGCGGCGTATGTTTTTATGCCCTGAAACACCTACACTCCGAGCGCATCCGCTATTCTCAATTGAAATACTAATCGTTTCCGTTAGAATCAACGCCCAAGTCCAGGCCGTCCAAGCCATCACCAGGACTATTACCGCTCTTGTACTTACTATCAAGACTCGTATGTTATCCCTTTGTTCTCTCTTCATAAATCTTACATTTTGAAATCTCCAAAGTTCACCGGGTAGACTGGACGTTCTCGTGGATATGCTAACAATGGTACAGAGGCGCTTTGGTTTACAAGTTCTGAAAAGGCCGTTATTCAAGCACTCCTTCAAGCTATCATTGCTGCTGGACTAGCAGGTGTTGAACCGTTGTTAAAGCTCAACTCAGGCCTTGCTGCAGCTGGATATCTTGCACTCGCTAGTATTATTGCAGCCCTTAAGCTTGCAGTCACCACACTGCAGACTGCAGCGACATTTAAGTGGGACTTTTCTTGATTTTAACGGTCTTGTTCTCAATGTAGCTCTTGCACAATATAGCATTCAAGCGCAGGTTCTTTGAAATCACGTGTAGGTCTTCCTAGGGTATGATTATCATGACGAGAGGATTGTCAATGTCGATCAATAAATCCTTTGAGGGTGCTCCGTATTCAGAAGTTACCACACGGACATGAGTTCATAGTGTTTCATAGAATGGTCTAAAAAATAAGTGTCCTGCTAAGTTCTAGTTCAGTATCGTGTTCTCCAGCTCTAATTTTCCCATCGTACATTCCTCGGCGCTATGGCTGTGTGCGGGTGATGCGGGATAGTGATGGAATGTTCCTAGCCCTGGTCCCTTGAGCGAATTGACGCCCTTTGATGATCAAGATCCGCCAGAGCGGCTGGACCTCATACTCGGTAGAGGGTGCCTTTCAACTGATCGATGTAAGTGCGGGGGTCAAAAACAACACACTTAGAACGATCTTATACAGGGTTTCCATACCGAGCTGATTTGATTTACAAGATTTCGGGGGACGTTTCTGTCTATAAGATTGTCGAAGCCGTGGTAATCCCACACTATAGGTCAACCGCAAGGACACCTCCTCTCCGGCCTCATATCGTAGGTCTAGACCTCAACTCCCCATGCCGCATCCCGTCTTTCAAATTCTGCAATTTCAGCTGCCCAATCACTTGCTTTTTTGCCCACAGTCTGCTCTACGATCCATAGCGTCGAGTCAATACCTGAGCTTACACCACCCGCATTCACGATGCGTACACCAGCATCTGTAAGGCCACCGTCGACCCAACGCTTGCGTACTACGTTTATGTTTGACTGTCCGCCAGCGGCTTCATCGGCGACCTGTTTCAGCATATCGAAGCCGAGGTGATGTGTCGTGGCTGTTCGATTTGCCAGGACCCCGGCTGCAGCGAGGAGAATCGAGCCAGAGCAGACAGATTGCAAAATCCTTTGACCGTTTGCTTCTTTCGGTTTACTTTGCGAAAATTTGCGGATCAAACCGGTCAATTCTTTGCCTTCCGCGCTTTTGATGAGTTTACCGATAACATCGAAACCCGCGCCTGGGATGACAAGAATGTCGAAGTCTTCGATTTTCGGCTCGATCTCTGCAAAAGTAGCATTTGGTACGTAGACCAGAGCCCCAGAATCGGTTGTGACTGGGTTATGGTGCGCAAATGATGTGATTTTGAAAGGACCCGGACCTTCAAAGGGGCGGGCGCTGTAGATCTCAACCGGGCCAGAGAAGTCGAGCAAATCCGCACCGGGATATAGATATACGGCAACTTTGAGTGGCGTGGACATGGTGATGGAAGTGGAATGGATGCTTGGTATTCTGCGTGAATAGTATTTGAAAGTTCCCTCCGGTGACTATTTTATGTACTTGGTCTACATCGGAGCGGATGCTTGGATGTACACCGCTTCCGTGCCTAGGCAGTTTCACTCCGTGTCAGCTCGTATCCCGACGTTGTGAACTCTTACGTTATTTTTTAGTGTTGAGTCCTCCAGGCTATATAGGGAACATGTTCAAATTACAGTCATGGTGGACAGATGTCACAGCGAGCATGGTGGAGGCTCGGCTGAGCAGCACATCAGGAGGCGTGGCTGGTCCTTTGTCCAACCACAGCGCGGCGGAATTCCTGCGCTATTTCCGGCACATGACGGCAACGAGCTGCACCATCGCACTCGCACTCGTACTCGACATACACAGCTCCCCACCCACCGCCATTGATGATACCGATGCAGAATAGCTCGCGTAGAACCCTGTAATGCCGCGGCTAGGCTCCAAGAAGAGTCGTTACGGCTGCAAGCAATGTAAGATTCGACGTGTCAAGGTCAAACTCCCTCTTCCTTCGTTGCTTGGCTTCACTCACCCCGTTCAGTGTGACGAGAACCGGCCATGCGGAGCATGCGCAAGGTATAGGGTGGAGTGCAGTCTGCTAAGCAATGCTACGTCGGATCGCTCTGATGTACCCTCGCCAATTACCCAGGCCTCATCGGACGAACCACCAGCCAGTACGGCATCACCGCCAAATAATGAGGCATCGCATCCACCAGACATATGCCACTCCGGCTCAGTTCAGGAGCATCTCACGCTTGTGCAGAACTCGACGCCACCGGGCCTCACTGAGCATTTGACGCCTGCAGACCTATCGGAAATAACGCCATCGCAATGGATGTTCGACCTAGAGTTGATGCACCATTTTACCGCCCATGCGTACCTTACAATGCCCGGTGTGGAACAGACCAAACAGATATGGGGCTACGCTGTTCCTCAAGAAGCATTCAAGTTCCCATTTCTCATGCACAGTCTACTCGCATTCTCCGCGAATCACCTAGCATACATAAACCCATCGAAGACATCGCACTTCCGACTGCAGTCTTCAACCCATCAAACTGCGGCCGTTACTAGTCTCAACAAAGCGCTCACGAATATCGGACCTGACAATTGCCATGCGCTTTTTGTCGGAGCCTCTCTCACAGTAATGAACGCTTTCGCAGATGTGAGGACGTATGACCTGGACGTATTGATCGAGATATTTAAGCTCATCCGGGGCATGGAGTATGTTCTAGGAAAAGCAACGCCAATGATAGAAAAGGGCCCGTTCGCAGCGATAGTCCGCCCCGTCGGCAATGCGGCGAGGCCCTCGCCATTACTCTCTGCATTTCTCGTGGACGTCCAAGGGTTGGCGTACCCAAGGTCGAATGAGCCAACGCCCGTTGAGCTTGCGTGCATCAAGGCAGCCGAAATACTGAGACAAGGTCTGCAATACAGCCTGGAATCAGCACCGCACCCAGCGATGAGGGCAGCAATGATTTGGCCCATCAGTATCGAGTCGGACTTCATCGAGCTGTTGAAACAGAGGACAGACCCGGCTGTGAGGGACGTTTTCAAGCACTATTGCAGGCTCCTTGAATACTCAAGTACTGACTTCTGGTTCTTTCATCGTTGGCGTGGGGTGTCGCACCTGCTGTAATAATGGTTCGGAAATCGCTGCTCTTGAAATAATTAAAGATATTCTACAACTACAAATATTTCCAAAGTGCGGACTCAAATTTCAAACTTAGATTCATAGCAACATACGAGTCTATCCTCATAGTCACGAAATATAGCGTGAAGAAAAAATGGTGCACAACCAACCGTGATCTAGATGACGAGACCATTGCGCTATTCAAAAAGGAGAACCTATACTTTCGCAAAGGAAACCCCTTCATGATTTCCGCCCAATAAGAACCGTACGCTTCGGGTATCATAAGGGTCGGGTTGAAGTATCTAACCTGCTCAGCTGATCCATAGTAGGCCATTGCATGGTATCTTTGCGCTTTTATGAGCTACGCTATCCGCCGATTTTTGTAAGACCGTATCTAACGCGTACAAGCCAGAACCTTTGGCTGGTGTTGTGGCATAATTTTCATGTCCTATTTAGACCACTGGGGGGGTCATTAAGTTTTACCATGACTTCATAGCAAGCAAGGCATATAAGGGCAAGCATGAGGTACCAGTAAAGTGGGAATGCCCGAGTCTGGCCGCTGTTGTCTTCTACACTCAGTACATGGCAGCGTAGGTCACGCGTACCGTAGTGGTGTCTCCGAGTACTATTATCTCTAGCGCTAGCTGTGTGCGTAAATTCAACATAAGCTGTACGTAGAACATGTGCTATAGGGTAACCCAAAACAAAATACAGCATCATAAACGACTATCGAGAAAGTTATCGACCCTTCATTCTCATATGTGGCACTGGCTTGCAAAATTCACAATGTTGGTCGTATCTTTAGGCAAGGGTTCAAAAATGTCGAATTAAAGTGTTAGCGCGGTCATTCGTGGCCGATTGCGTGTTCTCATTCTTACTTCCTCCTAGTCCATAAGCAGATGCTCCACGCAAGGATGCGTCGTAATATACCGACGTCGCTCTGGAATTCGTCGTCAACAAATTTGGCATTGCTGTTGACAATCAGCGACAATCAGACTGCGATCTCCCTCCCAGCCATGTTGTTGCTCGTATGAAGTCGAGCTTTCAATCTTGACGACAGAAGTGAATTTTGATAGTGGGAAGTAAGCCATAGAGTCCAAGAAGATGGTGGAAGCCCCTTGCGTCCATCCACAACCGCATTATTCTGTAAGCGGGACCTTGAACTGTTACACAAGAAGCTAAGGTTTCACCAGACGTCTTATCGCTCGAGTCGACCCACATAGGGGAGCCGTTGACGAACACGCAAACATGCGCTTATCAATTTGGGCCCCTACGTCTGCATCGGTGACCTGGAACCCCCAAAGCCAGCTCTCCATGGCGCATTTCAATTTCAAGCTCGCAATTGGTGCTATTTTCCGCAATCTGCTGGTGTTTTTGGGTTTGCTTCGTGCCGTTTGTCTTCACTACGCAGTCGTAGCTCAAGGATGCTAGCCTCGCAGAGATATTACTTTGCTGTTCTCGCCGTGTTCCTCGTTCTAGTATCCTGTTCGTTTCTTCTGTTTCACGCGGATGAATTTGGGAGGTTCGGAAAAGTCGATGAAATCCCTCATAGGTACGATCAGCTGCTGTCCAATCAATACTCCATTGTTTTAATAAATCCGCAGGTTTTCGAAGCCGACACTCGAGGAAACTATCATATCTTTGTTCGGGGCGATAAAACACGATCCGTCCAGTCCTGGGTACATTGATCCATCCGGACAGTACTATAAGGGTGGAGATAAGCCGACATGGACGAGGCCTTTGGGCAAGCGGGTCCTAATTGTTGACATTGATACTAGGGTTCCTACGAAGGAAAACCAAATCTTCAATCCGGGTGTACTAGATTGGGAGCATCTCGACATGAAAGGTGGGGGTCTCGTCTCAAACGCCATTCTCAATCACTACCTCTATGCTTTGATACACGGATACGATTATATGTTTTATCAAGCAGAACATATAGTCGACCACCATGATTCCTGGATCATGCCGCACGTTTTGCGCGAGCTCGTTCCCAGTTACCAATTCGTGGTGGCCATGGATGCCGATGTCGTGGTACCCCACCTCGAAGTTCCTTTGGAATGGATGTTCAACCGCTGGGGAATCCAAAGTCACACGTCTATGGCTCTACCTTGGGATACCGAGGAGTTTAGGAACAATGTGTCTATCAGCACGGACAGCAAACGGCTGCTTGTCCTCAATACCGGCTTCGTCGTCGCACAAAACTCGCCTTTGACGCAGGAGCTGCTTGAAGCGTGGCGTGATTGCACATCTGAGACCCGGTACTCGGATTGTGGGCAATGGAAACATATGTGGTCGCATGAACAGCGAGCTTTTAGCGAGTACATCCGCTACGATTTTAATAAGACACCAGAAACGATTGTGCCTATCCCATGCAACGATGCAGTAGGCTGGCCAGGGTTCAAAGAGCGCTTCGAATCGACGAGTCCAGGAATCTCGGATTGCAAAGGGAACTTTATTCAACATCATACTATTAGGAAAGAGTATGTGAAGGAAGGAGCATCCAACAGCGTGATGCAGGTGATTGGCCAAGCGCTGCAACAGAATTTGCTGAGACAGCAGGAAACCCTTTGGTACAAGGAATCGGAGCATAAAACGGTAGACGAAACGCCCGAGGTTGTAGATCTGGGAGAGAATAGAGCCAACGCCATCGAGGCGAGCATCTCACCGGTGGTCACGGAGAATCTGATCACGGATATTCTAAGCAAACGACGTTGACCAGAAGAGGGTTGAGATTTATACGGCGTTTTCCATGGATTGCATTCAAGGCGTTTGACGGGATGTGATCAGGTTCAGCGATGTGAGTACCCTTTCAGCCCAATTTGACCATCGACATGAATTGATCTCATTAGGATTTTTGTCCGTGGCAATATGCTGATAGTGGAGCCTATAGTAATGTCAGCTCATACCATCGATCAATTTGTGATGAGCAGAGTCGAGGTGGCAATCAGAGCTATCTTGGTCTCGTTCATTGAGCCGACGGCGAATCCATGACCTCCTTGCGCCAGGGTTACAAAATGAACCACAGGATGGAAGGCAGGATAGGCATCGGACTCTCAGCTCAAGTGTAATGTTGTTCATCATGTGGAGGTGGAAATCAGGGGTTGCGTAAAGGGAGGTACGTACCGTTGCAGGGCTAAGCTCTAGGGCGCAAGCTAAAGTCAGGAGATCGGTGATACACAACGGAAAAAGTGAAAAATGATTAGTATACTGCAAGGATGACCATGCGTTGACCTGGGTGTTTTGCGGTGACCGTGCAAGTGAGAGAAGGGCAGGACCGAGGAATTATATGAACAACATTATGTCAGCGTTCTCTCATTCGCTAAGGGTTTGCCGTGTGACTCGCGAGACACTCCTTGACCTTTCACATCATCTGCACGAACAACTGCATTATCATCAGAGCACACATTATTCTACAAGATCTCTGCTGCCTTCACAAAGATCCAGTTCTTGTCCGCAGTAACTTCCCTTCCGTTCTCTATCTGCGCCTTCGTATTGTTCACAATCTCAGCCTGAATGCGCTCGAGATACGCGTCTCTGCGATTAATCCACAAATGCACGCCGCCTTTCGCAGTATCAACACCATGGAACAGCATGAAAGAGTCGCTTCCGGGTGTATCTCCTGCGGCCAGTACTGGGCGCTTCCATTGATCAATATACGTGAGGATTGCGGCCCACTTGCCGGCGAACCACGTTGCTGGCGTCCAGAGATAGGGCGTCATGACGAGATCAAGATTTCGTTTTTCATCGTAATCGCCTTCGGTGATTTGTTTACGCGCGTTGGTCAATTCGCCCGATGAAACATTTTTGAGCATTGTGGTCACGCCGATGACGTTCTCCGGTGGCACATTGTAGCCGTACTTTGGGTCGCTCGCAACGAAGCGCACAAGTTCCTCATGTGCGGCTGAGATGACATAGACATCGATTCCGTTGTCCATCAACGCATTGTAGAGCTCCACTTGGCCCTGGAAGATGACCGGTGAATGGACTGTTGATTCGGTAATCTCACCGCCGTCCCAATATTTCGTTGGAATAGTATCGTTGAGCGCCATGAGCTCGTCGACGTAGCCTTTCAGTTCACTGAGCGTGAAACCCGACCAGACTTGAGCGACCCACGGATAGCAAACAAAGTCATCCACTTCACAGAGGCGGACGTAGTAGCTGTAGAGGGATTCCGTGAAATTGGCCGTATCCTTGAACTCGATGAGCTTGAGGCTTGGATCCAAATTGTCGCGCGTGAGAATGCCTCGATTTTCTAAGAACGGCAGTAAGGATTCCTCTAGATCGTAGCGGTAGCTGGTGTTATCCATATCGAAAACTGCATAATTGCTCTGGTTGGCATTTTTCGCAATCATTTTATTGAGAACCTCGGCGGCTTCCCGGGGCCAATGCTGAAATTTGGCTGGAGGAGGACCATAGCTCGGCACAGCAAAAGTTGAGGTAACAAGAGATGCGAGCCAGACCGCGGCTGTGGGATTAGAGGCCTTCATGGCTTTTCACAGTCGCAATATTATATTCCGAGAAGGTTGTGGTTGGGCGAATCGGTGCTCAGCCTGGGGTGCAAAGTTGGGGGAGAGTCCTGGAATTAAATACCTAAACAGCACGAACCGCCGACGAACACGCCGACATTAAAACCCCACTCCAATTGATAAAAGAAATCACCAGGCTTGATTCAGTGAGGAGTTGCGCCCACTGTCACCGGAGGATGTCACTAAGGCTCGCTTCAGCAACTGCTCGCGTGCTCAATGGTTCAATTGCCCAATGACGTAGGTGTCGGAGTGACATCCGTGTAACATGCATCTACTAAAGGAGCCATTTGCTTGTGTGGCTTTTCTCCGCACCGCACCGTGGGTTCAATTCGTGCTGGTGCCATGGTTCGTCGGCAAGGAAAAGTTCGTCTTTTCGGCTTATCGCTGTTTGTAATGGAGGCAAGTTCAGCGATTTCAAAGATAACCCGGCCCGAATGTACCTAGGTACCTGAATCATGCATGCAGCCTCTCTTTCCATCGGATAGAAACTCTAAAAGCAGTAAAATCTCGACAGTTAAACACGAGGATACAGGATTAAACGAGAATGCCAATATCACATAGCTCGTTCTTTTGTCAATGATGAGTCTTTGAGACGTCGAATTTGTGAAGCTGAGATGGTGCCTCACATTGGGGAGGTATTCCGTGGAGTTAGCCAGAGGGTTATTTAATTTATGTGCGAAAACTTTTAGAGAGAGAGAATGCAATATAGCGAGAACTTGGTGGAGTCATGCCTATGCATACAGCCCGCACGACTCACGCTGCAAGCACCTCGAGCCGTGATACGATCTTGTCATGTCCCATCACTTCGTTTCCTCTTCGTCTTCTCCAACTTCCTCCTTTCCCTTCGAATTCCGCCAATAAGCAACCATACCCTTCATAGCATTCGCATGCCCTTCAAAGTCACCTAACGTCGCCCTCTCCTTTCCATCCAGAAACCTTTTTCCTAGCTCATTACACAGTTCCAGCTTCACCCTCTTCTCTTCGCTCTGCGCAAACATCGTGTAATCATCTAGTATATCGTTGCCAACATACAGCACTGGGTCCGCCGTAGGAGAAGACAAGAACTTCGGCAACAGGAAGTACCAGTCCACAAAGGGACTGTAGAGAAAAGACTTCTTGGAAACGTGGCGTTCCACACCGTCTTTGACGACGTCCACTCCAATCTCTTTCAGGAATTCAACATCCAGGCTCGTAAATGCCGGCTCCTGCGCGTAGATCTTAATGCCATTTGGACCACTCGAGTCAGGAGGCAGGGTCGTCCTCGAAAATTTGATATTTTCAATCACGGCCATGAACAGAACGAGCTGCCACATAGAACGGTGTCGATGTGACCAGTCAAGCGAGAATGAGCCGATGCCAACGCAGACTGCTTCTTGCACATCCCACGTTCTCTTCACAAGCAGGTCTTCGATCTGCTTGGCGAGTGAAGTCTCCCGCCACTGACTCTGCAGGCGCTTGAAGTCCTCGATGAGTTTTGCAGCTGTAAGGCCCTCGACAGTGTCTGTGGGAAAAGATGCTGCGCCATGACTAGCTTTCCCCGTCCTCTTGTGTGCAGACGACTTCGACAAGCCATGCGTGACAACAGTCCAGCCATCATCAGCCTGGACTTCCTTTCTCTTTACGCGCCCACCTGCTCGATCTCGACCGCTACCGCCCATTGCAGCAGCCTCGCTTCCAGTTCACACCAAGGGCGCTATCTCTTTTCTCTCTTGGGCGGGCGCAGGGCATGGTCCAGACTCGGCGAGTGACGTCGGCTTTAGGGGTACAGTCACACGTCCCAGTCGTCGAGTTAAGGTGCGGCTTGCATGGGCGCGAAGAAGCGCGAACGTGGTTGAGCGCGGGAAGGATGGCGGCGCGTAGCGATGCGGCGTGGAAAAAATGTGACAGGGGCTTCGGAATGCAGGTTCCGAGGATCGGAATAATTCACAAATGCCGCTCACCACTTTTCTGCCTTGCACCTTTTAGGGCAAATCAGAATGTGAACGTAATACGGTGTGTTGTCAAGAAAATCAATTCAACTTTGAGTTATGTACATCAGCACGATCAGGCAGCCAAAATCTCTCTTGCCACCCTCTGGCCGCTCCTGATCGCTCCATCCATATACCCTGTCCAATATTCACTGGTCTCCGTCCCAGCAAAGTGCAGTCCGTCAACTGCTTGTCTCAGAGCTGCACCATAAGGCTTCAGGACATTCGGCGGCGCTACAGCCACCGGACCACCTCTGCTCCACTCTTCCAGGTCCCAACGTTGCAGCACAAACTCTGACACGTTTGCCGCCTTGGACCCAAAGTACCGCACGTAGTCTGAAGTGATGGTTTCTTGACACTGTTGTGGCGTCAGCCTGTCGAGAGCACGCATCTCGTCACCGAGAATGAAACCCATGACTGCGCCGAAAGATGTGTCGCTAGGCGTGTTGTCGAAGGTGACGCGGACAGCGCCGCGGTCACTGATGACTTGTGCGTTGAGATCCTCGTCGGTGCGCCAAAACGGAGTGTTGTATATAGCAATCCCTTTTCCGATAGCTGGTAGGGTCATGCGGTTGTTGAGTGCTTGTCGAGCAGCAGGTAGAGCAGGTGAGAAGGTGATGAGCTTAAGAAGTGGAGGTGGCATTGCAACAACAACGTTCTTGGCTGTTACAGTACCGGCCTTGGATACAACAGTGTAGCCAGTGGATGTCTTCGTGATGCTAGAAACAGCTGCGTTGAGCGCGATATGCTCACTTCCAACTCTTGCAGCAAGTCTCTCAGGAATCAGTCCCGTACCGCCTTCTACCCGCTGTTCCTGACCTCCTCCTTCGACTGCGATCAGCGCATTGAGGGTTCCTTTTGTCACTTCGTTTCCTGCAGAAGCGATGTATGCAATGACGTATAGCAAGCTCACTTCTCTTGGCTCAGCGGCGAAGATGGCTTTGCAGGCCGTTGTCAAAACGAATTTGGCATCCGGGAAAAACGCGTAGAGGTTTAGGAATTGTTCAAACGTCCTTCCATCCCACTCTGCCGCTCTGGTATGGTTCCATGGCGCTTTGACGTCGATTTCCGCCGCCCAAGCATCAAGTTGTGCTTGTGCTATGGCAATCTGGGCCAGTGAAAGGGGAAGAACAGGGGGTGCCCCGCCAAGAAGAGGGTCAGGTGTATATGGTATGCGAATGTTGTTACGCCAGAGGACGGATTTCCCAGAATTGTACGTGTTAAATGTGGTTAAGCCAAGATCAGAAATGAGTTGGAGGACTTTATCTTGCGTTGGCCCTACAAACTCTGCGCCCACTTCGGTGATGTCGCCATTGCTTAGAGGTCGATTCAGAACTTTTCCTCCAACGCGGTTGCGTGCTTCGAGTACTAGAACCGACTTTCCACCTGCAAGGAGGTCTCGTGCGGCGGTGAGGCCGGACAGGCCAGCGCCAACAACCACTACATCGACAGACTCAGGAACTGCTGCTGCGCGGATGATAGGGGCAGAGTAGATGGACAGAATGAAAAGGAGGAGGTATCTGGTAGTGAACGACAGGGATGTAGAGCGAGCCATGACAGACAGGTCATACGCACGCCGCAAGGAGATCAGCCGATGTGAACTGAGAAAGAGGAACTCAGAAAGGCAGTCATCTTATACTGTCCCATCCCGAACGCTCAATGGCACCCTGATTTCCCGTGGCCTTTCGGGCGGAAACAAAGCTCAAGAATCCGAGCCGTCTGTCCAAACATCCATAAGCTGAACGTTAGTCTCAACCTCGTGGCCACCCAGCCAAGCATCGATTGAGCCATTAAAAGGTACCAATCCCGGTTGTGGCGTTCGTATTTCAAACTGTGAGGCAGGACATGTGGATGCGTTCCTGGTGTTTTCTGAATGCCGAGGCCATGCACCCGGGTACTCGAACGACTAGAGGATACATTCGCAACTGGTTAGTATAAAAGTGGTAGCAAGTCCGTAGATTCAATACTTTATGCTTGAACGACGACGGATGCAAACGTCCTCAGTGCGGGGAAAGCAGTACGTAAACCCTGCAGCTTGGCTGGATAGGGAGGGTTGAACCTTCAGGCATCTGGATCCTGTAGAAGCGAAAGACTACTCTTAGTACACCCAGAAGATTACCATCGATTTGGCACGCATCAAAATGCGATCTGGCAGTACGCGAAGGGGTAAATCTAGATTCAGTGGCTCGAGGCGCTGAATGGCCAGCCGCAAATTCACGTGAGCCTCCAGTTCAGCTGTGGCACGGGATGTTTCCTTCTCGCAGCCTGCTTCAGATCAGGGTGCTCTCTCAAAAAGGATTCAGTCGACATCCGTTTGGGGGCCGCTATAGACGGAAAATAGAATCAAAGTAGGCTTGCGTTTAGCCAGGATCCTGCACCCGTAAGCTGCCGCGTCGGATACAGTCCATTTATCCACGCACCAAGGCAAATAGCTTGCTTTAGTATTTGCTGAAGACATAGGCGAGGTTCGGTTATATGAAGGAGTAGTCTCAGTATCATGTTATTGCGAAAGAAGAGGATGCGCCATTCTTCGTCGAGAAAAGAGTGATATCCCCTTTCGTAACATCACGTGAACCGCGCCGCAGCCGTACATGAGCGCTCCACTTCCCTTCCGCAGCCATAATCAGCCACGCTGCACAGAAGATGTGGAGCGCCGATCAGGCGTCCAAGATGACGCCTGCGTGTCTCTGATGTTGTGTTGATCGGCTATCGTGAATGTTGTACAAGGAGGGTATCACAGATATCTAGGCAGCTTACACTGATCCAGAGCGAGACGTCAATTGTTTGAACTTGATTTCTTTGCATTGTATTACAGATCTTAGTCGCTGATCAATAGTGCTCACCAAGGATACTCGAACGTGCGCTATGTAAGGAGACTGTCCTTGTTGAATGTGCGTGGATAAGGAACCCCAGCGCTGAGGCAATGTACAGTAGAGCTGTGAATGCAGAACCTTTCCGTTGTAGACAATAGAATTCTTCATCAGGAAGAATGACGTACAGAGAGTGTATATACCCTCTATTTCCCTTATCCCAATCCTAGGATAATACCAGGGGTGACCAAAATGTGAATGCTCGCTTCAAAGGGACGGGATATCTTTTGCACCAAACGCCGCGATAGGATAACAATATATATGAGGACAAACATGGGTGACCGCAGATGATTAAACCCACGTGATCCACGACGCCACGATGAGCATCAACGGGACGAGTATCGACGCATATCCGTTAACGAGCATTGTATGTGGCGCTGGTGATGAAGTGGTCGTATACACGATTTGGAAACCGATTTCCTGTCCTTTTGTCGTCGAATTTAAGCAGTTGGTCTCATTTACCTCGGGTACATCTTTTGGCTCGGCAAAGGTAATGTCGGCGCACTTTGGTTTGGTCAGCGATTGTTAAAATAGCTGGATGACTGAAGCCGCTTACATTGTACAGTGCCGCGCCATGCTGAGCAAGCTCGATGACTTGGATTGTCGCGTTGTCGCCAACTTTGGGAGTATAATTTGCAGGCAGTGGGACTTGGGGTAAGCAAAACGTGCCATCGTAGTTCTGGTTCGAGGGTCCCACGATCTGGAAAACGGGCAGCATCGCGTGCGAATAGTTCAACGGCTCGTTGCCGTAGCCCATATTGATATAAAATAAAGCTAGCGCATGGCCTGGGAACCATCCGGGTTGAATTGATATTGCGCCACCCTTGAGCGGCCATTTGGTGCGATTCTGCGACATGGGCATACCTCCGCCTGCGCAGCCTGTCAGCAGCTGTCTGTTGCGACCAGATGGGTATACGTACAGGGATACATCCACTGCATGCCATAAGGGAAACCGTATGTGTCCTTCTCTTTATCATAATTGATACCAATCGATCCAGGGATAATACTCGGGTCGGTGTCAGAGACAGTTCCGTTCGTGTGAATGTTGTTGCCTCGCCATGGTGGGTATACGATGACCGTGTGCGCGGAGGCGAGCGACCAACTGGCGACGATAAAAACGAGCTCTGTGAAACGAAACATTTCGGTAGCGGCGGGATCACAAGTTGGAGATCGGAGTCGAGTTATGTATGCGATGACCCTTTTCTTGCGGGCACGACGAGTTGGCTGTCAATAATCTGATGGTGGACGATGCAAACCGGCAGCGCTGCAGTGGCGGGGGCCATCTGAGCACTTAAGAGCCAGAACACTCGAACCTTGGCCATTTGCGCCTCGTGCGACCATCCCGCTGCTCAGCAAGTGCTCGTAAATGGCTCCAAGAAGCGAATGAGCAGTGCAAGTTGGACCCGCCACGACGGCCAGCCAGTGCATGTCAGCCCTCGAAGCATTGAGTAGGTATATTGGCTTGACAGGGGCCAGCGACCACTGAGCGCGGTGCATGCACGACTCTTCGGGCGGGAGGCAACGCCCCAAGAGAGCCGGAGCGAATAGCGTCCGCCGACGGATTCCCCATGGCGGCCCTGATTTGCGGAGCAGTGTGATGTCTTTGCAGGCTCTCGGCAGTCCGGCCAGGCACTTGTGACTTGGAGTGTAAGCGCCCAACTCCTGCTCCACCGCGATGCTTGATAACGTCGAATCTTCCACGCAGCGCACACATAAAGGCTCTCCAGACACTAGGTGTCCTCCGCATCGCGCGCGACTCTGCTCTGTGATAGTGTGATCGAGGCGTGATATCCAGCCTCGACACACTGTGCTGTCGCCCACGAAGCCGCCGCCCTCCGTCTCGCAGGCCGTCCCAAATGCGCCATCTCTTTGCGACGTCAACACAGTCAGCCCGCTGCCCATGTGCGAGGCGAGGCTATCAATGTTGACATCGCCGCAATATACTTCTCAGCCCTGGGGACGCAAGTTGATGTATTTTGATATCTTGGTGCATGAACGTGCAGTGCCTCTCCTCTCGTGTTGGCAACGCACGCTGACTGCTGATTGGGAGGCTGTTTCCTTACCCCTGGCGCTGATTTATAAAGCCAGTCCACCGTTTTGGTGTAAGCGAAGCATTTGCATGATAGCTTGATGAGGTTGGTCCCTTCGATCTCGACGCCGGTCCCGGGAGACGAGCACACCCACTAAGATTGAGTTTGAGATGTGATGAACCCTGTCATTCGCCGTCTTCTTCCACGTAGTAAGGGTCCCCAAACGGGACGGCCCTTGACAGTTTAGTTTCATCCTAGTTTGGGTCATCTTGTACATCGATCGGTCAAGGGCAAGCATGATCTTCTCCGGATTAGCATCGCGTACAAGTTTGGCAGATAGCACGGGAACCCTGCCTCTACCGGTGAAGGTTTTGTTAATGAGCAGCCCGACGCCCTTCAAATGCGGGTTCCCAGCGCAGTTGCATGAGACAGCGGACTTGGTGAAAGAGCTTGATTGACATCCGACAGCTCGGCAAGAATGATGAATGTTAGATGTCTTACAGAGGGAACGAAAGGGTTGATTTGCACGGCAGAGAACAAAGGGAGATTGCCGTGATCGCACCAACACTCCGCAAGAGGCAAAAATGTAAGAGGCAGGAGCGAACAACATCCAAGCGCTCTTGTGGAACGCAAAGCCAGGAATGGATTGGATTTCTATCGCCAGCTCTTTAGCCCATTCTATCCTTTGAGATGCCGGAAGATTCTCCATGAGACTCCTATCGCAGGCGCTACTATCCTCTTAGCCGACATGTTCACTTGCATTCGCTTCTCCTTTCGAGCGATACTCGGTGCTTTCACCACGTTGATTGACCAGCACATCGTCCGCGCTTAACCCCCCAAGACACCCTATCGAGCATTCCTCGCCACGCTCATGACATCCGCCTCTAGGTTCAGCCCCTTGAAATCAGTCAACACTTCAGGAAGTCTGTTCCCCCCTTTCTCTTTGGCTGCCACACCGATCATGAAATCCTCTTCGAGCGCTTGAATCTCGACCCTCGTGTCCTCCAGTCTCCTATTGCCCCCTACACCGCCTGTGTTGGAAGTGCCAGGCCCACTGCCAGTTCCGCTCCACCATACTTCGGCATCAGTGACGCGTTCACCCCATATGCCATGTGTGCTACATCGTGCAGGAGTACCTGAACGTGGAGCGCGGACGTGTTTGAATTCAAGCTGTGGAATCCATTTGGCAAGGAGAGCTTCCCCATCAAGCTTGATATAGGCTTCTTTATAACACCAGTAGGTGTAGAAGCGGCGTAGTTTGGCATCTATAAGGAGGTCGCTGTCAAAGGTCCTCTGCTCGCCACTGGGTAGAGTGATTGTCAAGCTCTCGTTCTTAGAAACACATCGGTCATGCCGGCCGAGCATCTCAGGAGTAACGGTCGTTCCATCGAGGAGTTGGAATGAGTCGGCGTGGTACTTCATGTCGAACATTTCTTCCTGGGAGAAGATCTCCTGGTAGATGTCGACCCAGCCATCGAAGCCTTCTTCATCGATAGTCCTCGAGTCATTTCGCTCATTCACGCAGACAATGTCGACACCAAGCTCTACGTCTATCTCATCCGTCTTGCATCCGACCAAGGCAACGAGTCCTGCTTGATGACTTATGTTGAACTCCACAGGCGCGGGTATATACGATTGAGATGTGAACGGGGAAGCAACTAGAGCACATGGCTTTCCATGCTTCAGGTCGCGTTTCCTGCTGAACCGGATGTCGCTCCATGGAATTCCGAGTGCCTTGTGAATGAAAACTCTCTTCAACAACGCCGAACCCAGGCTCATTCGTGCATCTGCAATGTGATACTTGCGCAAAATGTTCTCCCGCTCTTCGTCGCTGATCAATTGCAGTGCTTCTCTCGCCTGTTCGAATTGTCAGCGGCTACTTTCAGTAAGGCTGAGGGCAACAAACTGCTTCAGAGTCAGTGATCTTGACGCCAGGCCATAGTGATCGTGTGTCGAGCAGCCAACACGTGAGTCCGTGTTGGTTTGCCGGATCGGGCATGATGGATCTTCGCGAAGAGAGAACGCAAGAAGACTAGATTGGCACGTAGGGCGCCAGAAGATAGGGAACCCGCCCTACGTGGACATGGAGTGCAGAGTAAGGGTCGGGGATTGTCACCTGTAAGCCTGAGGCTATTCACGGCATTGCGAGTGGGGTTCCAGTAAGACGATGATTTGACGCTTCGCCCCGCGGACCCTGACTCCGATATCGAATCGTACCCCAGAATCTTTTTGTCCCGCTGCGCAGCCGATGACTCCATTCTCTTCTCCAGATTCCCATCTTGCTTCCTACTTTGGCGTTTCCGGAGTTCTCTTCTTACATTCATCATGACTGTCACGATCCCCCCGTACGATATTACCGTCGGCGTACTGGCCTTACAGGGCGCATTCAGTGAACACATCCAATTGCTCCGGCGCGCCGCCGCCAGTCTCCCCGCCGATCTCAAATGGCGATTTATCGAAGTACGGACACCGCAAGAGCTGGCACAATGCGACGGGCTGATCCTCCCCGGTGGCGAAAGCACGACAATGAGTCTCGTTGCGGCCCGTAGTGGAATTCTCGAGCCGCTGCGCGAGTTCGTCAAAGTCCACCGGCGGCCGACTTGGGGCACATGTGCCGGTCTGATTCTGCTCGCCGAATCTGCCAATCGCACAAAGAAGGGCGGGCAGGAGCTCATCGGTGGCTTGGACGTACGGGTGAACAGGAATCACTTTGGACGGCAGACCGAGTCCTTCCAGGCGAATCTCCAACTTCCGTTTCTCTCTGCCCCGAATAGCGATTCCGGCGCTGCGCAGCCATATCGATGTGTCTTTATACGGGCGCCAGTGGTGGAGAAGATCTTACCCCATACAAAGGGCGTGCAGACTGAAGAGGAAAAGTTGGAGGATACGGTGGTTGCGCCGAGTAAAAGCCCAGCAGATGATTTGGCACGACTTTCAGTCAATGCTGATGTCGAGGTCATGGCTACGCTCTCCAAGGCTCCAGTCGAGAACCAAGAGCATGGTCACTCGGGTGCTGCAGACATAATAGCGGTGCGACAGGGCAATGTATTTGGGTGCAGCTTCCATCCCGAACTGACCGAGGACGCGAGAATACATGCTTGGTGGTTGGGAGAGGTGCTGAAGGCGACGGAGAAGAGGCAGCAATTTGAGGTTACTGATCGTACCAAGGCATAAGTTTTTCATGGTGAGTTAATTCTGTATTGTCAAAGTAGAGATTGCGCACATAGACCTAGAAGACTTATAATTAATCCTGGATTCGCGCTGAAGAGACAATCTATTCTGTTCACCTAGTCAGACTCATTGTTTAGTTAAATCATGATATTCTTTTGCTACTATATGCACAAAAGTGAAAATATTGGTACATGTGCACTGCAGGAGAATGCTTATTGCAACTCCAGCCATAACCGAACTCCGTAACCATGCCCTCAATATCTGGACTGATATTGTCCTTTCACCGCACTTCAGACGGCCTTCCTCTTATTCTGTCCGCTCTTCCAGCCCCACCTGGCCGCATTTCCCACGAAGCTATTCTACTGCTCATGGTACTCGTCGACGGCGCGTCCATAACCGCCGCGACCAGGATCATACTCGTTGCGGTACTCGTCGCGGACCTGGCCTCCGGACTTTCCACGGCCATACTGCCTGCCCTCGGCAAAGCCCTCGTCGAGATCGGTGCGGATGACGCGTTCGTCGAGCTTTGTGCCGCCAATGTACTTCATGCAGTCGAGGGCGTCCTGGTGGGTGTAGTACTCGACGAAGCAGAAGCCGCAGGGAGTCTTCTGGAAGCGGTCGAGGCCCATGACGAGGCGCTTAATCTCGCCGCATTTTGAGAAGAGCTCGTGGATCTGCTCCTCGGTGGTGTAGAAGGATCTGCGGTGGGTAGTGTCAGTGGGATTATTGTAGGGCGGTGTGATTGGGGAGGGACTGGAGGCGTACAGGTTGCCGACGTAGAGAGTGGTGGCGTCTTTGAGCTTGTCGTCGGGCGAGGGCGAGCGGCGGCCCAGGTCGTCGTCGCGGTTGCGGTCGCGTCTGCGCTTCTGATGGCATGTTAGGCTTGGTGGACATGGAGTTATGGCAGCCGGCGCATACTTTAGCAGTGGCATATGAGCTCGGCTTGTCCAGGCGCTCTATTGTGCTCTTGACGGCCGGCATTGTGGAGATTTGGGGGTGATGGTGTGGAATGAGCGAAAGGGAGCAGCGCAAAGTCTGCCAGAGAGCGGAGCTGAGGAGACGGCGAGTAGTGAATAAGTCAGTAGGTAGTGAGTGGGTGGAATGGTGGTTGGCCGGAGCTGTGAACATTAACGCGGGAGCTAGCTGCGCGCATCGTCCGTGCAGCTTCACGGCGCAAGCTCCAACTTTTGTTTGTCTGCGCCTGGAGCTGCTCTCCAATCCACCTCGACCCTCTCCACCGCTGCACCAGACAGCCCAATATGCCCAAGGTGCTCAGCTACACGCCAGACTGGCTCAGCCGGCCCAGTCCCGGCTACAACCTCTTCGCGCCCAAGCAGCTCAACGGGAGCAGCCGCCTCGACTCGCCCAAGCCGCTGCCCGGCCCCCAGCGCACCATTGCAACCAGAGACTCCGAGGTCTTTGTCGCCGTCGGACACGAGCTGCGCTGGGCAGACCTGGCCGATCTCAAGGACGGCGTCCAGCCCGCGTATCGCACCCTCAAAGTCTCGATCCCGCTGCCCATCACGCGCCTCACCCTCTCCCCCGGCGGCGACTACCTCGCAGTCTCGACCTCACATACCGTCCACGTCGTCGTCCTCCCCTCTGCTTCCCTGCTCGATTCGGACGACGACTCGCCCATCAAGCCCCGCACTTTCCAGGTCGGCCCTACGACCCACGTGCTCGAGGAGTCGCCCGTCGCTACAACCCTTTGGCATCCCCTGGGCTACCATGGCCGCTGCCTCGTCACAATCACAAAGTCGGGAGTCGTTCGCCTGTGGGAGGTCAACCGCGCCGACAGGTCCTCCTTTGGCGAGCCTTCGCTCTCCATCGACTTGCCCAAGCTCGCCAACGCAACCTCCGACCAGGACGACCTGAGCGCCTCCAAGTTCGGAGTCTCCAAGGGCTTCTCGCCGGACTCGGTGGAGCTTGAAGTAGCGTCGGCATGCTTTGGGGACTCCCCAGATCAAGAAGGCGTGCACGGATGGGCCCCGATGACCCTCTGGATTGCTACTATACCTGGAGACGTTTACGCGCTGTGTCCACTCCTCCCTTCAAAGTGGCAGCTCGTCGAGTCGCCGGGTGCCTTCACATTCCTCCAAACCCTGACTTCATCCATAAACATCACATACGCCGAGCTGTCAGAAGACGACGACGTAGCACAAGGGGAATTGAAGACGGCGGAAAAGCAAGTCTCATGGCTTTCGGATATTCTGTACGAAGAGCCGTTCGTGGAAGAGCTGCCCACGGGAGACTCTATCAAGGTTTTTGCACGCCCTAAAAGCGCACCTGCGGTTCCCCTACTCCAGGGTCCCTTCACCATCACCCCGGAGGTAGATTTCTTTGAGCTGAGCGATATGATTGTCTTTTCGCTCAAGACACTATCCGAGAGCTCCGAGGCTGAGGCTGCCGAGGGATTACCGACTGCTGTTGTCTGTTTGCTCACCGACACGTGCACAGTCCACGTTTGTCTTGATCTCGAGGGCATTGTCGGCCGATGGCTGCCATCTCCTGAGGTACGACTCTCATGTAAAATACTATTAGCAAAGCTGACAAAACTAGGATAACATTGATATCACGGACACGGCGGATCATGATCTCATCATTGCAGAATCAGTCGTAGTAGTGCAGAACGCCCAGTCCTCCTTCAACCAGAGCATCACCCCGGACGTGCACACCGATTTCACTTTCTTCGTCTCACACTCCAGCGGCGTTTCCTACATCTCATTGGAACCCTGGGTCCGGAAACTCGAGGTCGAGCTCTCTGAACCTCAACCTGAAGGCTCAGAGTTCCGCATCAAGCGAGTTCTTGCATCTGCTAACAGCTACGTTGACCAATATCTCCAACGTCGTCCCGCCACCAGCGCCGCGGAAGAAAGCGTGAATGCAGTTGCTGTAATAGAGGACGGGAACGTTGGTTACATGCTTCTGACCACTGTTGACGGTGAACCCCAAGCCGCTATCTTGGATGCGCCGGAGGACGGCCTGCTAACTGAAGAAGAGCTTGCGGAATACATGGCTATTGTAGGTCCCACACAGGGAATAAGAGAAATATGGCAGCCGCCGAAGGTATTCTACGAGCCGTTTGATCTTCTCGGCTCCATCAATATCAGCTCCCGACACCGCGGCTTGTTCCAAGATGAGATCAAATTGTCACCTGCGAATCTTGAGTTGCTCATGGAGGTTCATCGTGCTCTCTCGGTTCAGACTTCCAAACTTCAGCATGCTGTGTCCGATTTGTTTACCCGCGCTACCCGACTTCAAGAAGAATTCAGAGATCAAGTGCTACGAACATCTCATATCGCCTCGAACATCGACAACGTTACCGGTGCTGCCGAGACCGCATCAGAGAATGGCTCCGTCTGTGGTAGCGTCAAAATTGATGAGCGTTTGGAGAAAGTCCGAAACAAACAGAACGAGATCACTGCACGCTATGAGAGTCTTCGAAGGAAGATGGCCTTGATTGGCTCTTCCGAAATGAATGAGAAGGAGGCTATATGGGTCGAGGAGCTTTCTGCTATGGAGGGAGCCATCGACGCTTCAAATGCTTCTCTTACACAGGATGTGGATGGCTCCGACACGCCGGCATGGCGACGGCTCGATAAGCTCAAAGAGACACAGAAAAATCTCAGGAAGGAGGTGGCCGAAGCCTCTAAACTCGCAGCAGCAAAAGAGGAGAATAGGGAACCAAGTCGCCAAACAAACCTGAGGGTACCCTCGCATTCGCGGAAAGCGGAGAACGATCTGGTTCAGGAGACGATCCAGAGGAATAGTGTGCTTGTTCAGGCTGCCACCGACAAACTCCGGAGATTGGGGATTTCCATTCCGCGACCAGCTGAGAACGTGGGCACTTGATTTCTCTCGGGATGGATCGAGTAGCGATAGGAAAGATAGATACCATAAATGCATTGTCGACTATCTTTGCATATCTGTGCTCCTTATATAGCCCCCCATCGCTCAGCGTACCGATCGTTCCCAGCATCGGTGTTACGCTCATACTCTGATCGATCCGCGACGAATTGCGCTATCTCCTCACCAAATACCTCAGCCATCCAGGCAAAGGTCAGATCAATGCCCGCACTAATTCCACTGCTCGTCCAGATGCTGCCATCGACGACCCATCGTGCCTTCGAGACCCAATTGACCTGGGGATGCAACTTCTTCACCTATTACACTCGTCAGCATACACCCACCATACTCACCGCACAAAAGCCACGGGAAGCAAGAAAAGTACACACCTCATTATACGCCCTCTTATTCGTCGTCGCCCTCCTCCCATCCAACAGCCCCGTCCTCGCCAAAATCTCACTCCCCGTACAAACCGTCAACACCCACTTCAGCTTCTTCCCCTCGCCCTCAAACCCCTTCCCATCAGCCCTCTCCTTCCCAAGATACCTCTTCAAAAACTCCACCTGCGGCGCCATATACACGTCGCTCTCTGCATCTCTGGCGCCCAGCCCGCCGGGAAGAAGCAGGACGTCGAGATCATCCGGCGCGTTGTCGAAGGTGTGTGTTGGCACGATGGACTGGGAGAAATCGGAGCCTTGTTTGTTTTGCACGAAGTTTTGTGTTGGGATCGGGGAGGTGTTGTAGGCGATTGTGGAGAGGGAGAGGGTGTTGCTGTTGGAGAGGATGTTGAAGGCGTCGAGGGGGCCCGCGTAGTCGAGGAGTTGGAAGCCGGGGAAGATGACTATGCCGATTTTGATGGGGAGGGGGGAGTCGGGTTGGGTGGCGGCCATGATGGTTTTGCGTGTTTAGATTTCTGGATTTTGGAGTTTTGGTGCTCTTTTTGTCTTGGTTGAGAGAGTGGTTTACTGGGTTCGAGAGTCGCCGTCTTTGTTCGTGGAGGTCGATTCAACGCCAAACTTCACACATACAATCGAATTATCGTCAAACTGTAGAATCGAACAACTTCAAGGTCCCTGGCTCTTTAAGTACATCTCTGCCAATGCCCTTTGAGTCAGATCGTCCAAGCAAGGCGTCAGGCCGACGGGCGTCTTGGTACGATCTTAGAGCAGGATTACATTAGTCAGCGCTACCGCGCCGGCTGTGTTGCGTTTTTGCTAACGTCAGTTGCCCGTGGGGAAACGTGGGAAACGCCTTAGACGCAGATTCCCCGCATCCGTTTCTACTATCTACGATTGCTGTGTAGGGGATGGGTTACACGCTGACGATGCACGTGGTCATGCTCTCAGGTACCAGGACGGCCGGCCGGTAAGGTGATCCACGGCCGGGAAATTATTCTAGAGCAATGTTATTGGAATGGGAGAGGTTCTTGGATTTGGCAAGGCAATTGATGATTCAGCGAATTTGGGGGTTATTGTCTTGGACAAGCGAGAGGCATTGCTGTAGTAGAAAGAACTATATTCCTTTGACTTTAGATGACTACACTACGGAAGTCATGTGCACGCCGGTTTCATCCTGCTCCAACACAGTGAGCAGCTTCCTAGCCCTCGTGATCCTTTCCTTTGTCAAAATATACGTATTGGGGATATCTCCATCCTTGACCATCTGCTCATGCAGCATACCCAATTCCTTCCCCTCCGCCTCACCAAGCACCATATCCACCACAGCCTTTCCACAGAGGGTGCCATTGGGCATTCCGTGGCCGGTATATCCACCGCAAAGCCACAGGCCTGCTTCGTCAGGCACTTTCCCAACCCAGGGGTGATCGTCGCGGCTGTACCCCATGATGCCAGTCCATTGTGCAGCAGCTGTCAGCTCCTCGAGTCCCTCAGTCTCACCATCCAGCTCGAGTACTTTCAACAACGCGCCGCGCAGATACTTCGCTGCACCCTCGTCTATCACCGTGTCGTCGCTCACCCCAATGCTAGGTAGATCTCCTGCTCCGCGGCCGCCACCAAACATGAGGTGGCCAGCGGGGTTTGGCACGCCTTCGTATGGTCGCTGCACGAGGTAATCGTCGTTGTTGGCCTTCTGACCAAGTGCAGCTACCATGCCATATGAATTAGGCAGGATGGTCGAGTTCTTAGGTGGGAAGAGAGCGGACATTTCACCGCGACAGGGGACGATTAGGTCAGCGAAGTGGGGGAGAATAGCAGACGTGTAGCCATTTGTTGCTAGGATGACGGTCTTCGCCGTGATGCTGCCGCGGGGAGTATGGAGAACGTGCTTGTCGTCCGAAGATGTGATTTCCGTGACTGGTGTCGTGGTCTGCAGATTGATACGCCCGCTTTCAACGAGCTTCCGCAGGATGAAAGTGACGAGTTTATAAGGCCATAGGCTTGCTGCTCCTTGACTAAGTGTGGCACCGACGCAGTCTGGGGCTATACGATGCTTCTTAAATTCCTCCTTGTCCTTCGTTACGGTCACAAAGCGTGCAATGTCAGGGGCTATTTTCTGCAAGTGGGCGATCTCCCTCTCTGCTTCTTTCATTGCATCTTCGGTCCAGAAGGTGCGGCAGCCAGTAACGTCACGCCAGTCACATTTAACGTTGTTGGATTCGACGTATGATCGAACGGCGGCGACGTTCTTGAGTTCGAATTTGGCAACTTCGGAGTTGCGGTCGAAGAGGAGAGGTTGGCAATGTCCGCCGTTCTGTTTAATATGTATTAGCATAGTGTTTATCAACAGTGTTACAAGAGTTCTTCAGCTTCAAGACAAGGAGTACATTGGATCATTGCTGAAGAATGGTAACACGACGACTTGATAGGATGGACTCACCCGGCCGGTCGCTCCCCAGCATGCTTCTCTTGCCTCAAGTAAGACAATGCTCTTGCCATCTGCCCTCTCATCCTCTGCCAGATATCTAGCAGCAGACGTTCCAGTTATGCCACTACCAACAATCACAATATCGGCCTCGCTAGGAAGATCCGCAGTCGTGCGATGACCCAAAAGAAATTCATTTGGTTCGCTATGCCAGAAAGAGTTTGTAGAGTTGGGCGTCGGCAGCGAAGCGCGTGTGTGCTTCATGGTGGAGTCGTTTGCGGCCTGAGTCGTGGTGGAGGGGTACGTCGGTGAGGTCAGGAGGGGTCGATCGCGGTTTATGTATTCGAGTCTCGTGGACCAGAGTACCTGGTATCGTGGGATCAGGCTGAACCAGAGAATGATCGGAATGCGTCTCTGATTCGGCACTGGTTGGAGGCTTCACGTTGCGCTGGGAGGGGCTAATCGGTGGGTCAAGGCCACCTCGGAGTAATGATCGAATGCCGCGTCCTGAACAAATCAGTTATGTCATTCCGATTGAGAGCTTCAATGACGGTGCGGACCTCGTATGGCATCCTGGAAGAAATATGTACGTCTCCATCGTGATAATAATAGAGAGGGGTTTGCGCAAGCACGGAGCACAAGAAGACATGGAGGTACTCGTTCAGGCGGTGAGGTATGGTATGTACATTGTCAGGACCCCGGGTAAGGCTGATTATGTAAAGGGGGCAGTGCAAGAATGCTCACAACCTAATGGCAACCTCATCTGTTGATCGAGTTTCTCTATTATGAGGTTTGACTGTCATCATCAACGCGCTTTGCGCTTTGGCATTACAGGTTGTGTCGATTTGAAATGAGTATGCAGCCATACTCATGAAGAAGCATCAACAACACAACACTAATGATTCTAGGACGATGAATCTTCAAATCAATTTCAGTCCTCGACCTTAATTATTCCTAAGCTAATATACATATTGTAGACAGCGACTTATGAAATACGAGAGGCGTAACTCGTGCTAGAACAAAAGAGTGGGATCCCTTAGAATCCCGCAAAATATGCTCCGAGTCTCAAACTCCAAATGCCCAATCTTGCTTTCTCTCATTACAATCATTCTTGTTTCTCGTAGCGGTCATCGATACGTTCAGGGACGTCGTAGGTCAGACACCATCCAGCAGTGCCAGCCCTTGCGTTATCGGGAGGATCACTCGTCACGACTTGCGACGTTGCAAGAGGTCTTTCGCCGTAGCCGTCACCGAGTAGCCGTTGAACAACCAGTCATTCGAATGGCGTCCTCTCCATGGGTCACTGCTAGTTGTGCCGCGTCGCCCTGTCTCATTCAAGGAAGGCCTTGAGGCCTGCACAGGCGCAGGCGCAGGTCTCGTTGGGCTTGTGAATGAGACTTGTCGGGGTTGCACATGCTGAGGCGGCATGGCCATGGGCGATTTCGATCGTCGAGAAGCGTCCCTTGAGCGGCTTCGTGAACGGCCGCGTATGCGCGAGGTAATTGCGCCGAAAAATGACTCTTCGGTTGGTGAGCCAGCTGGGCCACGTGACGTTGGCGATGATGGTGAGAGAGGGGGTGATAGTTGTCCAGATGAATGGGACTTCTGAGAATCAACCGTGTTTGTGCGAATCGGCGGTACAGGTTGAAAGCTGGAGTGGTTGTGTGACATTTTGGCTTCGTAGGGTTGAAGCTGGTCGAAGCGTTGATGTCGTGATAGATTTGGTGCAATGGTATTGGTGTGATGCTAGGGTACGCTTTCGAATTATCGCTGGAGTAAGCAGCACTGCTCAGATGCTGGGTCGAAGGATGCAAATGGATGCGGCTCAAATAGAAGAACACTCGTCTCACTATATACCACACGCATCACCCAGGGCTCGTCATTCCTTTTCATGTGTCCTCTCAATCCGCCGCCCACTTGGCGCATATCCAACCCCAACTTGGGTGTCGGTGACTGTCTTCATTCTTGAACGAGGTGCACCAATCAGTGGCTTCGGAAGGCGGGCAGAACGCCTAAACGACTGTGTTCCTTAGAGAATCTCACCGACTTCCATCTGCAACCGACGGTCTAGAGGCCCACATGCACTGCACGGCCAACGCATCTAACCGAAGCACCAGACCGCGACGGGCTCCGACTGCGATATAGGGCTAGCGGTGAGCCAATCAAGCCGGCCAGCGGAGGCTTGCTTGCTCGAAACCAAGTATTTTGGTGTCACCGGTGGAGCGACTCTCCGCTTTGTAGGTTCACGGTGTTCGCGATAGATTGAACGGTCGCAAGGCGGCTCAAGGTCCGTACAGGATCCTGCCAAGGCGTTGAAATGACGATCGCATTCTTCGGCGAGCTCCTACAGCGAGAGTCGGATGAGACCAGAGGACAAAGAGTCCTGCAGGCCTTCAACGTGTCCTCCAGCGGTCGTCATGGCTTGATTTCGTGCGTTCGGCACCACCGTGCCCAGTCTGCACGGGAGAGGTGATCATGCGCATATCGGGCCAATTCGAGATCTGACTCAAAGGTCCAAGACTCCATTGTGGCCAGTGTGCTTCAGTGGGTGCGCGCAAGCTGAGACTGATAGCCCCGCATTTTGTGCTTCTCAGTCTCCCGTTGAGTTCATCCTCGTTGACAGTTTGATAAGAGGGGGTTGTGGATAAAGAGGAGACTTGTCAATATGTCAAGCTAATGCGCTCACCATACCATGCTTCTCAAGTACCGATAAGTCAAAACCATATACTGACATGTGATATGCAATGCAGTGCATCACGTGAACTACCTGCATTCACTTTGATCACCCCCGCACCGGTCAAGAACCCTTGTTTGCATGCTCCAAGTACGTGACGTGGTACTTTTGTGTGGTAGTAAAGTTCTGGGCAAAAAAGTCGGCTCGGGAGTGGTGTTCCGGCGGGGATTCACTCCGGGAGGCTTGCATGCGGGTCATTCGACTACCAAAAACAAAAACAAAAAAATTCACAACTTTGCAATCGAGAGAAGGATGTTGTGCATCCTCCGGGAGTCGAACCCGGGCCAATTGCTTGGAAGGCAATTATCCTACCGTTGGACCAAGAATGCGGATATCATTTCCACCAAAATAAACCTTTTATATACCACACAAAATTTTCAACAATGGTGAACTTCGACATTCTACCCCTTCCCCTGACTTCACCTGACTTCCAACAGGGCTTGAAAACCCTGCCTTGTGCGAAAATATGGTGGGGAATGTGGCGCTGGGTGCCTGACCCACCCCGACCCCTGTTACAGCGGAGTACTCCGGGGTCTGTCCGCAACCATGCACGCCATGGAAACTCATTTTTGACCTCAAATTTTTTCAAGAAAAACATCACTCCAAGCCTTGCGTCATGAATTTATGAATTACGATTGATATAGTTGTTTACATGAACTTTGTTTGTGCGGACTAAAATGTTCGGATTTCCTATATTAAATTGGTGTTTTGTCGTGCGAACTTCATGGACTTCATAAACGGAATCGAGCTAAAAAATAGAACCAGTTCAGAAAGCCTCCTATGACCGGAGGATGAAAAGCGGTCCTCTTTACGCGCAATATTTCAGCGTTGAACTGAGCTTGGTTTCTCTCAGTGCTTCTCTAAAAGTGTTATGAATGTGCTCTATTCTCCAGTCTTGACAAGGATCTCGTTCTCACTGAGAAGCAGGCGACGAAGAAAGGGGGAGAGTAGAATGAGGCCCGGACCGATGCATGGTTTCTCTATACAAGGGCACTCAAATCACCGGAAATCTTAACGCTTTGTCAACTGTGTCAATTTCCTAAGCGTAACAACACTACAGCTCATTCACCTACTCCCTCTTCAGCCCGACCTTCCCAGCCCTCCTAAGCCCCACAACCGCAATCCCAATACAAACAATCATATACGCAAACATAAGCCAATAACTCGCCCTATACCCCTCCAGCACCGCCCTCGTATCCCCATCCGCAAACGCCCCCTCACCATGTCCCCCACCCATACTTCCCCCACCCTCCTTATCCTGAATCCCCAGCGCAACAACCTGACAGCTCCCCATACCTAAGCTCATACCAAACTGGGCAACGGTGTTGAATACCGCGCCAGCGAGAGCCTGCGTGTCCTCCGGGAAACTGTCGCTAACGATGATCAGGCCGACGGTGAAGAGCACGTCTGCGCTGAAGGGCGCGAAGATTTGCGCCCAGAACGCGAGTTTCCAGTACGTCCAGGCGGGATTCATGAGGGCCATGAAGAGGGGCGATAGCGCGCAGATGAGTGCCGAGCCGCCGACGAGGAGGCGCGCGGGCACACGGTGCACGAACATGCCTACAACGATGTTGAGTGCGACGCCTGTGGTGAGGTTGGGGAGGAGGTAGAGAGATGTGGTTAGTGTGGAGGCGTTTTGGACTTCTTGGAAGCTGGGGAGAGGTTAGCGGGTGCTAAGAGTTGGCAATATGGTGAGATTGGGAGGCGTACTAGAGACTGGAGAAGAGCTCGATGGAGTTCATGACACCATAGGAGAGGGCGACCATGATACAAGTGCTTGTGAAAGGCAAGTTTTTCCACAGCTTATTAGGGACGAGAGCTGGTTTGCCTGCTCGTTCACGATAATGCATCCACGCCGGGAATGCGAGCAAAAGGACGATGCTAGTAGCAAGCAGAGCGGCGGTTGTTACTGAACGGATGCTAGAGAGATCTGCACTCAAAATGCTGCTTCGTGTTAGTTTGCCCTTCATTTGATAATTATCCCAGGAAGAACTTACGCGAGAACGTATGCTAAAATTGCTAGCCCACCACTCGAGATGAATCCGCCAACCCAGTCAATGTCTTTTGCTACCTTCTTCCAAATTGTTAAAACGCTCTCATTATTCTCTGGCTTCAATTTTGGTAATGTCCAAAGAGCCGCAACAGCGGTAGTCAGAGTACAGCTTCCTGCAAGGTAAAATCCCGAGCGCCATCCCACTTTTTCAATCATGACACCACTGAGCACAAGGCCGACTGCAAAACCAAGTGGCTGACTGAAGCCCAAGCATGCGAATCCCAGATTTCTTGGTCTGCCTGCTGGTACGGTCCCAGTAATAATGGATACTGAAGCAGGTAGATGCATGGCTAGAGCAACTCCTTGCAAGGCGCGAAAAGCCACTAGTTGAGCACCCGTCTGTGAAAACCCGCAAACCAGAGTGAATGCACCCAAAAAGGTGATTCCAGTGAGTTCAACATTTCGTGCACCAACGATGTCGGCAATGGAACCTGCGATAAGTAGAGCAGCGCCTGATGTCAAGCCGTAGACTGAAGATGGCCAGAGATACAAGGAGCGTTCCAAAGAAATAGATCGTGCGATTACGGGTAAACCAACGGTGATGACACCGTTTGAAAAGCTAGCAAAGAAGCCGACAGCAGAAGGGGTAAAGATGGTAAGGAAGACCCTAAGATTGGAAATTTTTGCTGTCTGGAGGCTGTCATAGCTTTCTGAATCCGAGACTTGATTATTCGTGCGTGAGGTCTCTTGGGATTGTCTAGATTGTGCAAATGACGGGGTGCGGATGGTGACCTTGGATTGTGGTTGAAGCTCGAAAACCTCCGCGGCGGTTTCGGTTTGAGTGGCCATGATGAGGTGGTTTGCTCTCGGATCTCCTAGGCAGACGTGGAATCCTATAAACCATAGGTAGGATGATCCTTAAAATTCTGGCATATTCCAGACGTCCAAGGCGTCCTGCACACAAATGGGCAAAATCTTTCAACGACTAGCCCTACGCCCTATGACTTGGTGGAAAACATGCCAAAGTTGGGGTAAGAATGCTCATTGGTCAATTGGAAGACTAGTTTTTCAAAGGATTTGGCGGATCAATTCATGGAGCTGAATTTAGCTTGACCTCCTCAGTGATACGTGTAGACGTGAACTAGGCATGCGTCTTTCTGCTATCAGGTCTAATCTTCGTGTAGCGATCTCCAGGCGAAATCATTGTGAAGAAGATGAGATTCAGGCAGTTTTGATCAATGCAGAGGCTTTCGGATTGTGACCAGAGAGACATGTCCATGGATGGAACGAGGAATTGATTCGGCATCCTATGTGTTTGGCCTAATTACGTATTCTGGAGTACAGAAGTGCTGCGATGGGCATGGTCGCCCACACGTGATTCAGACGGCAGCCGAACAGTGTCTTGGCGGGCACTTTGTGACTGGAAAATCAACATGTTGCAGACGGCGAGCACTTGGTTCGAATCAATGACGTGACTCATTTCTTGAAACTCATGATAGAGTCGGTAATAATATAAATATTCTTGGTGGTTGTATCGTTGCGTGGTTGGTAGGCAGGGCAGGGTTGCGGTTGCCGTGCCAGCGGGTTGTTTGGGTGACGTCGCTTCCAGCCTCCTCTCAACCTCCCCAATTCCCGCCAGCCACGACCCGCACCACCACCCACACCACCGCAAAAGTATTCGGGCCACTGTCCAAACTCTCCTGCCCACATCCCACTCACTCTCACCTGCATCCACATTCTTCATCGAGCACAACCTGACTATCTCGCTAGTTTGCTGTTTTTCATCCCGAGTCACCCCTTCATCCACAACAACATCTGAGCAAGGCCTCCGTCTTTGAGCTCGCCCGCCATGGCGCCTCATCCCGAAGTCTCCCTTGCGGAGCGCGCTCTTTCACCCATGGCCATTCGCGATCTCTCCATCATGAAGACGTTGGCGAAGCGCGAAGACCGCTACATCAATCTCGCTGCCGCCGGTGCCCGTCCTGCCGCCGATCTCAAAGGCCCCGGGTTCCAGGTACTTTTCGCTCTCATTGCCGTGAGCATGACCCTCACCGCCCTTTGGTTCTTCTTCTGGGCCAAGAACGGCGGTTTCAAATGGCGCGGCAAGCAAGACTGGGAGGACTACAAGTCGACCGTCATGAGGCGAAAGGACGCCGATGGCAAAACGCTGAGTAATGCAACCAAGAGTACCAAGCTGGGCGGTGGAAGCGTTGTCCATGGAGGAAGCTTCGGTGCCGAGAGCAGCCTTGGGTTCACTGATGAGACTGGCACGAGTGCTGACTTTACTGAATACCGTGAGGCCGAGGAAGGCAAAGGTGGTCTTCGAGGCGGAGATGGCCGCAAGGAAAAGAAGAACCGCCGCGATCATACCAACGACTACAAGGACCCTGAGCTTCGCAACTACCGTCATGAGAAGGCTGCTCGTGTAGGTGGCCTCAACCGCGCCGCCGATGGCATGTACACCGACTACTCTGGCTCTCAACCCGCATCCGAACTCGGCTCCAACGTCTCCAGTCGCCCACTTGTCAAGAAGGAGAAACTCGACCCTAAGAAGGAGGCCAAGGAAAAGGAACGCCGTGCCAAAGAACGCATGCGCAACGCCAAAGCCGCCGAGAAGGAAGCCGCCAAAACCAAAGCCGCCGAAGCCAAAGCTCTCAAGAATTCCGAGAAAGCCCTCGTCAAGCACCAAAAGGCCGAGCAGAAGAGAATGAAGAAGGCCCGAACCGAAGCTACTCCCTCTGAGGCTCCCGAAATGGCTGAAGTCACCCGTCCCCTAACCGACTACGCTACCGAGTACACGCGCGCATACACTGAGTACACTGCCCCTTCGGAAGCCGGTGACCTCCCAGCTCCAGCTCCAGCCCGCAAGTCGTCCAACGCTCCTCGTCGTGCTCCCCCGTCCGCAGCCTACTCCTTCACCACGGGTGACGACACAAACACAGTCTATACGGGCGCCTACACCGACAACAACGACGACGCACGCACCGAGGCCCAGCACACCACCGCCCCCTCTGAGCTCAACGAGAGCAGCTACTACTCCGACTACCGCCCCAACGCCGACGCGACACTATACTCTGCCGCCCAATCTCGCTCCCGCTCAGCTCGTCCCCAAGGCGCCCGCAACCCACCGTCGCAACCTCGTGCCCGCCCATCTGGTTCACGCCCCAACTCCCAGTCTCCCCGCAAGCAACACCGTGAGCAGCGCTCGTCCCGCGCCCCTACCGCACCTTCAGACATCTTCACTACCACCAATGGTGATGCCCAGGGTCACATGTCGTATCCTTGCTACATCCCCGGCCTCAGCTCTGCGGGCAGTGTTGGTGTCAGCGAGAGCGTGAGCCAGGTTGGTGGACCGAGCAGCGGAGGTCGAAGAGGCCGTGATGTCATGGATGGCTACAGGCGTGGTGGTGTGAGGGCTGTTGGTCGAAGGGACAGCTTGAGTGATAGTGACAACTGAATTGGCTAGCTAGCGATCCGGCAACACTGCTTTGAGGGGTCACTTGTTAGTCTTTTGGTATGATATGATAGCAGTCTTTTTTGACAGGTCTTTGGGAGCGATTGCATAGTTTGGCGTTTTTCGAACTCAGAGTTCAGGGTACATAGCTTGCTTGAGCATTGGAGAGTGGGACTTCGTACTTGGTATATCAAATGAAAGGCGGAATGTATAGTGTACAGTGCGAAGGGACATCATGGATGGGAACCAGACAGCATGCTTGACGACATGACGGATATGTAGCAACACAAACACAAATACAACATGACGATCAAGTCATACAATATTTTCCACATCGCACTTCACTGTGATTCCCTGCCTTGGCTCACGATTTACTCAACGACATCAAGGGTAATCGGTGCACATGATCTCACAATCAAGCAAAGGCCAATACACAATTTATAAAAGCACAAAAAAGGGTATATCCATTGCCACACGCACGAATAACTAACCTAGCAAAAAAATACAAAAAAAGACCAGAACAAACCACACACACAGGTGTCCCAGCCGTGCGCTCGCACAATTAGACTAAACCGGGGACCAAAAGACCGAGACTACCTTCGACACAGCCAGGTGGAGCGAAGGGCGGAGACCCGGAAGGAAACGAGGAAGAAAACTTTAACAGACTGATTGATACACTGGCTGATTGAACTGACTGACTGACTGACGGGTTTCGTAGCTACATACACAGGGCGTGAACGTGACCTCATTCGAGAGTAAGGTGGAGTAGAGTAGAGTAGTGTGTGTCGATTTGGTCGTGTGGTGTGTGGGATTGGGGAAGGGGGATACAGAGATAGAGAGATGGGGATGTGATTTGATTTGATTACGCTGGGGATGGTTGGAGGTATTGATACATGTACGTTTTGGCGGAGGGATGGGCGGATGTGGCTAGCGTAAAGAATGTGTTTTGGGATGATGCTCTTTCGTCGAGAGAGACGAGGTGAGTTAAGCTGCTTCTAGTGTGGTGGCGGAAGAGCAGCAAGTACGATTTCCGAGATGTGGACTTCGGAGAGGGTTATGTTGTGAGGGATTGATGATGAGTTTGCGGCTTCTAGACATTGCTGTGCTGCAAATTGTTGTGGGTCGAGAAGGAGGAGTCCGAACTCCCAGAATAGAGAAGAAATATGGTGAGCCAAAGCCCCATATGCAACCAGGATCCACGGCGCTGTTCCCGCCACCGCACAGTTGTCCTGGAATGAAAATGCGAATGGGTCGTTTGACATATTTCTCAGAATCTGGGGTCTCTAACTCGTCCGATTGCCGTATGAGAAGATGCGAAGCAGTATATGGAATGTGTACTACAACTCATCTTTGCGCTGTGTAGCCTCCGTGGCAGCGCTAATAACGGTACTAGCGGCGTCCTCGGCACCCTTTGAGGCAGCAGCATACATAACTGCAATCTTGGAGTTGGCTGCCTCGACAGCGGCGGCAATGCGGCTGTTGGCACTCTCTACGGCTCCTTGTTCTGGTCCATAAATGGCAGAGCTGATAATCGAGGAGGCATATGCAGCATTCTCGCTCGCAGCGGAGGAAATTGAGGAATATGCCTCACCCGCAGCGTTTGTGGCAGTCGCAACATAGTCGGCTGCTGTAGGTGTGCCATAGATAGCCTCACTTATTGCAGCCTGGGCACTGAGCGCCGCGGCAGAAAAGCTGTCCAGAGCTTGCTGGGTACCATACACCTGCACACTGATCTGGGATTGAATCGAGGAATAGGCGCTGGCAACAGACTCGCTTGCTTTCTCAGCAGCACCCTTGGGAGTGCCATAGATAGCAATGGAAGCACTCTCAATAGCCAAGTCAAGAGACGCGCTGGCTTGGCTGAGAATCTCCTCGACTTTAGGTGGCGGTGTGAAGACCGACCCGATAACCGATGAAGCGGAGGAGTAGGCGTCAGCTGCTGCGTCAGTAACAGCATCATAGCTTTCGCCAGCAACTGAGGTCACAGCGTCAAGCTGTTCACTGGCGAAGGATGACACCGATGAAGCAGCTGCCGGGATACCAGAATAGTACGCAGACGAGAACCTGTTCATCACACTCTCCGTGAAGTCGGGCTCTTTACCAATGACGAGCTCTGAGATGAGAGCCTGTACACCAGCGTATTGCTCAGCTACAGCGGCAGTAGCCTGCGCACCATATTCGCCCGCTTGGGAGTAAATTGATTCAGCCCACGGAGTGGGTTTGCCGTAGACCTGGTTGCTCGCTTGAGCTATGAGAGATTCCCAGTTCTGGCTGGCCTGCGAGGCAACAGATTCGGTCCAGGGAGTCTCCGAGCCGATAACACCAGAACTGACTTGGGAAGCGAGCGACTCGGCAGCCGCCTGCGCATCAGAAGCGGCAGACTTGACAGCTGATTGTGCGTTTGAAGCAGCTGACCCGGCGGTATCGGAAACGACAGATGCAGCGGAAGCGACAGAAGCAGATGCAACTGAGGCGAGAGACTCGATAGTTCCTTGCTTGGGCCCATAAACAGCGCTAGATGCTGCGCCTACGAACTCGGAGTAGCGCTCATGGGCCAGACCAACAGCCAGATAGTATTGCTGGCGCGCAGAATCAGCCACGCCAGTAGGTTGAGCAAATTGGGCAGATGCTTGACTCAGTCCTTCTGCAAGTCTGGAAGATGCAATGGAGGACACAGACTCAAAGTAACCTTGAGTTGGGCCAGCTGCATAGCTCCTCACAGACTCGGTATACTGAAGAGCAGCTTGTAGGCGTTCACTAGCAATAGCGACAGAGTCCGAGTATGCCTTCTCGAAGTAAGATAGCATCGTCTCGTGAGCAGGCTTTGGAGTTCCTGAAACAAGGAGCGACAATTGTGACTTTGCGTTTTCCAGCTGCTCATTCGCGAGGCGGACTGCATCATCGTAACGGGCGCTTGCCTTGAGATGTTGTCAGCACAAACTGGAGAAAGAGGATAATAAGAAGTTGTTGGTAGGGGTAACTTACCTGGACTTGAATCGTCCTGATGATGGCAGTTGGTGTCGGAGTGCCATAAATGGCATATGAAGCTGCCGTCACGGCTTGGGCAAATTTCTCGGCAGCAACGCTGGTGGCACTTTCAACCGCAGGTTGCTTGGTGCCGTAGAGTACACTGGAAGCAGCAGCAAGGGCTTGGGCGTATTGCTCGCTAGCCAAGGACGTCACCGACTCAACAGTACCTTGCGTTTTGGCTGGGCCCAGAAGTGCTTCGCTGACAGCTCGACTCAACTCCGCAGCACGTTCGCTTGCATCTGCGGCAAAGTCTTGTATCTTCTCCGAAATGGTCTCTTCGTCATCGTCATCGTCAAGAGGCTCGTCGAATATGACTTGCTTGGCTTCTGCGAGGATCTGTGCGTTTGCGCCACCAAAGACCTTCTTTGGCTGCTCATACACATCTGAAGCCTTTGCTGCTCCCTCCTCGGCCACTTCGAAAGCTTTTGCTGCGGCTTCCTCGACAGCCTGGGTCGCTTTAGAGAGTACATCTTCTGACGAAGGTGTACCTAGAGCCGCGTCTGAGGCTTGAGATGATGCTTTAGAGACCAAGTCCTGAGCGGAAGAGGCTATGCTTTCACCTAGTGGCATCGAGCTGCCTTGAACTGCTTCCGATGCTTGAGACGAGACTTCAGAGACTTTTTGCTCGACGGCAGACGCAACGCTCTCCGTCACTGGTGTTGAAGTGCCCTGGATAGCTTCAGACGCCAGAGATACGGCGTCTTCAGCACTTTCCTGTATCTGTTGCGCAGCCTTGAATACACGAGCAGGAACCTTCTTGTCAGAGAAGTCGTCGGTAGCATCTTCAGCCCAGATCTTCCATTTTGAGACACTCTTGAGGCGAACAAGCTCGGCAACCATATTTGACGCAATCTCCATTGCCTCATCCTCGAGCTTCTTGGCTTCTTCATGGGCGACACGAAGACCTTCGTGCCTAGAACCCACCGCCTCAACCTCGGCTTGCCACTCATTAAGAGTTGACCTCAACTTGTGATAATTCTGCCAATCTTTGTATGTCACACCATCAGTCCAGGCCTAAAAGGAGGTTAGCACATGCTCGCTCTGAATTGGACCAAACCGGTGATCGTGAATATTGAAAGTGACTTACCCAGCGCATGCCCACCTCCTGAAGGCCCAGCCCGTGGATCTTCTCAAGGACCTCGACGGTGCTTCTCACGGCAGCCTGTACCAGAGAGTCGGTCTCTTGGTCGTATGCGGCTTTCCAAGCCCGGACATCTTGGGCTTTGTCCTTAACTGCAAGGCCAAGCTCGCGAGTTTTGTTGCCGCATGCTTCGAATGCAGTATCCAAATCTTTCTCTGCAGCATCTTCTGGAATTGCCTTTACAGTCTTCTTGATGTACTTCTTCAAGCTGGCCACTGTCGAACCTGAGGTTTCTTCAAGTTGAGTTACCAAGGCCCTGCCATGTCCGTTGACGGCATTTTCGACCTGGCGCTTTGTTATCTCTGCAACTCTTTGCTCAAGATCTTCGGCGCCCTTATCAGCAGCGACAGCAAATTTGGACTGCCACTTGCGAAGATCGTCATTGAGTTTCTCCTTGAGCTCAGCGCCTGTAAGCTGTGGTTCGGCAGGACCAACCGCAGTAGCCTGAGACTTGACCTCGGCAGCGGTGCTTGATGAATCACCGCCAAAGAAATCGTCAAAAACACCCCAGCCACCCTTGGTAGTTGAGCTTGGAGAGGCGACAGATTCAGAGGATGAGGCGATGGTGGGAACAATCTTTGGCTCCTCAGAGGCAACAGGTCTACGCTGGTCAGAAACGGGATGGGATGCTGGTTTAATTATTAACCTACGTTTGGGAATCCAGAACTTCTATCACTGATTCCACTTTCTGCTGATCGCGATAACGCCCCAACCGTTCTGAGATGCGCACCAGTTGCGGCTCCACGTTGTCACCGTAAAGAATTCGTAGCTGAGGCCACACTGTACGGATTATGAAAGCCCAAGTTGTATCCCTGGCAGCTTGAACGTTTGGGAAAACAATGTTGACCAAGAAATGGTGGCCATGGGTGCGAGCCTTTTGAAGATAGGGCAACGAAGCCTCGTAGGCGGGAAGAACTGAGAGGTGGTAAATTTCCTCGAGGCTAGCTTTGGTCTGGTCATAGTAGGGAGCAGCCGCCTCAGACGCCTTGGCTACATGAGGTCCGAGGTATAGGTCGTATTGTGTCTTGACCTTTTCTTGGGCAAGCTGAACCTGGGGACGAACAGACTGGTCATACTGTGCCTCGGCGTATTGGCGTGCCTGATCGACCCTATGTGCACCGTACGTAGCATACTTGTCTTTGGTGAAGGTCGCAACCGGGGTGTAGACGGCTTCGTCGAAGTGCTGGGCGTAGGGTTTGAGCTTCTCCACGTGTGGAGCGACGTACGAATGGTAGTAAGGATCAACATAGGGCGCCGCGTGGGAGCGAAGCTGGAGGTAGGGCTTGCAAACGCGAGGGGAGGCGTCGTTGATGTGGGTGAGAGAGGGCGGACAGCGAAACAAGACGGTGACAATGATGTACCAGGTGGCCAGGCGGGCGACGATGCTGGTGAAGGCGCCTGTCATGGTCCTGCTCGACTTGGGCCGACTTGAAGTTGGGATGGCAGAACTAAGAGTCTTTGTCTTGTCTGTGTGGCCGTTGGCGTGCCCGTTGGCGTGGCCATTAGCGTATCCATTGAGCTGGGAGGACAGGTTGCCGCTTGAGGCCGTCTTCTTGGGCTTTTTCGCGCGGCCGTTGGCGGGGGCAGCCATGGTGGGCGACGGGATGGAGCTGTCCGTCAGCAGTCGTGCGGGTGCTCACGCGTGTTTGGCGGTGACAGAGCGCGACGCTGGCCTGCGGGCTGCGGGGATGGCTGTCAGTGGAGTGTTTTATTCCTGCGCGCTCCGACCAGACGTACGAGACAAAGCGAAAGGTGCAGAGCCGACGGGCGTGAGGGTGAATGGCGGATCTGATGGTTGACGGTGGACCAAGATAATAGTTGACAGGCGCCTGCCCGATTGACCCTGGCTGGTGATGTAATTAGCACGTGCGAACAGGCTAGCGAGCGCGGGAACCGAACATGCACCAGACCTGTTGGCAAGAGATCCGGATTCCTGGCGATGATTTCACCTCTGCTGCGCCGGGACAAGTTCAAGTGAAAGCCTGCACAGTACGCGCTTGCTCGAGAGGAGTGGTGGCTCAAGACGGGGGTGGCCCCGAGTGCCTCAGGATGCCTGCAACAGTCGTCTACCGGGGCTGGTCGTCGACAAGGGTACGAGACGATCCGGATGCTCTGCAACGGTCGTCGGCAGATAATCACATCAAGGCTGAAGCTCGTATAAAATACACAGTTCTCAATTACCAGGAGTCCTGACGCTCGTGGGAGCGAAAGAGCGCCAGCGCCAAGCCCATGACGACTTTCCGCTCCGCTCGCTCGCTCGCTCGTCGTTGGTGCATGTCGCGCGTCAAGTCGAACCCCAGACTAATTCTCACCCTACAGCAACCTCCACTCTTGCACCCATCCACCATCCATCCACCACCACCACCAGCGCTTCAATCCTCCCTGCAATCATCTCCCTTGCGCTGCACACACACACGTTCCATCTCCGCACGTGATCCGCTCCTTCGCTTGACTCAGTGCGCTGTTTGCTCTCCCGACGTAGCCTTTGTCCGCCCCCGGCCAGATGCATACATAGGACGATAGCTCGGTGGCTCACTGCCCTCCTTTGCCTGACCACGACTCCGCCCTCATTGCGAGCCTCACCCCTAGCCCCGGACTCGCTCTCGCTCTCATCCCTCGACCATGGCCACTGATGGCAACCCACCAGACGCGGGGCTGCTCGACCACGACCCCAATGTGCCCGACCACGCGCCAGACGACATGGCCGACGACGCCACAACTCGAACAGCAGACCGCGAGGATGCCGACACGTGCCGGATATGTCGCGGAGAGGGCAGCGCGGAAGAGCCCCTGTTCTTCCCCTGCAAGTGCAGCGGCAGCATCAAATATGTCCACCAGGAGTGTCTGATGGAGTGGCTCTCCCATACTCAGAAGAAGCACTGCGAGCTGTGCAAGACATCCTTCCGCTTCACCAAGCTCTACCACCCCAGCATGCCAAACCGCATCCCCACGACCGTCTTCGTGCGCCGCGCCGCCCTCCACGTCCTCAACATGTTCATATCCTGGTGTCGTGGAGTCTTGGTGGCCACCGTCTGGCTGTTCCTGCTGCCCTGGTGTATGCGTGTAGTCTGGCGCAGCCTCTTTTGGGTTGGCGATGGAGGCTGGACGCGCGAGATGCTTCCAGACTTCATAAACCCGACAGACACTCCTCGCCTTTCCCAACAGGACATGGCGAGCGTGCGTTCCGCAGTCGAGGCAGCCAAAGCCAACAACGCAACACAGAATCTAACTTTATCGGGTCTCCTCGTGTCCATCTCGTACTCCCCCCGGAACACTTCATTACCTGATTCACCCCTCTGGGCCTTTGCTAAACGCGTCATCTTTGGTACTCCATATCCTTTCTCTCCACTCTCTCAATTTCCACATTTCCAAGCTTCGGAATCGAATCAGACTGTCTCAAACACAACGTCCAGCCCCTTGGGCACTCGCGCGCCATCCCTACTGTCGGATGTGCCTTTCTTCCATTGGTTCAGCTCGCAGGCGGCCAATCGTTTCATCATTGACGTTCTCGAAGGACAAATCATAACCCTTTTCGTTGTCGTTGCTTTCATCCTAATCTTCCTCATCCGAGAATGGGTAGTGCAGCAACAGCCCGTCATCAACATGGTTGCGCTTGGTGAGCTTGGTGAGCATGCTGCCGCAGAGGCAGCTGTACAAGAGGTTGCAAACCAGGAAGAGGATGCGGTAGAGGCAGCAGTGGAAGAAGCTTTCGGTGAAGGCGCTCGTGATGACATAGACGGTGCCGAAGCAGCCGCAACGATCAATGAGAATCTCCCAGCGCCAAATCCCTTGTTTCGTCAACGTCGCGCGTCCTCGATCACCAGAGGTCTTGAGGAGGATCTTCGCAGGGAAGAAGCCGGTGAACCAAGTTCCATGGCGCGAACGTGGTCGACCGAAGCCATTGCAACCGAGTACGATGGCGAGCCGTCGGATCTTGATAGAACTGACAACCTTGACACTGCCACTAGCCTACCGATGAGTCCTAGCTCTAGCAACGACCCCAATATGTTCCCAAGTAACACCCTCCACATACCTTCAAACAGCGCCCCGTTTCCTGCGCGTTCAAGCAGCCTTCCTCGGCCAAAGTTTCTGCCAGATGATTTCGATTCTGAAGCTTTGAATATCCCACAAAGGCCTAACATGCCAACACGAGATCGTTCTTTCATCGCAACTGGGATCAGGCGAAGCCTTGAAGAGGGCAATTCATGGTCCTTCGATCAGACACCGCAGTCAACTAGACCTGAAGATACTAAAGCGGAGAGTGTCCCTGAATCCTGGGATGACAAACACGTTGGAGATCACCTAGCCGATCACGCCCATGAGGCAAACTCTGATCATGATCCCGAAAGTGAACATAGCAGTGAGAGTTGGCAGCAAGTTTCCGATGTCACTGTGGAAGATGACTCCGACCAAGCGCTGGAAGGAGAAGGTCCACGAGACAAAGGAAAAGCCAGGGCTGTCGACGACACTATTGAACCTCTTGCCAACAACACAGCATCATCTGTTGGAGGCGATGATATTGAGGCAGACCCACCAACAGATGACGATGAATTCTCAATTTCTTCCTCTGAGGACGTCTCTGAGGGACATGAAGACATTCCAGTGATTCAAGAGCAAGAAGCTGAAACACGGATGAACGAAAGCGCCGCAAATGAAGCTCCAGCGGCGCCAGCAGAGTTCCCTGAAGAACCACAGCTGTTGAACCGTTTCCTTGACTGGATGTTTGGCGATATTGCGCCCGCTGCCCAAGCAGGCGAAGAGGGTGCAAACGACGAGCACATTGTTCGCAACCTTGCAGAGGAGGCACCATTTGTTCCCTTTGTGGGAAATGAACCGCGAGACCACGGCAACGCTCCAGCTCGGGATCCTGAAGTGGCCGCCGCAGCCGCCCAAGCCGGAATTGATGTGAACGACCAAGAAGCAATCGAAGACGCCGAAGACCTTGAAGGTATTTTGGAGTTGATTGGCATGCAAGGACCTCTAATTGGCCTCTTCCAAAATGCCCTCTTCAGTGCGGTTTTGATTTCCGCTACCTTGACTTGCGCTGTTTGGCTACCATACCTCTGGGGCAAGGTTGTCATACTGTTCGTCGGTAGTCCCGTCTCTCTATTTGTGAAGCTTCCACTACGACTGATTGCTACCACTACCGACTTGATCGCAGATGTCACTCTCTTTGTAGTTGCGGGAGCGACCTACTGGGTATCCCAGCTCATTTCCATCATGTTCAAGCTCTGCTCCTGGGGCAAATTTTCTGAATCCGTGGAAGAGTCTCTTCGGGCTCTTTCAGGTCCAGCTCATTCGCTCGCAGAGAACGCCTTGGATCGGATTGCAAAGTTAATCGTCGAATCTCCACTTTCACCGCGGCCAGACTACTTTCGCCTTTCCATTAGTTCACATGCAGCTTTGCGAAGCCTTCAGAACTCCACTTCCTCTGCGTTGAACGAGACTAGCAACTTTGTTAATAACCTATTCGAGAAGGCTTCCGCGGACTCTCCACCAACATTGCTCGTCAAACTGCTGCTTCGGTTGCCGTTGTTTATTCAAACGTGCCTTTCCGCACTTTACTCCCACTGCAGCACCTTTATTTCGTGGTTATGGGCTTCGAAATCTTACAAGATTACCTTCAATCTCGACCTTGGCCAAAATACGGCCGCTGCCTATAATGCAATGGAATATTGGACAGCTAGTGACCGCATGATAGCAATCTTCGCTGGATATGGTTTCTTCGCCATGGCTGGCGCTGTGTACCTCAAGCGCGGAACTCCTTTTAGCTCTTCACCCAATGGACAAAGGATCGAACGCATTGTATCCGACATTCTCCAGCAAGCAGGCGGTGTTCTGAAAGTTATTCTTATCATCAGCATCGAGATGCTAGCGTTCCCACTATACTGTGGTCTCCTGCTGGATCTCGCCATGCTGCCACTCTTCAAGAATGCAACCCTCTACACACGATGGCAATTCGCGAGGGAAAGCCCCTGGACCTCCGGCTTTGTACATTGGTTCATTGGCACTTGCTACATGTTCCATTTCGCTCTTTTCGTGTCCATGTGCCGTAAGATAATGCGCAAAGGGGTGCTCTACTTCATCCGCGATCCCGATGACCCAACCTTCCACCCTGTGCGAGATGTTCTCGAGCGCAGTGTGACGACTCAGCTCCGGAAAATTGCTTTCAGCGCTCTGGTCTATGGGGCGCTAGTCATCATCTGCCTCGGCGGCGTGGTATGGACTCTTAGCCGCGCAACGTCTGAGGTATTGCCTATTCATTGGACCACTGACGCGCCTTCTCTGGAATTTCCACTCGACCTTCTGTTCTATAATTTCCTTACGCCGATCATCATCAAGTTCTATAAACCTAGTGAGAGCCTACACTCGGTCTACCAGTGGTGGTTCAAGAGATGTGCAAGCTTTCTCCGCCTTACAAACTTTCTCTTTGGTGAGAAGGCCGAGAACCAAGAGGGTGAAGACGGAAGATATGTTCGAGCTCCAGCATCAGACCAAGCGCGCATTCCCAAGGGACAGCCTGTCTTTGTTGACGTCGACAAGCACAATGTTCGCAAGGATGGCATTACAGAAGGTGGCGTGCACAACTCAGACTTGGTGGCAATGGTCTACATCCCATCATGGTTCCGCGTGCGAATCCTGGCCTTCGTGGTCACAATCTGGATCTTCATGGGCATGTCAGGCATCAGTGTCACCATCCTCCCTCTGCTCTTTGGCCGGTACCTCTTTTCCTTCTTCCTTCCTCCGACTGTCGAAATGAACGACATCCACGCCTTCTCGCTAGGCGTGTACAGCCTGGGTAGCCTCGCCTACAGCGCCTACCACGTCTACAAACTTGTTCTGTCCCTCAATCGCGTGGTCCCCGACCCGATGTCCACACTCCAAACCATCGCCACAACAACGTCCCGCGTCGGCCTGCGCGTTCTCCGTTTCGCCTTCGTCTGGACGTCCCTCATCTTCGTAATCCCCTTACTCTTCGCCGTCCTCATAGAACTCTACTTCCTCATGCCGCTGCACGCGTACCTCGGCCCTGCGGAACCCCACGTCGTTCACTTCATCCAGGACTGGACGCTCGGCTTCCTGTACTTCCGGCTATGTGCGCGCCTCGTCTTTGCGAACCGCGCGTCTCGCCCAGCCCGCGCGTTCGCCGCCGTCGTGCGTGACGGATACCTTGCTCCCAACGCGCGCATCGCAACACGCTGCTTTCTCCTCCCTGTGACGGCGCTCTTCCTCGTCGCCATCGCTGTGCCGAGCAGCCTTGCTCTGTTAGCCAGTAACACGCTATATTGGGGCGCTGGGGCAACAACGAAGAATATGTTGTGGCGCTTTAGCTTTCCCGTTGTGGGCGTGGCGATTGCGGCGACGTGGATGGGACGGGAGGCGGTGAGGTTGCTGATTCGCTGGCGTTTGGTGATTAGGGACGAGGTTTATTTGATTGGGGAGCGGTTGCATAATTTTGGGGAGAGGAGGGCTAGGGTTGGGAGGGAGGTGGCTGGTAAAGATGCGGTGGGCTCTGAGGCGGGGAAGGAGGGTGTTTTTGTTTAGTTTAGGGAGGTGAGGTGAGGTGAGGTGGAGTGTGTGGTGTGTATGGGGGTTTTGCTTGGAAAAGATGGGTCGTGGTAGCATGGTCGTGGTGTTTCAAGGCATATGGCGTTTTTCTTTTTAGGGGGAAAGTGGGCGGGACTTGGAAGTATTATTTCACGGGGTTTTGGAATTCACATCGCTTGCTCTATTGGTAGCTTGCGATTTGGGTTGATTCGGAGTATTGGGCTGGTACTTGGTTATATCCGGGCGGCATCGTGTGTGTTTATGGATAGCATGGCACTCCCCAATCAATACGTTAATGATAGTTCTATTCATCATGGCTGTCTTCTTGACTCGTGTCTTAGCTTGTGAGTGAATATGTTGGGGTTTGTGAATAGAAACTCTCCTAGGTTGGTTGATGGCGATGCTCTCTTTTGTAGGGAATGAGGTGAGGTTGGCCTGGTTTGGTCTGGTCTGCTGTACTGTGCTTTGTTTGCTCTGCTGTGCTTTCCGTTGATGTTAGACATGGTTTCTAGTGATCAGGCAGAGTGACCTATTTTTTGTTGTATCTTTGAGGAGTATTTCGCCGCAAAACTTCGTCTTCGCGAGTCTCCATTATTGGCCCCCAAGACCATGTGAAGGCCAAGATCTCCATCGCTTTAGAGTTGGTGGCTGTGCAAGCGGACCCCTGATTCAACAACTTGGATTACGATTGCAGATCCAGGACGCAGGTTACAGCATAACAGCTTTTCCGGTGAGGCGTTGATAAACAATGGGTTCTGTACGGAGTATCTCAGACATCGTCCCATGACTGATTGGATGTTCGTGTTATACAACTCTCACTGTTTATCTTAGAGGTTAGTTTCTGCCTCTCATGTTAACTAAAAAGTAGAAATAAGGACAGTCTTCAAAACCACCCCCAACACGAGCACACAGCACCTTGCAGTTAGTATCAATTTGTATACTTCTATAGAGACGTTCAACGAACTAGCAGGATGCTCTATCTCAGATTTTAAGCCTTTAATTGTGTGTTTGCACATCAGAGGCCTTCGGTGCAGCTTTTGAGGCCTGTGTTTATTTCCTGTTTATTTCCCGCTCAACATGAGAGTCTGCCTGCCTATATTAAGGACATCTACGCCCCGCGCCCCGCTCGTATAGATCATCCCAGATATAATGATCTGATCTTCTTCTCATTCCTATCTTCTAGCACCCCGTATGCCTCGCTCAGGTGGGACAAACATTCGTTATCCTGTGCGAATTGTCCTTCTTTTTCAGAACCTCCATTCTTGATATTAGAGTCAAACTTGCGTTTTGGTCCAATGCGAGCGATTATGCAAAGTCACGCAACGCCCCAACACCATGCATACGTCTTGACGAGCAACGAAGACACTGTTCCAATGGACGACAGCGCTAATTTACCCACCAACATTGAGCACAGCCAGACATATGCGTTAATCGGCGAGAACGACCAGCCCGACGTGAGGAACTCCATGTCGAAAACACCCTCAGTGTCGATACGACTTTCCTCGGCAGAGCTGGATTCCCGAGAGGATCAGTCCAACACGAAATTCAAGCGACTTCGACAGTGCCCAGATATGAGGACGTTCTTCACAGCTTGGTGGCGTTGGGAGATCCTAGCTATGCTATTAAGCATCACATGCGAAGCAGCTATCATCATCATTCTGGTTACCATGGACGGTAAACCTCTGTCAAGATGGACGAGCAAAGTCTCTCTAAATGCCACCATCTCTATATTCTCCACCATCGCCAAATCGGCTATGCTTGTGCCCGTCGCTGAGTGCATCAGCCAGCTCAAGTGGTCGCATTTAGTGAGGCAGCGCAAGTTGAAAGACTTGGAGGCTTTTGACAAGTCTAGTCGCGGCCCACTTGGTTCGCTGGATTTTCTCCGCGCCGTCGGATATAAGTCACCTCTCGCTTCTTTGGGTGCAGTGATCGTTTTCATTGCTCTGGCCATTGACCCAGCTACGCAGCAGGTACTGTCATTTCCAATTCGTAATGTCGAGATTGACAGCGGGAGAGCGTCTGTTCTGTTTGCAGATTCCTATATTTCGTCCACAGAGTTCAATCTTGGTGAGTATTTGACGAGCTCCTATCCCCGAGATATGCAAAGCCAAACTTAATTAAACAACGTGCTCGGCTAACCTGGATCATAGCAGGTGACAAAGACTTGACAATGGGAGGCGCAATCCTCAGTGGTATCTACGGAAGTTTCCCAACCCCGACTTCCATTTGCCAGACAGCAAACTGCACGTGGCCTGGGACTCGTCTTTCCCTTGGTGTTGCGAGCCATTGCGCTGATATTACCCAACAAACGTATCGAAACTGCACTCGTCTGGGAAGGGGAAACGCCCTCGTTATAGAATCTGACACGTATGCGTGTGATCTCAAAACCCCCAGCGGAGCAATCTTACCAGTCTCCTATATGATCTCCAATTCCTCCATGATTGAAGATGGTTATCTATTGGGGGAGAATCGAACAAGTCTGTGGTGGGCGGATGAAGCTGGATACAACATGTCTTATCCACTTGCAAGGCTCAACGTCTCCGTTAGTTCAAAACCTGCACCGGCGACCTCGTTTTCCAATATCAGCTTCTACCAAACCCATCGGACGGTAGAAAAGGGCGGCCCTTATGATCAGAAAGTAACAATGATGGAGAAGCTTATAGATTGCAGACTCGACCTCGTCGCGCATAAATATAGCAACGTAAATACCACCTCTGGCGTACTCAATCTAGGCACCCCCGACGTGCTGCCATTCAAAGACACAGAGCGCGATACTTACTACAGCCTCGAAGTAGTAGACCCGTCGCTTGTCCCTGCCAACATCACAACCACATTTAATGTCAGCGACTATCTAAGATTCAGCTCAGGAGAGCTCTTATACAATTTTGTACAGCCTGGACTGGCGGCCTTCATGGATTTGGCGCCCGAGTTATCACCGCCCTCACCCATCCAGCAGAAGATCTACAACAGTGACATCGAAGACATGATGGCCACGATCGCGCGCGCCATAACGGAGACAATTCGCACTGGTCCCAATAGCACGGTTGCCATCGGCCTGGAAAACGTGGGTGAGGTCTTCATTCACGTTGAATGGGTATGGATCGTGCTTCCTGTAGTGGTCATCCTCGCGGCGCTTGTTCTGCTTGTGATGTCTATCTGGCTGGCACACAAGCGCCAGGCTATCTTGTGGAAGTCATCGAGCTTAGCGCTGTTACTTCACAAGCTTGTCCCGTGGGACGCAGACAGCCGCTCGATTAGGTCGAAGGAAGAGTTGGAGCAGTTTGCGAGAAGAACTGATGTGCAATGTGGGAGGCCTAGTGACTTGGAGATTCTTGTAAAGAGCAGTCGTTGGAAAGGCGCCAAGTCTCAGGCATAGGAATGAACGTAAAGAACTTATAATGAGCCTATGCTGTTCTTTCTCTATAGAAGGGGTATGTTCTCTTGATTATACGTAGTAGAACTCGGAGCCTTGAAGTAACGGTACCAGATAGAGATTTTAGCGAAAGAGAGAAGTTCACAATCGCACATACTAATTTCGTTAAAGACAGAAGAGTGGTACCGAGAGAGCCTCACTAATATCTATTACCGAGATCGTTCTTGTACCGTGCTACGTAGGGTTTCTAGGTACCTATGATATCGTCCCTGCTACTGTTTACTATTGACTCGCAAGTACTTCGAAGCAACACATACAAAGCTAAGCTATAAATATTTAGTAGCTAGTCCTTACAAGTAATCTCCAGAAAAGCTTTCTTTCTATTGGCAAATCACTATTGGCATCACACCGTGTGTCTAGGCATTGCCTCTAGGCCCAAGTTCGTGAAGGCGGGGAACACAAGCACCCGTCTTTGTAACTCTGCTGAAGCTTCGTACCCCACAAACCCAACAATACACTGCCCATCACACTACCCATCACCAAAAAATACAAATCTCTTCCCCATTGAACATCAGCCCATTGTATCCTGGCGTGAAACGGACATCAAGCCAAAACGGAAGGTCGCCAACCAACCCCAGATGCCCGCCGATCCCAGTCGACCCGCAATCAATCACATCGCGCGGGTCCCCCAGAAACAGCAATGTTTGAAACCCGCCCTTCATCAACGCGTGACGATTCGCCCAGCCGCAAGATGCGCAGGGCTCAAATCTCACCCCGTGGCGCCCCAATTCATGCTACTGCCTATTCGGGACCAGCTCACTGGCTGCAGGCGATTTAATTCCCTGCCGATCGCCCGCGTAGCCGCATGACGGGCGAGGCGCGATTTAGCCTTATCGTGCAGTGGTGATATTAAGTCGTCAGGTGTCGCTGCAAGCAGGACCACTGCATTGGATGCAGCTTCCCGGGCGAGACGTAGCGCCGTGAAAAGTTGAGTCGTTTGGGCAGGTGTATATGGGGGAGGTGGGAGCGATCTGGGTTGAATAAGGGCAGAGAGGCTATGCACTTTGACTAGGTTTCGTGGTGAGCTTTTCGCCCAGAGGTATATATTCGTAGGCGGGTGCTCGTTCTGTTCTTCTTTTTCTTCGCACCTGCCTTTCGCCTCTCTGTCTCTCTTCTTCTCTTCTTCGTCTCCCGTCATGAAGTTCCTCGGTGTCACGCTCGCCACTGTTGGCCTTGTTTCTGCGGCCTCGGTCACGAAGAAAGTTAGCTACGACGACTGGAAAGTATACCGCGTCAACATTGGCTCCAACACAGACAAATTCACCGACGTCGTCAACAAGCTTCAGCTCGAGACATGGAAGGGCAAGCCTGCGACCAGCAACGTGGTTGACGTTATGGTTCCTCCTTCGCAGGTTGCGGATTTTGAGGCATCTACCGAGGACATTGAAACGGAGGTTATGCACGAGAACCTTGGCTTGTCTATTGCTGACGAGCAGAGCTTTGGCGTGTATGCTGGTAATATACCCCACAAGAAAAAGTACTATAGGCAATGCGCTAACTGTCATAAACAGCCGGTCTTGCGCCGAACAGCACCTGGTTCAATTCCTACCACTCAATTGCGGATCACTGGCAATGGCTCATAGATCTTGCGGCTGCGTACCCGGCTAACTCGGAGATCATTTCTGCTGGATCGTCAGTCGAAGGGCGGGACATCAAGGGCATCCATATCTGGGGAAGTGGAGGCAAAGGCTCAAAGAAGGGTGTAGTCTGGCACGGAACTGTGCATGCTCGAGAATGGATCACTACCATGGTAATTTGGCCTGAGAACATTTTCCAAGAATACTCCAAGCTTACCAAGTACTCCAGGTCGTCGAATATGCCACCTACCAGATCCTCACCTCCACAGACCCAACGGTAGCCGGATACAAGGATACCTACGACTTCTGTAAGCACACCATCCTCACCCCTCAGAACACTCAACCTCACCCCTTAAAACACACATTCTAACTCCTCACTCACAGACATCTTCCCCATCGTCAACCCCGACGGCTTCGCCTACTCCCAATCCACCGACCGCATGTGGCGCAAGAACCGGCAAACCACCCCCTCCGCCTCCTGCGTAGGCCGCGACATCAACCGCAACTGGCCCAACCACTGGGACCAGCGGGGCGGCGCCTCGACCTCGCCCTGCGCGCAAGACTACAAGGGCCCCAGCGCCGGCGACGGCGTGGAAACAAAAGCGCTAAAAGCACAGCTCGACGGCGTCGCGGCCGGAAAGGGCGTCCAGTTGTACATGGACATTCACGCGTACTCGCAGCTCTGGATGACGCCGTACGGGTACACGTGCACGGGCGTGGTGCCCAACAGCGCAAAGTACGAGGCGCTGACGGCGGGCGCGATCGCGGCTGTGAAAGCTGTGCATGGGACGTCGTTTACTGGTGGTCCGATTTGCAGCACGATTTACCAGGTTAGCGGGGATAGTGTGGATTATGCGCTTGAGAATGCAAAGGCGACGTTTTCGATGACGGTCGAGTTGAGGGATACGGGGAATTATGGGTTTGTGTTGCCTGCGGACCAGATTGTGCCCAGTGGAGAGGAGATGTGGGCTGGCCTGTCGTATTTGCTGAAGAATATGTAGGGCGGTAGGACGGAGAGGGGGATGCGTGAGCAGGAACCTAAGCACTTGGACTATGAAAATGTCTAATGAAGCATTATTATCACATCTTGATACGTCTTTTATTGGAGTCATAAATAAGCCCCCTGCTCATTACAATTAGCACTCCACACTACACCGGACGGCTCTCAAGGGATTTCTCAAGGCACAGTAGCGATATTAACAACCATCCCCACAAACATATACAGGAAAGCGTAAGTCATCTCAGCTCAGCTCAGAACAGCATCCCCAACTCGTTAGAATCGAATCCCATTCCCTCGAATCCAAATCCTTGAGCTCCCCACCCCATATCCAAAGGCAAGAATCCATTCCACAATGCGGCATCATCGGGTTGTCCTTGTCCACCACCACCGTGAACAGCAAAGTCACTCACAGCGCTCAAATCCGTCCATCCAAAATCGCCCATTTGTTCTGTCAACGCAGGGCTCTCGCCAGTTCCCGCACTGCTTGCTTGTGGACTATGTTGCCCAAGAGGCGGATGTTGCAGTAAGCCATTGCTGTCAACAGGATTGCTAGCGATGTGTGTGCCTGGGTGACGAAAGCTCGACCTTGAAGCTTTGTCTTTGCGAGGGACTTTTGCCCAGAGCAGTTTCAACAGTTGGCTGTAGCGGCTTCCGGGGTGCTGGATGCCCACTCCACTTCCTACTGCGGCACGTTGTAATCTGCTGACTGTCTCATTGATCATTGCGCGTATAGCTCTATCTTCGTCGGCTGATATGACGCCTGTGCAGCGTGCACGATACAAGAAGACGCCAGAATATACAAGGTAGAGATAGTAGCGGAGAGGCATGAAGCGCAGGGCGCGCTCCGGGTCGACAAAGTTATTGACGGTTGTGAGAATCGCTTTTGCAGCATCGAGGCCTTCGTAGATGAATCTGGCGTCGCCTACAGCACCAACGTTGTTGACAAAGACGCGCTGCGGTGCTTGCATGGCAGAACCTTTACCCTCTCGAGATGCATTCGTGGGATCATGGTTCCCATTAGCAGAGGGTAAAGCTCGTAGAACGGTGGCTTGAAACGCGAAGGCGTTCGTATAGAGACGCAAGTAGTCGTATGACATGAGTAAACAGGCCTTGAGTGGTGGAGAGCAGGTCAAAGTGCCCCAAACACTTTTCCAACCGTAAATTGCCGAGCGGAAGTCGTCAATGAACTTGATGTAGCTGCCACTCATGTGGGATCGGAAGCTTGAGCCCGGGTTGGAATATAAAGTGTCGTGAACATTGCTGAAGAGCTGGGTAAGCTCAAGGTTGGCCTGAAATATGGAAGCAAAGTCCTCTTCATTGGGGCTCTTCGGTATCAAGGAAGGGTAATCCTCCCGTCGCAGTGTAGTCAGGGGTCCAGGACCACGAGACCAGAAAGCCTTGCCAATTCTGATACTGATGTGACGATCCGATACATAAGCAGCTGTCCAAATCAGTCGCTTGCGGTTGTGGTTTGGGTCTTTTCCCTGGTCCACGAATCGAAACGAGTATCGATCTAGAGCCAGGAAGTATGCGATCCTCAGAGCTAGACCCACATGCATCCAGCTTTCTTTGTCTTCTTCTCCTTTGCCAATCTTGGCTGAGCCTCGCTGTGTGTATGGCGCCCATTCTGCAAGAAGGAGTAGGGCTTCTACTGCCTCAATATCAGCCTGACCTCCTGCAGCTAGATTTGAGACCAATGCTTTCATGTGTTCTGAACATGCTTCGTAGATGTGAGGCTCATCAACCAAATCTTTTGATGCTATCACCAGCATGGCCGTCAGAAGATGTTGCTCCTTGTTGACCATATCTGACAACCGTGAAGTTTCGAATGCATGAGTAGGAGCTAGAGGATAGTATGGGTGATACTGCTGTTGGTAGCGAACCAGCAGCTGGCAGAGCGAGTGGACAGTGAGGATGCCACGATCCAAGAGAGGATACGAAAACGAAAGCGATGTCGATGTGGTGATATTCGAGGGAGTTATAAGAGGGGCTGGCACAATGTGGTTGCTGTTCCCATTCTCTTCATTTGAGCTTGTTTCTCCTGCCACTCTCGCCAGGATACCCAATGCATCGGAGGGATTTTGGAGGTTGTTGAAGGGCAGCTCATCGGTGTTTGACGACTCTGAGCGTGTGCCTTGGGTATCGTCGTATTGTGGTTGTGCAGTATTATCTTGTGACCAGGTTCCGAGGTTCCCGAGTGTGTGAAAACTGCCCTCATGAGTGGCGGCCGTCAGGGAGGGCAATGGCTGTTGCGCCTGTGGCGTTGTGGTATCGTCGACGCGCTTCTTACGTACTCTTCTTCCGCCGCGGTTGCTCCCACCGAGGACGCATTCGAGGTTGTCGCGTTTGCATCGCAAGCATGGGATGGAATTGTCCGCGTCTCTGTTGGTGGCGCGTCAGTCTTGCGAAACAGCGGCATGTGAAGCTCCAGTCCTCTTTTCAAATGCTCCGGTAGTATTCGCCCACGGTCGAAGCACCCCGGGCCCCACCAGTTCTTTCGCGTTACGTGCGACGCGACAAGGTGTGAGAGATGACAATAGCCGACAACAAACTAAAAAAACATGACTTACAGCAGACACCGACTCTTGCGCTTTCGGCAGTTCAGACACGCGATCTGCGTCCTCTTAATCTTCGCGGCGTCATTCTCATCCTCGTGCGCATCCGGCCCCGGCGTCGATATTTGTGGATTGTTTGTTTCCATGCCTCATCCTGGGATGGGGTGATGGTGTTTCGGTGTTTGAGTCGTCGGGAACTGTTGGGCGCGGGGAAAGCAAGCGTCGGCTACTGGATTTATGCCGGGCCGAAGTTCAGAGCCCAAGCCTACCACAGTCCTCGAGGCACATCCTTACATTACTCTTATAGTAGAACACTTGAACTACTTGGATTCCCCAGGACCTCTCTTAGACGTCATACTAAATATCTAATTTTTCTAGTGCTGTCGATATTTTGGGGGAGTGAATACAGAGGGGACTACAAGCAACGGAGAACAATATCTCTCATGCGAAAACAAAGGTGCCCAGCAAAATTGTCATTTCTAGCCCTAGATTTTAAAACCGTCAGCTACAAGTTCGTGTTGGGCATAACGGTTATCGGTCACAAGCTAGGCGACGAAGTCTATTTTCTTGTGTATTGGGTACTCGAAAGACACCCAACGACCAAGAATACTAGCGGAGACAAAGCGTAATGCGATGAATTTACTGATGTAGTTGGTTCTTCAAAAGATACTTAGCAGGGTCATAGTAGCGGCTATATTACAGCGCGCTGTTACGAATATTAGTGTATACCTAATGCAGTAAAAACGACCAGCAGTCGCAGGAGAGGCACCGTTACAACACGCAATGGCGAACGCTATTTCTAGTGTAGCAGTGAAAATAGGAAACAATAAAGCCCGCCTGGCAACATAATAAATAAATTGTAAACTTAGAGCTAATATCTGTCCAAAGCCCTTGAGACAAACAGATGCGAGGCCTCCATAGTTGGAGATTATAGTCCCCTTAAGAGGACTTCAGTCCACTTGTTCACTAAGATCCTTTTTCATGTAGTGATGCGCGCAGGACCACGGCTTGTGTACAGCCTACTCTTGTCACGATACGAGACCTCAAGGACCCACACAAGACAAAAAGATCAACATCAAGTTGAACAGCAACAGCTCAGGCTGTTTAACTTTAGTGTCAAAACAGTACATTATCGCCAGGTTTTAACGTTTGCAAGGCAGGCATCAAGCTTTACGAGAAGATGAATCATGTTCGCTGGACCAGTGCAACGAGGACTTTCAACCGACTCACGGCACCGCAGACCATATACAACACGCAAGCCACTCCATCCTCGCCATCACGGTGGAATTGCCACATAAGCTTCCCAGTCAAATCACGACAGAGCTACTATCCGAGGTAGGAGTGGCAGGAGCTCTTATCATGTACTCTCGAGAAGTTTGCTGAACCTCTCGACGTTCAAGACAACAGCGCCAGCACCGTAGCCTCTGCGACTCATAAATGCAGAATATTTGCACCTACTCACGTGCAAGAAAGACTTAGGAAGTCAGACAAAACACCGCAAAGGTCTTTAGCTTACACTCACTAATTCCCTGCGTATGAAAGCTATCTCTCGACGAACTGTGCAATACCCAAATCCATTCCTGAAAGCAGCGTACCTAGTACCCAGCATCAAGTCTTCCTGCATTGCGCTTTGCTTGATGCATTCCTAGCACGATGCTCTCAAAACATATGCCCAGCTACTTGTACCCAACGTTTCATCTTTCCCCATTCACTGACCCTCATATCAACTTCCCACGACAACATACCTAACGCACTAGCACCTGAGGCTTGCCAGCAACGACGCAACAACCACAAACTCCAGCGCGGAAAAAGCGATACCACCATTTGCAAATGCGATGACGTCCCTAAAGACAAAATAAAGCACTGCCTTTACTCCATTTTCCCGAATCCTTAGGTAGGTACCTACGTAGTCGAGGCTGCCTTTACCGTCCATCAAAGCGAACCAGTCCAGCGACCGGCTCAGACAACGTACAAACCCCCAGGGATCAATCTGCGGGTAGAGAACTTGATCTGGCCGTGATAACGGGCAAGCCCCTTGAAATGCAGAGTCTCGAGACGCGTGTAACGTAGCACAATGCGCTATTGGAATCCTCGAGCAAGAGACGAAAGCTGACAATACAAGCAACGTGCAGTGCTGCAATGGACTCGAGACTAGGGATGTAAGTAGGTAGTTTAAGTTCAGGGGTGCCATGCACAGTCTTGAGCGTGAGTTCACGCACCAGAACCTCTGTAAGATATTTTGGACCAGCACATGCATCGCAACAAACAGCTTGAAAACGCACATTTGACTTAATAAATTGATTCCGACATCCAAGCCACACCCTCTCTATATCCCGCAAAACTTTTCTCGCCCCTCTACATGCCCGGGGCTAAATCCCACCTCGCACCTCGCACCCCCTCTACACCCCCTCCCCATCCTCAAACTCCACCAGCGCCGTCCCCGCCTTACACAAATCCCCCTTCCCATGCACAACCCTCTTGACAACCCCATCACTCGGACTCCTTATCACAGTCTCCATCTTCATGCTCTCGATGACAACGAGCGGCTGGTCTTTCGTGACGGTATCGCCTTCCGCAACCTCGACGCGCAGCACCTTGCACGGCATCGGGGCGAGCACGCTGTTGGCCACGTCCTTGACGCCGAGGGCTTTCTTGGTCCATTCCGGCAGCGCGAGGTGCAGGCGGTACTGGGCGCCGCGCTGGAAGAGGGTGAGGTTTAGGGAGGTGTCGGACGTGGAGCGGATGAATGTTGTTGCGAGGCGGGTGTGGGGGTAGAAGGTGGTGAGGGTGTTGGTCGAGGGGGAGAATGTGGATGTCACGTTTGTGTATGTGGTGTCGTTGACGGTGATGTCGAATTTGGAGGGGGCGGTCTGCTGGATGGAGACGTTGGTCGCTTTGGGGTCGCCCTTGCCGTCGGCGGGGGTTTCGACGAGGGAGAATGTGCGCGCTTGGAATCCGGCGCCGGATTGGAGTCCAAAGCCGATGCTTGTCACGGGCGGTCCGGAGAAAATATCTGGTTGTGAGGATGAGATTTCTTGGAGGGCTAAACCGAGCGCAGCTTGAGCGTAGACTTCTGGCCCGGGGGGTGTGGGTGTGAACAATTCTGCGTGGTGTTTTTGTATGTATCCTGTTTCCACTTCGCCAGCAACAAAATCTGGGCTCACGCACATGCGTTTGATGAACTCAATATTTGTGACGGGGCCTGCTACTTCGTAATCCTCAAGAGCTGCACGGAGTTTTTGGATTGCGGCTTCTCTCGTCGGTCCTTGAACGATGAGTTTGGAAATCATGGGGTCGTAGTGCGATGACACTTCATCGCCCGCAATGAAGCCAGAATCTATGCGCACAGTTGGTGTCGGAGTTGGTGTGCGCAAGTGGAGAAGCAGACCAGAGTCTGGGATGAAGTTCATGTCAGGGTTCTCGGCGTAGATACGTGCTTCGATAGCATGGCCACGTTCTTTGATTCTTTGCTCAATCTCTTGCTGGGTCAGAGGTAGACGACCACCTTCCGCGACGATGAGTTGCCATCTGACGAGATCTTCTCCAGTCACCATCTCAGTGACTGGGTGTTCGACCTGAAGACGGGTGTTCATCTCCATGAAGAAGAACTCGCCAGTGTCGTTGTCGAAGATGAACTCCACTGTGCCTGCGCCCTCATATCCTACCGCCAGAGCAGCTTGTCGTGCCTTTTCCCAAATGTCTTGCCGAATCTCCTCTTTGAGATGAGGTGCTGGTGACTCTTCTAAAATCTTCTGGTGTCGTCGTTGGATACTGCAGTCACGCTCACCGAGGGCAACACAGTTTCCGTGTTTGTCGGCAAAGACCTGAACTTCGATATGCCGAGGCGTGGTGATGTACTTTTCCACAAGCATAACTTCATCGCCAAAAGAGTTACGAGCTTCCGATTTGGCAGAAGAAAGCTGGTCGAAGAAGTCTTGCTCCTTGTTCACAATTCGCATGCCTTTGCCACCTCCACCCTTCACAGCTTTCAGGAGCACAGGGTAGCCTATCTTCGCAGCCTCCGACTTGAGGTGTTCAGGATCTTGGTTTGAGCCATGGTAGCCGGGGATGCATTGTACTCCAGCTTTGATCATGATGTCTTTCGATTCGCTATCATGGGCTATTAGTAGAGACCTGAGTTTGAGAGTGCCATTCATACCTCTTGCTTCCCATGGACTCGATTGCCTGCCATGGGGGGCCAATGAAGGTCAAGCCAGCCTCTGTGCATTTTCTTGCAAAAGTCGGGTTCTCGCTCAACTAGTCTGAATCAGTCTGCATTCGTCCCACGAACAGTGTGATCATACAAAGCCATAGCCTGGATGTATGCCTTGACATCCTTGCTCTTTCGCGATCTGTATTATCCGGTCCCCATCAAGGTATGCGGACGGATCACCAAGATTTACGGCATATGGTGAGCTCAAGGCATGCTGTGATCGAGCATCTGGGTCGGTGAATAGGGTGGTGGTTCGGATGCCGTACTCTGAAGCGGTCCGGCCAACTCGCCTTTGATCAAACGTTAGATCTTCACAAAATTCAGGGTTCAGATTATCTCACAGTGCAATTTCTCCTCGGTTTGCAATCAGCACGGAGGTCAGCGCCTTGGATGTGGGAGCAGTGCTCGAGCTGTGTCTAGCGGCGTTGGCAGCAAGTAGCTGGTGGGAGAAACGGGACGACTTTCGGAGGGCACGCATGGTCACAAACAAAGTCTATAGAGAGCAGGAGTGGCAGAATTGGGGACTACAGAAGTGCATTTGTTTGTGTGGAGAGAAAGTCTGGGGAGCCTCGGTGGTGGCTAAGCCGTGGAAAGCCGCAGGGCTTGGCACACGTACGGTTCGCGGGGAATGCGCGCTTGTGTTGACGGGCGCGACGACCAGTTGGCAGTCTCAGCTCAATCAGGCAGTTGTCGACATTGCACGTGTGCCTGCTCTACGCTGGCGATACTCGATTCCGCCCGCAGTGTCGCCAGCTATACTGCGCTGCCGGTTGGTTCTCCACTGTCGGTGAACACATGCGCCTGTGCTCGTGCTCGTGCTCGTGCTCGTGCTCGTGCTCGTGCTCGTGCCTGTGCCAGCTTCTTTGCGCCAACTGAGCACTCACCGGCACCGCGCGTCATCGCCCACACTCAACTCGATCGCGCCCGTTGTACCCGGGCAGCCTCTCCCATACGCGCACAGTGCTCAACGGCCTTCGGGCGGGTTACACTGCATTGGCCTTCTCCGCTCTCCACGCCGCGGCCGACTCCTTTCTTTGACCTCCCACCCATGCCCATCGCTGGGCACCCACCAGCCCAACATGAGCGACTATGGCGATGAGTACTCCGACTACGGCGACGACTGGTTCTATGTCGAGGACGAATACATGGCCGCAGACGATCTAGCCGAACATGCCGTCGCATCACCACCGCCGACTACCTACGGAGACGAAGACATGCAGCCCGAGTGGGACCGCTTCGATTACTTCAACGACCTCGAATATGCCTCAGATGGCTACGACAATGCAACGTTTGAGGTACATAGTGTCAAGGACGCAAAGGCGGGACAAAAGAGGAAGCGAACAATCAAGCAGAGCCGCAGCAACAAGATGAGGACAGCTGAGACCGCTGATGTTCAGATCAACACCTCGCGACTGGAGCACTCGCCTATTGTATGGCGGGCCCAGTCTGATCGAGGCGTGAAACCTGGGCTGTTGGACGAGAACGCACCGTCGTATGCCGTGTTAAAGAATTGGAGGGAAAAGCTAGCCGACACACCAGAATGGGCTCATGGTCCTTCGGAAGAGTCTTCGGATCTGCCAACTTCAGCATCTAGCAAAGGAAAGGCAGCCGCCATTTCGGATGCCGTCTCACCACCCTCCGACATGAACGACGAAGAGCTGGAGGATGTGCAAGAGGACGAGGGATTGGGTATCAGCCAAGATGCCCTCATGGCTGCTCTACAACGACAACTGGCGGCCGCTGGAGGACCACTGAGCGGAATGGATCCACAACAGCTTCTTCAGTTCGCTATGCGCATGGCGACGGACAAGGACGCGGGAGATGATATTGCAGGTGAAATGGCCGAGGCGATGCTCGAAGGCGACGATGAAGAAGACGATGCTGATGCTGAAGAGAACCTGCTCTCCTGGGTTGCACAACAACGAAATACCAACAAGGACGCCTCTGGCGATGCGCCAAAGTCACCAGAAGTCACCAATAATTCAAAGAGGCCCCCCACTCCACCATCATCCGAGGCGAATCGAAGTGTTCATGCATCGGAAACCACAACCAAGGCTGTTCAATCAAGCTCAAAGCAGGCTTCTCTTAAGCGGAAGGCCAACGAGGATGTTGAAGAAGAAGACTCAAAGACAGTCAAGAAGAGAGCAACCAAGTCCTTTGATGCTCCCACCGCAGCCAGCCAAGCGAGAGCAGCTTCAGCAAAAGCGACGAGGACAACGCGCTCGAAGCGATCATAAATGATTCAGCATCACCAATGACGACAACACTAGTTGACCTTTTGTACTGTATAGCTTGCGTATATCCTTGGACACATTGGAACGTCAGCCTCACTATCTCGACAGAGCTTGGATATGTCTCAGGCTCCGCTTGCAATCTCGATGGTCTGGCTAGCCCTCTGCAGTAATAAGCTAGTTGCATATTCCGCGACAGCACGATGCGGCAGAACTCGGCATGCTTATCCTGGACCAGGCGTGCGTGTAAATAGTATGTATCATAGAAACTTGCGTCCGCGGATTGGAAAGGACGAGCATACGTGGGCCATGGCGGGAAGAGGCGGTATGGAACGGTAGTTTACCGTAAGGTATCTGCATACCTTCTAAGTACATAGCTTGTATGTACGTAGTTGAATGAGCAAGTTTATCTCTACATAGTGAGAGTAGAGAGTGACCTATATCTGAACGTCTCCTTGCATGTGTATCCTAAGTCGTGCACTGAATCATCCACAGAGATCAGAGACTTTTGAGCTGTGCCTTCAAGGAATAGCCTGTGCCTCCCCATCCTTTCCTTCCCTAGGCAAACATGTCGTCTCGCAGGCAGCGAGCAAGCAGGACCTGGACATAACTCCCATCGCTCCTGACGGGCTTTCCCGGTGCTAGATAGGAATATCCCAGTTTATACCGTTGACATCTCCACTGAGGTGCTCCACAGTGGGATATGTTGAGATGAGATGATATGGGGCAGCAGGAACTTTCCGTGCCGTCACCATGGCCGTTTCGCTTTCGCGTTCGTCACTCTCAAACGCATGTCATGTAGAGTCAAGGCTTGGACGTTGGGGTTTGGAAGCGGGTGCAGAGGAGATGGCGGCTAGCCTTTGTACGGGGATATGCTGCGCGGTGTGTGTTGGGTTTGTGGATGACTCGTTGACGATGGAATAGTTGCTCAAGTCGGTCTGCATTTCGCGATGGAGGTGGGCACCATAACATCATCTCCGTCATGTACCTACTTCCTTACTTTTCTATCAGCTGAAGGCATTACTCGCATCTTCTGTACATGCACCCAGCACACACTCAGTACTCACTACCCACTACCCACTACCCACTACACAAGCATGTAAAACACCATCGCAAGACGCAGTCCAGTCTCCAAGCCCCAAGCCGCCTCACCACTAGACGCGGAAGCACGTCGTTCGCAGCACATGCAGCATGCACCGCACAAGCACTCTTTCCTTGCTTTTTTGGCGCACCGCGCCCGTCCCATCCGCCAGCCGCGTGCGTTTCAGCCCAGCCCCAACGTCCAACGTCTAACGTGCGTGGCGCTCCTGACATCAACGTCGCTCCCTCCATCCCGAACCTAAAAAGCACATTGCCATCCAATTGTCCTGGCATTGCATTGCCTACCTGGGCCAACGCACGCTAACGCTAAGATACACTACGTATACTTTACACTACGGTACTCTACGCAGTAGGCAGTAGGGTGTTCATTGGTACGGAAGCTGTTGTAAGTTTTAGCTGCGCGAGGCTAAAAGAAGGTTTAACGGCTGAGCGTGCGCGTGGTGCGCGTGTGGAGGGGTAGGCACGGCGTTTCTGAGTGGTGGGAAAGGCGAGGACATGGCTGGTTGGCCAATGCCATGCTTGGGCGAATCGTTTGGTTCGCGTGGTTTGCACGTCTTGCTACCTTGGATGCTTTAGAGTTTTGTGCTATGCGAAGATGGATAACATCCTACATAGTACTTACACCTGTCGACATAGGCGATGATGACCACCAGCAAAAAAAGATTAATTGTACCCGCAATGCGCAAAACTTGAAACACAATCCACAATCCACAATCCAGAATCCAGAATCCAGAATCCAGAAATCCAGACTCAAAGTCCAGACCTCGCACCGGAACACATTACCTAGTCTCCGCCATATCGAATCCTCTCGCCAATCCTCCCTCCCCTCCCCATCTGCCCTCTCCCCTCTTTCGTCTAGCGCAATCTCGCATCTCGCATCTCAAGCTCAAGCTCAAGTCATTCAATGTCTCGGCAACCCGCTCCTTCCCGATCCGATCTGATACACGACACAGGAACCTGGCGAGTCTGACTCTGACCAAGGTATGTAGTCCAATTATCCTTGCACCAGCACTCTTGTTTCTCGTAATATGAGTCGTATTCCATACGTACAGACATACTGCGTACATGGTAATAGTGCAGACGTTGAACCCCGCCGCCTACATACATACCTAGTGCCGTCCTCCCCTGGCTGCTGCAAAGTTACACGGCATATTGTTACCACCCTACCTAGCTTGCCTTGCTCTACCTTACCTGCCTAGGCACATACCTAGTCTCGTCTCGCAGAACAGCTGAGCTGCAGACCACGAGAAGGCCGAACGGGGTGTATCCCAACCGCTCTGCTGCAGGACCGGAGAACACAATACCTGTGCCTGTGCCTGTGCCTGTACCTGCACTTCCGCGTGTTCCTGTTCCTGTCCCCGTACCCGTGCCTGACCTGAGCTGACATATCCCGACCGTCCCTCTATTCCCACCCCATCCCACCCCATCCCCTGCCCTCCCCTACGCGGCCCACGGACACCCAACAAGCACCCCCCAGCCTGTCACCCACCAGCAACCCAGCCACGAACGTCTGGGGAAGGGATCCCTAACCACGCGCCCAGGAGAAAAGGTCACCAGGCGTGTTTTTTTTGTAATTGGAAATTGCAAATTGGAATCTCGCGGCTGCGGCTGTGGAATGGGTCAATTGCCGTGCCGTCGCGCATTACCTATGTTGGTCTTGTTAATGTCAAGTCTGTTGTTAGTGGGGAAGGGGAGGAGGGAAGATCCAAGGAGGGGGGAATGGGTTCGGGGGCGAGCGGCGAATGTCAATTGAGCGGTTTGGGGCATGAGTCAAGCCGCGATGGTTGAAGCGCTGATTGCGATTGTGGTTGCAATTGTAATTGCGTGATCCTATCACTTTTGCTACTTTTGGGTTCCATTCTCCAAGCAGAGGATGAGATGCTGATGCACATCGTACGGAATCCAAGATATTGAGGTGGATGGGCAATTCACATCACTGCATCACGAATTTGACGAGCCAGAAGACGAGCTCTCCTTTTTGAAAACATAATCTATATTTCGCTTGTGTAGGTACATATTCGACCATCATCAGTCGCCACACTACCGATATTCACATAAACACGCGAGAGAAAAAAGATAATCATGACTACCAGCGACAGTGGAATAACATGAACCCTCCTTTTCTGTTCACAGGAAAGAATGCATCCATCTTCCATAGTCGATGACCATAATAGCAAACAAGTAAACAGATATCCACCCACCCATTCCATTTACGCTTTTTGCATCAGTGGTCCCGAGAACCATTTCGTAATCTAATATAGCCCAGTTCTCCCGTGATGACATGACGATTAGTAGGGAGAGCTGGGCGGATATAAAACACTAGGAAAACAGAGGCAGAGACTGTGACAAGGAAAAGAAAAGAGAAACCGGGTAATGGGTAGCAAGAGGTCATAACTTGCATCAATGCCTTGTTACTTGGGTACAGTGGCCACAGAGTAAAGAAGTGATACTCGTGACCCACAGTAACCCGAGACCTAAGGCATCATCATGAAACATGGCTGTGGGTAACAGTGAAAGACCAGGGCTTATCGTAAAGGATTGGAAGCCGTGTCCAAAACGGTAGTCAACCCCGGTCGTTCGTAGGGGCTCCCTGCTAGTGCCGGCAAAGCGGTTCGCCGTAACGGTTATCTGCAACCAGGGCATCAAACTCGGCTGATGTCGCCTGTATACTTCTTAAGGAGAGCCGTCGCGCCTGGTCTTCTTGTTCTTCTCGATTCTCTCGTTCCAGCGCCTTTTGCCCACGCGAGTCTCGAAGTGGGGCGCAACTTGAGTGACATCTTGGCCTTGTCCCATCATGCTGCTTCGCATCTTATTGCGGTACGCATCCACTGTATGAGGTTAGTTATGCTCTCTTGCGCATCGAAGCAGTCACTTACGAGACTTTTGCAGAAACAATGTCCTTCCGGCGAAGACACGACTCTGGCTCCAGCTCATGCGGTAGCCTAGATCGTTGAGAGTGATCTCCTTGGAGCGCTTCGCTCGCGTCAGACGCGGTTTCGGGACACGAGCTTCGCCATCAAGCGTTGGCACAGGAACACTGGTCGATCCTGCTAGAGGAAAGCTGGGATCACTATCGATATCAGGCTCATCGCTGAAGACCTTGCTGCCACGAGGGCTGGCTGGCGGAGACGTCATTTGCATGGCAAAATAGCTGCGCGGGAAAACCGAGTTGGACTTGCGGTACGAGTCTGGCATTTCCTCCATCTTCACGGCGTCGAGGGTGACGCGCACACGCACCCTAGTGCCGCGTTGCGCATCGTCGACCAAGATGAATTTGCGGCGCTTAGATTCAGGTAGGTCGCCAAACATGGCTAGCTTTCGCTCTTCTTCATCTTGCTCCTGCTGTTTCGAAACGGGAACGCCCGAAGCATGGGGAGGAGGTGGAGGATGGTTGAGACCGTCGTGAATTGGTGGCATACCGCTGGAGCCGGCCACTGAGTCGCTCGATGGGTAGGTAGGATAGAAGCTCTGAGCTTGTCGCACGTCGTTAGGTGACTGCTGTCCGTTTGGCGCTTGGTGATGATGAGTGTGCGATTCACCGTAGTCATTAGCTGTAGACAAAGAAAGTTAGCTTGCACGTTCGATGATTCCACACTTGACCCTTTCTGTGCTAAACAAAACATGTGCGGTGCGCGACGTGAGGAGCTGGGCAGTGCATGACATGATGCATGGGGCTGTGGTATCGAAGGGGAATTACATCAAGGAGTGTGTGTAATGTACATGTGAAGTGCAAAAACGACAGAGGTATCATTTAACGTCCAACACTTGCGCTTTATCGCGTCACATCTGGTGAAACATACCGCTAACATCATCCGCTCCTCCATGAGGGGGCCCATCATGATGATGGTGCATCTGGGGTCCTCCCATACCCATGTTTGGTTGTCGGGGTGGTGCTGCTAATCCGGCTGAATTGGGCACCCCGGGAGCACCTGGTCCACCTGGCCCAGCCATGTGGTTACCGTGTGTGGCTGCTTGAGCCTTCCTGGTCGTCATCTTGGCCATTCTACGAACGCGTCGGCTCCTCAGTCGCGGGTCCTGATTGCTGTTCCGCCAACTATCGACAGCTCGCTGAATGAGGCCACGTTTTCCGCGCAAGCAAGGGTTGAGCTGTGCCAGTGCCCAACCGACCGTGTTGCACTCGGTTTCATAGTGCAGGCGGTTGCCTTTGTATTGGTCTTTGGCGCAGCACGCGCGAGGGTACACACAGTTCTCTGTCTTGAAGTCTTGTGGCAGTTCGTCGACATTGATTGATTCAACGTCACATCGAATCGTGTATTCCATCTTGACCCTGTCACGCGAATACTCGAATGCTATCCACTGAACGCCATTCTGATCTTGTCGAACGACGAGAGGGGTTGTGGCGGGAATTGGGCCAGGTGCAGCGTTGGGGTTGACGTTTGGACCTCCTGGGGGTCCTGTGTGCATGTTTGGAGTACCAACTGGAGGGCCTTGAGGGGGAGCTTGTGGGGGACCCAGACCAGAAGGTGGCCTCTGGAGAGGTGTTTGCGACATCCGCGACTTTGGGCTTCCAGTCATTCCCGGGGTCTGAGGATGATGCTGATGCTGGTGCTGCAGTTGCTGGTGTTGTTGCTGCGCTGACATCAACAGCGATTGAGGCGCCATGGGCTGTTGCTGTGGGGCCGATGAAGGATGCTGGGGGTACGGTGATTGTTGAGGTACTGGCGCTGAGGCATATGGAGTGTAGTACATGGACTGAGGCATCTGGCTAGGTGGTTGTCCATAGATTGGCCTTCCATGTTGGTCATGCTGTGGTGATTGAACAGAGGCAGGCGAGTTTGACTGTGGAGTATGATACGAGATTGGGGGATAGCCCGCTCGATTCATGGTCGCAGCCGCCATGAGCTCTGGGGTTTCTGGAAAAGTCAGACCGGCTCTTTTTTGTTGTTGTGATTGCGGGAGACGTGTGACAGAGGTCTGACCACCCACGGACGGGCGCGATCAGGCGCGAACAAATCGCGAGGGGACTTACCTGAAGATGAGTAGTTGCTTGGTGCACTGTTCGTGCTGTAGGGACTCTGGTGGTGCTGAGAATAGTAGGGAACCTCCTGTTGCTGTTGAGTTGGCGGTGGACCAGGCAATTGCTGAATGTAAGGCGATTGATGCTGGGGAGGGACCTGGGGGTTGCTATGCTGGGGAGAAGGATAGTGGCCTGTTGCGGGACTCTGAGTTGGCACCGAGGTATGAGGTGAGTCGGGATGATGTTGGTGTTGCTGGACCACACCAGGTCTAGGGTGGTGGACCAGGTGATTTGGCGGTGGCAAGCCCTGCGCCGTGTGGGGGTGATGCTGGAAGCGAGCCAAAGTCAGCAACGCGGTGTGCGCAAGTGGATGCGAAAAATAAACCAGATCGCGACGGCAAAAAGAAAGAGGAAGAATCAGTGGAGATCAAGGCAGGGAGAGTACAATGAAGCTGAAGAGGTGCTGGGGTAGCGGGGAGAAGCGAGTGATGATTCGCCAAGGGTAGGTGAGGCGGATTGGATGCGAGGGGCAGGGTCGGGAAGACGACAAGACGATAGGGAATAGTGTATCTATAGGATGGGGACGGGCAGACTAGAGAGAGAGCGCGATTTGGCAACGTTGACAACTCAGAGGGCGGACCAGCGGTGGGGAGCGGAAGACGACGAGGGTCGCAGGGATTCCGCTGCTGGGCTCTGGGTGACAAGACGCGGCGGAGAGAAAGCAGAGCGACGAGGGCAGCGACAGGAGGTGCGACAGGGGAGGGGGGGTTTGGGTAGCAGGGCTGCTTGGCGGGATGGGCATACCATGTAGGCAGAGACGCGCCGCAGCTGGGGTAGGTTGTTGTGGGTGGAGGCGGCTTGCAGAGGCTGCAGCAACATGCGCAGAGAGCGAGGATGAAGCTGCGCGGCGGTGACGGCGACCAGCAAGTCGAAACTCCAACGGTCGAGTGTGCAGGAAGGGCCGAACGAGCAGAGGCAACGAGCGGCGGTGGACGAGGCGTAGCGAGCGAAAGGATGTGGATGCGAGGGTGCAGTAGGGGGGCAAGGAAGCAGAGTCAACTCACCATCTTCTGCGACGCTACAGGCGCCGGCTCTTCCTTATACTTCCGGGCCCTATCTGGGGGCATTTGCTGCGACATTGTTGTTATTGCGCGGTGGTGGTGGACGAAGGATCCGGGCAGAGGACGTCCAAGCGCAAAGACGAGGGTTTGCAGTAGCGCCGCCTTCGCAATTTCACGCGCAGACGGACAGCACTAGCAGCGCAGAGGCCAGAGGGGGGATGGGATGGGACGGCGTCGAAGACTCTGGCTGCAGCGCGCCCAAGGTGGAGACGGCCGTGAAATAAACGTCAAACAACTAACGCCCTCCCGCCGGCCAGCCACCTCGCTCCTTGCACAGGCTGCAGGCGTGAAAAGGCCCGGACGAGGTCCTGTTTTGGGCGCCAGGCCGCGGATGCGTGCGAGCCGGGATCAGGGATCGCCTCTCAGCTGCGGATTACGGTGGTACAGCACTTGTCTGGGACCAAGCAGAGCAGCGCGCGAGGCACCGCGAGAGAAAATAGCAGCGAGTACATGAGCAGCAATGTGCTCGACCACGGCGCGCTGAGACTGATGACTGTGGTGGCTATTATCGTCGTCTCTCTCTCCTCCGCACTCGCGCCTGCCAGCGTCCAACGTCTATTTACTTAGTATCTGCTCGAGAAGGTGCGCGTCGCGTGCAGCCAGCAGCAACGGGCAAGAGCTCCCAACTAGCGCGGCTTCCCATCCCATCAGCACATGTAGTAGCTCCTGCCCTCGAGCTCATCGCTCTTGCTCGGCTAAATGCTCAATAACGCGCCCCCTCTCGTCGTCTGTTAAGCCCAGGTTTGCGTCTGCTATTGCCCGTCCGCTGGGACGTCCGCAATATTATCAACTCACCTTCTGCTTTCTGCTGGCCGCCCCTGCAGCGCAGACTGAGCAGACCGCGGCGCGCACCGCCCGCGCAGGCCCTGGCCGCGTCACGGCAATGTACCTGTGGCGGTTCTCCCACAGTTCTGCCGTGGGCAATATGCTGCCAGCGGCCAGCCCAACTCAAGCCGAGTGCACACCTGCGCGCTGCCTCGAGTCCAAATGTTCTTCGCACGGCCGCTAGTCGACCGTTGTGCACTTGCACCACCCTGCGCGGCCCACCAGCGCCCATCCCATTGGCTGCCACCTCCGGTCAGAGGGCGCCCAAAACGGCTGGCCAAAACCGCTGCCCGTGTCCCCAACGTCGCGCGCGATGAATGGCCGCCGCACGCCGGCCAGCCCAGCCCAGCCTAGCGCCGGATCGCCCACGCGTGCCCTCTGGTCGCGGATATGGCTGTCGGGAGGGAGACATGGGCTCGACAGCACCACAGGGCATGGGGGAGGGGTGAGGGGTGAGGGTGCCACCATTGACCGTGCAAGCCTGCCCACTGCACCGCACGCCCATCACTGCTGATCGCTGCTCCTGTTCGCTCTGAATGCGGAGCCATGCCCCCGAGAAACATCACGGCTCCCATGCTCGCGGTGCTCAGGGGCCCGCGGGCCTCATCTCACCGTCGTATGGAATCGTCCTCTTCATGCACTGGGGACCAGGCGCAGTCAGCCCTGCCCTCTCGCGTGTGGACCCGGCAAATGTCATTGTTTGGAAAGAATTGCTTGCGTGGCTATAATAAGTTAAATTGCCCTTATGCTCGACGCGACTGCGCGCGTTGAGAAACATGTCAACAACACCCGGCGCGAATAACCGCCTAGGCGATCGTGATAGCAATTCCCCTCTGCAGCGGCGTCCGAGGCGACCAGATGGCTCGTCTCGGTGCAATTGCTGCATCCCGCCTCGCCCGTCTATTGCCAGATAATCATGCCGTCCCGTTGCTCGGTCGTCTCAAACCGGGCTGGGACTGCGCGCTGCTACTTGGATCCCAAATCTTGAAACGCGACACGCGGCCTGCCATGTTATGTTCGGTGGGAGCCAGGCGTCTTCTGCGCGTCGTCGGTTTGGCAGTCTTCGAGAAAGCCTGGGTCGACATGCAACGATCTTGCGATTTGCATGGCATTGGGCATGACGCTCCCTGTTTGCGATCGCAACATGGGACCTGGACGTGTAATGTTCCGAGCGAGGCGTTCGCAGTAGGCTGCGGAGAATCCCTGGGAAGACCACGGCTCTCGACAAGGGGACACACTCCAGGTACCGAACCATCAACTCTATTCCGACGCCGCTAGAGACGTCTTGTCGAACACAACGCACCGCCATGGCTCTGCGATACCCAGGCCTGCGCACCTGTAGATGCGCCTCTGGCCAAAAGTGCTCCCTTTGACGCACAAGTTCCACATGCTGAGGCTTCACAACGATAATCGCGCCCACTTGTGCACGCCGAACCTATCCAGAACACCCCTCCGGCGCCTCAGCCCTGCCGCCTTTGCGCGCCTTGACACTGCTCGCCACGCTTTTAATAAAGTGACACAAGATGTGGCAAGTCGCACGTCGATCTTGTCACTGGCGGCGAGTCGTACACGTTGCATCACATCGGAGCCACCATCACTGCGACTCCTCCCATAACCAGATCAGACGGCTCTTTGCAACCGACCTGTCACGCAAAGCACGGCTGATGGCGACGTGCATATCGACGCTGGTCAGCTGGCTCTTCTGACAAGACATGATCGGGACTGGTGAAGGAGTGAGAGTCATCAGCGGTACTACGGCCGCACTCTTCCCGACCGCAGCTTGTTCTGATTGATAGCATGTTGAGGGCATTCAATATCTTTCAATAATACTTAGGCTTCCATTAAGCTCATAACGCTCGCGTGCGGGTATAGGATTGACAAGCCCATGGCAAGGTTGACGACCTCTTCCGCAGCTGTTGACCGTTGTCTACTGGCGGGAAGCAGGGATGCAGGCTTGGTGGGCAACGGTGGACGATCACAGGGGCAAGGTGTGCGACACTACCGTACATGGATCCCGACTCGTCCCGTAACTCTGCTGTTAGCGCCGGAGTCTTGGATATTCACGTTGACAGCAATTACTCCATTTGCTTCTCTACACCTCACGGTCAATTTATCGCGGCCAAATACACGCAAGACACCACGAATGGGAATTGATGCATATTCAAGTCAATATCCGGGAAATCCACCATATACCACTATCGACCACGTGAAAGCTCCATCTGCCGGAGCCTACATAGTGCTCTGCATATCGAATGGCCCTCGGCTGAAGTGACCGGGGAGCGATCGGCATGTGAGGCAACGGCAAAGACCGTTTTCTGCAAAACTTTGGTTTATTGATTAGGTTTTCTCCGCGCTGCGCTCGCAAGAAGTTTTCTTGCAAATGAGACTAGATGGCCAGCCATGAAGCGAGTTCCACTGTTCCATGGGCATGCGCGCACTCGTCGCTGTACACGCGATGCATCAAGCATCAAGGCGTGCTCGTCTGGATGCAAACCAGGACAAGCAACTCGTGGCTACATATCGCGGACCGGGCTTGAAGATCTTCAGGCCCCCTCGACCTTGCTTCCCGCATCCCTCGAGGGTGGCAGCCTCTCCAACCTGGGAGCGAGTCGAAACCCCAGCATCTGATTGTCACCCAGGCCGCCTAGTGCCAACCTCGAAATAGTCACCCTATGAGCAACCGCACGGAGCGGGCGTACCGAACACGAGAGGGGATTAGTGCCGCAATCGCATTCGCAACATGTCACAACGCCACCTGTTTCGCGATCTGCCGTCTCAGAGAGCGGCCTTCTCGACCTGTGCTTTGAAATCGCCATTTCCCTAACCGAGCCCTCACGTTCCAACGTTACTGCATAAGCGGCATCTCTGACAGGCTGGCTGCGCGCGCTGATTGGCCGGGAGGCGGTGGCCTCTTTCTGCCGGCTTTTTATCATGATGCGGCGCCCGTGCCATCCCCGCTCTTAATGCAGAGGCGGCGACCAGGTCCAGCCTGTCTCCCGCTGCTTCCCTGCACCAGCCCAGCCCCCGTGATTCGAGCGGCCGCTTGAGGGAAGGATGCGACATGGGCTGATGTCTGCAGCAACTCATCTAAGATGCCTTCTGCCATGATGTCAGCGCCAGATTCTCGATGCGCTACAGCACGCTGCTGCGATACGAGCTGGCCCCTCGCCTCGCCAGCCATCCACACTTCCAGGCCTTACCCCTCCCTTGTCCCCGCTCTAGTCTGATGTACTCATTCGAACCTCTTCCCGGCCCTTGGGACGGACGTTGCTCGAGGTAATCAGACGACTTGACTGACTTTGCAGAGTTTGCAGACTAACTTGGTAGCCTCCATATCCAACGCAAGACAACAAGAATTCCAAGCTTTTCGGCTTCACTGAGAAGAAATGCATGACTACTGCATCTCCGAGCTGGGACCAGGGTATTCTTCTGAGCCAATCAAGAGCTTCAGCCACTCTATCTGCCAGCATCCTCTGTATGACTTGGCGAAGTAATCATCACCAGACAGCCAAAGACCACTTGCTCGGTGCTCAACAGTACTTTTCCACATCTATTCCTGTACCCATGGTATGGCGATCAGATGTAGCACCTTTCTTTACAGATTTTCCAGCCATTTCTCTCTCTGCATCTAGCAATACCACAACTAATGCTCCAGATTTCCTACTGTCAATGCCCTCCCCTTTTTTACAACATAGACTAGCTATTACAAGTCGTCCACCAATAATTGTTCCGTCGAGTCCAGGATTCATCCTCTCAGGATAGACTAGGGCGCGCTGCGACCACTAGAATGAATTGCCTCGAATGTAACCTTCACTTCCCGTGCATCTTGGACACGGCAATTTTCGGTCGAGTAAATCTTTTTCCGGGCCATATTACCACCAGTTCTTACACGACAATCTGCTCCCAATCTTCACAAGCTTTCAATGTCCAATTGAGGATTCTCCGTGAGCAACGTACCCAATCAGGTAATCGCCGTTGTCTTTGGCACGCCTAACCCGTCATCCATCCCTTTTCTTTACATCAACTCGACATTGGGCGAACAGAAGGCCTGTGAAAGGCCGAACCTTGGTCGAGAGATTACTCTGTGGTGTTGCATGCAGCTTCACGGTACCTACGCGCGCATTGAGGGCACATTCACGATAGCGCATGAATCACCTTACTCGAAGAAATTGCATCCACGCGCAACGCAAGTCCCTCGCCGAGAGCTGCGCGCATAGCACCACTCTCTTTTGAGGCGTCCTGTCTTCCAGCTGAAAACACACCATCGTCAGCAAACACCTCGTGACAGCGAGAAAGCGGCTTCGCACGCGTTTCACCATGTTTAGTGGCCTTCTAGCGGCTTTCGAGAACACAGCCTTGAGAAACTGGTCGCCTGGCCCTGACTTCATTTCACTCTGTAAAACAGCAAAAGTCTCCGTGGGAGAAATGCGCGACGCGACTCAGAATTCCACGAGAGGCTATCTCTGGATTCGTCGCGGCCGTTGGTTGATCTGATCTTATTATTCCCTGTCCTTGTAGACGATGCGACTTTGTCAACACAAGATCCCAAAGCGTGCTAAACGGTTTCCTATCCGTCTTCATTTCGGTAATCGCCGCGAAAATTGTTCTGTATCGCGATCAGACAACCAATTCAGCACGATCTTCACGATCTTCACGATCTTCAAAATTTGCAGGCACGCTCTATCCACAGTAGAAGCTGTATAATTTCCAGAATCATCGCGACTTTCGGAGACGTTGTCTCATGCAAACCCCTTGTGCGCATGTATACACAACACTCTCACACACCTCCTTGCAGCATGCACATTTCCTCTCCCCGCAGTTCTGGACACAATTACTCAATAGCGGAAAACCGGATCACTTCTTCCCCACGCGCCGCGTGTAGCGTGTAACAGGTTACAACAGCAGCTCTCGAGTCTTTTTAGAAACCATGGGGTCCCACAGTCTCTACCTAATTAGCCCGCTTCTGGTACCGAGAGCTGACGAGGCTCGCACATGTACTATGTATGTACGAAGTAGGAGGTATGAGTATGCCTAGAATAGTTTTCTTGGCCCCCAGAAAAGCTGGTCTGATACTCGAGCGTGGCCCCCAAATTCATGCGCAGAAGAGGTTGGGACGAAGTGGTTCTCTGTTGTCGCAAACACGGGTTCCGACGACGTGTGCTTCAAGTACCCGAGATATGGACCCGGTTCTTCGCGCTGCCGAGGATCGTGGGATAGGAAAGCCAGGAACCAAAACGTTTGACATGCGTGGTCTTGTGTTGTTCGAGAATATCCTGCGACTGCGACTTTTGTTTCAGCACGCACGCAGAAGCCGTAACCCGCGCTCTTCAAACTCGCACGCACTAGACTAACGCCTAACTAAGCCTCTCTTGCCTTGCCGATTACCAGTCTAATCCATTCTCTTGCAGACAAATTCAGACTCGGATATCAACGCACCCCATTTGGGCGGGGCTGGGCTAGGTTGCCTTGCCTTGTTTCCGCATCGCATCGTGCGACGTTTTGCCTGTGGTGTCCACTATTACTGTTGTACTTTGTGTGTGCACTGTGCAAGCTGGGAGGAGCTGGTCAGTCAGATGTGTAGTGTGTGCTTGGACGCAAGGTGTTTCCTGGCTGGCCTCGCCGCGGCGTTGTGGAACGGTGGAACTCGCGCGAGATCGATCGTCGTGCGACGTGTAAGGGAGGCGCAGGACTGTGCCTGCGCTTTGGGATGAATAGACGTAACAGGCAGTGTTCGTTTTGCTCGATGGTCTCCTCGATGATTTCTTTTGGGTTAATCTCGGATAGATGGACGGAGCAGACTAACAGCATAGAATCACGTAACTAGGTAGACGAACAAGTTTGCGGCCGTCTACTCTAACGGTTTCTTTCCGCTTGCCTCAGCTAGATGGACAAAGTACGCTAAGAGGATAGATAGAGTCATGGCTTTGCGGAAGGGCCTATCCTCGGAGAATAGATCGGTCCTGTTACCGCATTCTCTCGGCCCTGCCATCCTCTCATCCTTCAATGCATTGCCCTTCCAAGTTTGACAAATGCGTACATGGCGCGATCTGCAAGTAATACCTGCCTATCTCCTACTTGGTACTATGTAGTATCTACACCCGCAATTCACTGACCATCCTACAAACTTTCGGCCAAGTTTCCCGTTCAAGTAGCCAATATAGCGAAATGCATTTCGTCCGGATGTAATCCGCCGACATCGTAGCATAGCGACCCTACCGACCCCCGTTTCCAGACAATACCATGACAGTGATGACACTATGTACAATCGACGCGTCAACATCGTATCATTTCCCTACCGCAGACCCGCTGCCCAAGAGAGCAAGCAGACCCGTCACCAATCCCATACCAGCCCAAGATCAGCATTCAACGCATCGAAACTGGGACGTTGGAGCTCCTAGCGTGTCCCTACAACAAGGCAGTTACATAGGTTAGCACGCTAGGTACGGTAGTCGAACAGTTCAGAACCGACCCACACGGCCGCAGGCACTGGCAGACCCAAGTGAAGTGAAGCGAAAACAAAGGCGAAGCGAACACCACCGCAACTCGCACACACGCCCACGCATGCGGGGAATCTTCTGTGCTGGCTGGCCATGTTCTCGGCCGACTGCGTCTCTTTGCGTCGCGGGATCTTCCTGGTTGACGGGAGTCCGGGATATGCGTTGTTGCAGGGGGTTTCAAGGGCCGCGGCCCCGAGGCCTGGCCTCAGGTTTCAACGTTGCTTTTTGAGCAGAGCACACGCGCTGCGAGTTCCACCAGTAGTGAGTAATCTGGTGTAGTATTAGTGTAGTGGTGTCTTTTTCTCTGGGCAAAAGAGGTCCTGTCCGAGGCCCGTCCGAGTCCGCCGAGTCTTCCTCTGTCCAGAATTTCAAGTGCCGGATCAGACTAGCAGTAGTAGCAGCAGACGAGAAAGGTAGGTAGAATGGCAAGATGCTTGCGAGTGACCTGCTTCTCTCGTTCTGTGAAGGTACTGCAGTGTTTCTAGTGTCGAAGCCTGAAGCTGCATAACCCCCATTCCCCACTGTCTTGGGACGTTTCGAATGTCAAGAGTGCAGCGCTGGGGATTGGTTCACGGCCGTCTGGCGGGCTTGGGCGAACCGCAGCTTCGAGTACACTTGGGCGCTGGCTAACGGCCCTTTGCAACCAACTTCTCTTCAAAAGCCCAGCCCTTTTGATCTGCGCTTACTATATACGTAGGTATGTGTGTATCCAGTGGTGGAGTCGCCAATAGCGGACGGCAAGAACGTGCTGGTTGCACAGGGTCAGCTCACTCTTGCATTTGCGTTTCATCTACTCGACCATTAAATTCCTGCAGTCTTGACGCGTTGACTCATCAGCGGCACATACGCTGAGCATCCCTGATTCGTGGTATTCACAAGGAGCGCTGGTTTGTAGACCGATTACGATTACGTTTACCGGGGTGCCATCTTGCTCGTCTTGTTTCTATACCTGCCCGTCTGGGAAGGTACGGACATGGGAAGAGATGCGGAGCTGGCATTGCCTGCTCGCCCCCTGATCGCTGGCTCGTGTCTGAGGCTCCCTCCCGATCTGAGAGAGAGAGATGCCTGCTTCGAGGACCGAGCATCCAGTGACGCAAAACACTGACCAGCCGCTCGAGACGGGGCAGGCACCGGGTCGTGCCTTTTCGCCTTTCGCCCGGTCAGCAGTGAGCAGTGAGCAGGGACGGTGCCCACACCCCTCCTTGGGCTGCGAGGCCAGCGCGGAGTAGATGGATCGTTAGGTATGGGATTGCTGCTCAGTAAACACTGCGGAGAAGCGCTTGGTTAGGGCACATAGATGTATTTTTCTAGTGATCTTGGTGATCGAGGAAGGATAGTGAACCTGGGGTGTTTTTGCTGGCCTGGCTGGTCCCTGGCCCTGGAACAGTTTGTGAGAAGGGCTTGAACGCGCAACGCATGAACAAAGGGCTTCGATGGCACAGAACACGTCTACCATACCTGCTGCTGATCATTCTGGAGCCCCTGGCTTGAACGTGTGAGGATTTCGTTCCTGGTCGTAGTATGCAGTTGTTCTGGGGTTTCGCCTTGGAATCACATCGTGAAATCCCACTGAGCCCTTGCTCGCATCTTCGAGGACGTTTTGCATAGTAAAAATGCCCTGATTATATCTGGAATACAAGATTGAAGTCTCTCTTATCCTTACGAAGATCCCTTGGGTCTTGTACGCTGTGCGCGATCGTACTTACTGTTGTTTCTCGCTGTGCTATCTGCTCGATGTGAACGTTTTCCGTTGTACACATAGCCCAAGATATCTTTGACTAAAATACACCTCATACAAGGCATCAGAAGCTATCAATTAGTCTCTGATGTCCTTGACGCAATCATTTATCGTGGTGGTGAATTATCATGCCTTTTTGAACATTCTGAGCACTGCACTAGATGAGTGAGAACCCACGAAACTTCCTCGCACCCATCACGACGTCGACAGAGGACTCTTTACCTACCTTAATTTACTACAGGTTAGATCTACCGTCGCTCTTCCCAACGCCCGCTGCCTTCGATAGTACGCACCGTCGCCGTCATCGCTGTCGTTCGCAATGCAAGCGTGCGCTCCGCAGGCCTCTTCCGCCGTCCACACTCCAATCGCACTCCAGACGAGGACAATATAACGGGTTACAAGTAGAGAGACACTTGACTAAGATATCATGAGGCTTCAGATATCGCTATCGATCGTGGTGTCGAATCAACATGTCCTTTTGAACAGTCCTTCTGCCGCTCTCCATTCACGAATGCCCCACTGCTCCATCTCTGTGTCCACAAGCCGAACGTAGATTCCATTTTGCCACCTCATCAATTAACAGGCTACTTCTAATGCTTTAACATGCAGTAACGGTCCTCGATTACCTCCTCGTCGTCGTTCGCCCCAGCACCTTGCTCGAGCCGCCCCGCTACCGCGCCCTCACCCCCGCGGTGCAGTACGGACGCGGGACTATACAAGGAGTGCCAATACTATAGGAATGCCATACCCAACTGCACTGAGATGGCTCACGAGTATACAGTGAGGAGGTCCGGGGCGCTGTAGACCTGCCTCATCGTGCGTCCTGTCACAGTTGTCTTCAGTGGCGAAGACGAGTACTGCGAGGACGCACGGCGACGAGGAGACACGATGGCACAGATAATTCACGAGATGATACGTCAAGATAACATATTGAAGTGCATTATACTCAGGCCATCGATACCGTAAAAAGCTACTGACAAATCCACCCGAGCGAAACCGTGCTGCAACGCTCGAACTCAAAGAGCTCACGAAGCTGTCCAAACGCCTCCACAATGCACCCGTCATCCTTTGCCTGGCCTTCAGGGCCCAAGTAAATCAGAAACTATTGGTACAAACTCGATGTCCAAATCGACAAGTCTTGTCCTCCACAACGGACTGACAGCGCAGTGCGCGAAGTCGCTTCGAACACGCTGATGGACCTCTCCTCTCTACTACCTGCAGGTAGGGAAATGAAAACCCCTCTGTTGGAATGTACAATACAAAACTCTGCCGTAGTTTCGATACTCGTCCGTTGACGATAACAGGACCTGCGTTCTGATACTACTTCTCTCGTCGTTCGCGTTCGATGCTTCCGTATATCTTCATCCCCCTTACGCCGTTCCCTCGACACACTCGCTGTCGTGGTCTCAAGCGCCGGAACGAGCTGGCTTACTAGAGTCCTTGCACACGATAATTCCATTGCGCATCTCGTAATGGCTGATATCTGGTTCCTCTTCGTCACTGACGTCGTAGACGACTGGTCGCGGTGCGCGGCACCCGCCTGTTTTGCGATCCCGATCTCCAACACGAGTGTTGTCCTGTCTTCCGATTGTGGGATGACAGCCTGGGCTGGTTGGTGTGTATGGACTCATCGTGCGAGCATATGCCGGGCTCGTTGGTGTGAAGGTCGCCGTGTCCCCTTCCCCGCCCGTGCGACTATATACCGGGCTCGTTGGTGTGAAGGTCGCCGTGTCCCCTTCTCCGTCCGTGTGAGCATACGCCAGGCTCGTTGGTGCGTAGGTCGGATCCTCTTCTCTGATCGAGGATCCATATCGCGGGCTGGTGGGCTCGTATGAACTCATCGCAGGCGTTATGGAAGACGCCGTCGAGAATCGACGGCCATTTGTTTTACAGCCATCGCGTGCAGGGGTGGGCGTAAGACTCATTCTGCGCAGACAATGCTTCACGCCGTCGATGTCGCTGGATTGACGATAGCAGCGCTTAGAAGGCTCCCCTCTAGAATCACCGTCCGCATCAGAGGCGTTGTCCTCTACAGCGAGGCTGTACTGTGCAAGTTTGGCTTCGGCATTAAGTCTCGCGGTGCGTTTACGCGGGGTCGGGCTGGCGTTGAGATCTTGCGTGCTTGGTGGATCGTCTTTAGGTGTGGCCTTGGTCGAGGTCTTGTCGAGACTGCCGCGTCCAGAGGGTTCGGCATTCTTGCGTGGCGCTTTTGAGGGGGTGATAGGAGGGCCGCTGGCTTGACGGCCGCTGGCTTTGGGGCCGGATGCAAGGCCTTTGAAGCCGAATCTCGCCGCTACAGGGTCAGGCTTCTGCTTCTTGGGGACAGGTCCTTTTCCCTTGCTAGCCTTCTTTCTACCTTCACGTTCAGGAATGTCCTCTTCGTTATCGTCGGAACTGCTGATATCGATGGAGCAAACCCTCTTTCTCGGAGTAGAATCAGGGCGGCTGGGAGTGATTGGCTGTTTCCCTTTGATAAAAGGAGAGGAAGGGCTAGCAATTGTTGATCTATTGTTTCGGCTTGCTTGGGCATGGTCTCCATTGATGTTCTTTTTGTTGACCGAAGGGACAACCTAGATTAAATTGTTAGCTGCTGGCTTAAATAGTTAAATCAGGAAGTGAATACATACATTCAAAGTAGAAGGCCTAGTGCTGGAAGATCCAAGGCTGCGTTGTTCGCTAAAAGGCTGATGCTGTGCACTAAGAATTGCATGCTGCGGAGATTTCGATTCGCTTTCCCCATCGGAAGAGAGGTCAATTGGGACATGCTTACTTCCAGGTTCATCTAGCTGGATCTTCTGTGGAGCATTCTTAGGACTTGCTGTCTGTATACGTCTCTTAGGTGGCTGTTGTTAGAGCATTATTAGCTTATAAAGAGCGCTAAATATGTACTTAAGGGCACATACCTGTCCTGCAAGCAGTCGCTGTGAGCTATCCGCAGCGCTCTGCTGGCTGTGGTTGACGTTTGCAGATTCAGCCTGCTGCTCCTTAAGCAACTTCACCTTGTCATTCTTGTGCTGCTCCATGGCATCCTTCTTCTGCTTGAGCAGGCTCTGGAGACCTTGTTCCGCCTTCTCGATCTTGGTGTCGAGATCCTTCAGCTTCTTCTTGTAATCGCTGTCTAGTTTCTCCTGCTGGCGCGTATGTTTGCCTTGCATAGCTTTGAGCTGCTTCATTGCTGCGGGAGGCAGCGCGGCAGGCGGAGAGGCCATGGTAGGCTTGCGTAAGAGAAGCTCAAACAGAGCTATTGCAATAGAAAGCGCGGTGTAGACTGTAAGAGAGGAGGAAGCTTGGAGTAGAGGGGCAAGCTTGTAGTAGAGGTGAAAGTTTGTAGAGACATGCTAGCGTTAAATTGCAGGTTCAAGAGTCTCATTTTAAGAGTCACGCTAAAGCTACAACAAACACACAACGCTAAGGAAAGGTGAGAGTGAACTGCTAAGCGAGAGAGCTCTTGCCTATAAAGTGGGGCAAGACTTGCTAGGCAACCAAAATATATGGCCTTGAGGAGAGTGAAAATAGGAAGATAAGTTGAAGACAAGAGAAGTGGTATGAATTTGGCAGGGTAAAAGAGTGTGGAACTGCTATAAGAAAGAAGACAAACGAGCACAGGAAGATGAGAGAGCACAGGCTAGAAATGAGCGTATACACGTGTTAAAAGTTTGTTCATTTGAGATAACGCCAGTCCGATGCACACTCTAGAAAGACAGATAGTATACACATATCCGAAAGCAAACTGCCGCACAGTCCGTCTAGAAACCTGGGGGATTCAGTCTCTGGCTAACCCTCGTCCACTTTGGTACTTCTGCAAAACAGTTAGCGCTATTCAAATCAATGAAGCCGCAATTCCCATCACAACATCACTCCATTTCATTTTCACCTAAGCCACCTCCCCTCCTCTTCACTTTCACTTTCACCTTCACCTTCACCTTCGCCCTCACCTCCCCCACCATCTCCTCCCCAACCCCAACCCCAACCGCCCCCCAGCACGCAAACCAGAGAAAATCAAACTTACTATGTATCCCCTTGCGATACCTCTTAACCTTGCGATCAAACACGGTATATTTATCCCTCGGCAGCATTTCCCCTTCCGTCGGCATCTCGACCTTCCAGCGCTCAACCTTCTTCATGCTCTGGCCTAGCCGCCGCAGCGCCGTGTCCAGCGTGCTGACAATCGTGTCGACGTGCCGCAGGCGCTCGCGCTGCCGGTACTTTTGGTGGCGGGATAGGCGCCAGGGGACTTTCCTGTATAATACGAAGAGGTGTTAGCTTGGGAGCGCAGGAGGGGAGTCGTGGGAGCGGAGCGGAGCTGGGGGGAGCGGCTGCTGGTGTGGTGATGGGATGGGATGGGAACATGAGGGAGGGTGGAGGCTGCGATTGCGGCGCGGGGACGGGTGCAATTGGGGATGCAGAGGGGCGTACCATAGAAGACCGCCCGACAAGGGGTTTGTGAGACGAAAGGGGCCGAACATGGTGGTGTGGCGGGGTGTGCGATGGCTTCACGATGTAGGCGTTAGGAAAACGGTGATGTTCTGAAAAGCATTCCCGCGGACTTTCTTGGCGCGCATCCTTGCTGCTCTGCTAGCGTCGCGTGGGGAGCTCACGTTCACGTTTGGGCGTTGTCACAACCGAACAAGGCGCCTGCTTACCTTTTCACGAGATTACGACGTTACGATCGAATGATTCCTTGTGCTGTCTCTTGACCCAGAGAGCGGAAAATAGAAAGAGTTGGCGAGAATTCCAAGTGCGGCGCTCCCATCATCCAAACCACCACCACATCGAATCCATCACATACGACCAAGCCCTCAGCTCCAGAGCACAAAACCCACCCGCCTAACCCGGCCCTTCTCTCCCTCCAAACCCACGCCACCACGCCCACGCCACCACCCGCACAATGTCCTACACCTTCTCGATCCTCTCCCCCCTCGACGTCCCCCTCTTCACCCACGACTTCGGCACCTCCCGCTCAGGCGGCGACGGCCTCTCGCGCTTCACCCCGCCCGAACGCGCCCTGGCCCCCTTCATCCTACACTCGGCCCTCGACATCGTCGAGGAAGTGCAATGGGGCCCCTCGCAGTCCGCGGGCTCGGCGCCCATGTACCTCAAGCACATCGACAAGTACCAGAACATGTACGTGTCGTGCTGGATCACGGGGGGGAATACGCGGTTCTTGCTGCTTACGCGGCCGCGGGATGAGTCGTTGGGGTTGGGGGGCGGGGCGAAGGGGAGTCTGGCGGGGGGGAGGGCGGGGTTGGCGGGTGCGGGGGGCGGGTTGTATAATCCTGCGGCGCCGGCGACGGAGGAGGCGGTGAAGAATTTCATGGTGGATGTTTATGAGGCGTGGGTTAAGACGATTATGAATCCGTTTTTTGCGGTCGGGAATGGCGAGGTCGTGAGGAGTCCTGTGTTTAGGCAGAGGGTTGCGGCCGCGGCGAAGAAGTATCTGTGAGGGAGAGGAGGTGGTTGAGATTAAGTTTATTCGCAGGATTGGAGGCCGTTAAGACTGGACTCGCATGCTGGCGGAGGTATCGCCTTGTGATGATTGGGAAAGGAGAGCGAACATCACACTATATGATATCGTAGCCACGAGCCTGCAGTACAGGGCTTGTCCTACCCAGAGGACACGAAGTGGGACGAGCCAAGTCTCACGGTAGGAAGCAGAGATGATGTGTATATGGAGAGTAGATTGGGACTAAGAATAAAGTCTAGCGACTGGTATCCTCGCACAACAACACCATTAAACTACTCCAGCGAAGAGCATGTGCACACCTACACTGCTCAAAGCTACAAATGCAAAATCCTCCCATGGCTTCTCCTGTGCCTCTTCTGAACTCCTGACCTCTGAGGTCGTCCGTGTATAGATCCCCTTTCCCACCTTCCTGCCTACCCAAGCATACCTCGCCGGGTGATTGATGACTTTTGATGCAAGAGAAAAACAAAACGATGCCGCAGTGGCGCAAAGGAAAGGGAAGGAAGATACCACCCGACTTTTTGTGCTTCTTGGAACCCCCAGAGCGATAGGTAAATGCTGAAAGGACAACATAGGAAAAGATTAAAGTGACTGACAGTACTGGTTGGCTGGTCCTTAAAGCAAATGAGCCCAGGCCAAAAGCGATAAATGTGATGAAAGCAAAAGAACAGATTCAACCCAAAACGCCATCATGCTGATCATAGATTCGTAACTTTCATGTACCGATGCCTCTACGCAACATACGCAGGCGGGGCATCTACATCTTCTTCGCCCTGCGCCCAGAAACCTCCTGTTGTAGGAGAAGATTTCTCAGAACGTCTTCTTCGTGGCGACGGAGAGGGAGAAGTTCGTGACTCGGCACGGTCCTTCTCCTCTTGCACTTTACGTGCGATTTCTTGCGCCATCTTCAGCATCCAGGCTTGCTCTAGGATTCCGCCTGAATTTGCGCTTTCCGCATACGGAGGCGAGGCAAGTTGAGGAACACGGTCAAAGGATAGAGAGCGAAGGAGGGGAGAGGTAGATTGTTGCGCCATTCGAAGCTCGTGGCGGGATAGTGGAGGACGGCGAGGCGAACGAGCGCCGAATGCTGTTGGCTCATATGAGGTATCCACGGACTTTTGCTTTGCCTTGGTGAACTTTGGCGGTTCTAATATCGGCGCAGCAGCGAGAAGGGGTTCAGAGGTCGGAGTGTTTTCCGCAATTCTGCTGGGTTCACCAACGTCTAAGCTACCATGCTTGCCTTCAAGACGGAGTCCAGGTTTCGATGGGGTCCTGGGCGGTGTTGCTAGTTCTTCTTCTGCTTCTCGTTCCTCGGGTATGACACTCGATGTGTCCGAGACTTGCGCAGATGGTAAGGGAGTAGTTGCCTGTGTAGATACTCCAGAAGATTCAGCTCCATCCTTCTTGCGCAAGTCTACAACGCGCTTCTTGCGTTTCCGCATGCCACCGGCGCGTGATCGGTTGGCACCAAGACTTAGGCCTGCAGGCATCGAATAGGATGACGATAAGGTAGGCCGCGAGCTGAGAGTTTCGTTGCCTGTGCTACCTGATGCGACGGAAGACGCGCCAGATTTAAGGCTGCCAAACGTTGACTGGATCCTGGACAGACTGCCTTTGGTGAGAGCCGGTGTGGCTGTGCCAGATTCCGTTCTATCTGAAGGACCAGCCCAAGCACGGAACACGGCGTCGCGAATTCCAGGAGTGAAAAGCGAAAGAGTACGTTGCGACTCGGAGAGAGCTGCTAAACGAAGGATATTCTTTTGTGAAAAGGATGCGTGGATTTCTCCATTTGAATCTAAAGACAGTGCCGCGATCTCGGATTCATCGAGTGGATTTCCAAATGCATCGACTGCATCCTGTGGTGGTGTCGCGAGAGGATCTATTGGCACGGTGTCATCCTCAGTTCCCTTTAGCCTTTCTTCTGTTTCCAACTCTTGATGGTCGGGAGACCATAGACGCAGTGATAACCGATGGATGATGGCAGGCAGATCCTCCATAAACAGCACTCTCAGCTGGCCCTCGATTTCTTTCTGCAGATAGTCTCGCACAAATGGGATCGAGTCGAATGTTGAAGACACCTTCAAGGACTCTAAAGGATCATTGCGAAATACCAAGGTCAACCCTTTCTGTTTCGAGAAAACCAGAATCACAAATCCACTCAAGCGAATATCGGACAAGGTAATTTGCAGCGGTATAGTGAGGCCAGAAGCGGCCGCCAGAGGTCGAGGCGATGCATATGACGGTTTGTCGGATAGATAAGTGTTCAACGGATTGGCCTGGACCTTTGTTTTCAGCGTTAAAAAAGCATCTCCGGCGTACGACATCTTGAAAATGCCCCTAAAGCGATCCTCGGCCAGGTCTCCAATCTCCAGTATCTCGAGTTCGGGCGGCGTGGAGCCAAGATTGAGCTCGGTGACGATGATGTCGTCAACGATGATGGGCGGCTTGGGCGACTTGTTTAGGGCGGTTGTGAGCATGTCGCGCGCCCGCGACGTGTCGGCGATGAGCGGCGACCAGTTGAAGTTGAAGGCCATGATGGGCGCGTCGAGGTTGGCGGAGCGTTGAGGCTCCTAGCGATGGGCGAGGATATGGCGAGCGTTGCGTCCTGTCGCGTGCATTTGTCTCGTGCGCAAGGATCCTCGCCTTGCGACACACAAGGCAGGAACAACGGGAAGGCGGTGCGATGCGGTGCAGGTGCGTGATCGAGTGGCGGGTGGATGGTCGCAAACACAGCAATTGGATTGGCGAGGTGTGAAGCAGCGTCGAGCACGCGGGCGGGCTTTCAGGTGATGGTGGAGTGAGACGGGAGGATATCCTAGGGAAGATTCGGAGCGAAGGAAGCAAGCAAGAGACTAGAGTACATCCAAGTTTTTCGGCCGTGCGCGTACGTCAGGGCGGCGCCTCGGAGCCGGCGCGACAGACAGCAAGGCTAAGTAGAGACGAAACGAGCCCCCACGGCTGCTGATTGGCGGTGAGGTGCGCTGGCACATGCAAGGCACACGGGGAGCGCAGAAAATACTCACCGCTTCGCAATGCCGTGGAAGATACTAGAGCGACGCTGCTGCTCGAGATCCACGTCCAAGGCGCTTCAGTCTCGCCCGTGTGCCTCGTCGCCCAAAATACCTCACTCTGCCCGCCAACCTAGCACCCCTACCCGAGGCAATCTTCCGAGTCCGCGCATCCTAGTCTGTATATCCTATGTATCCTAGATGCTCTTCTCCACGGACTCTGTACAGCATGCTACCCCAGCTTCTCCGCGATTCCAACGCCTCGACAAGCCAATGAGAATAAAGGGGGCAGGCTACGCTTTCCCAATGAGTCACTGGGCAAGAAGGTCGGTGTAGAAACGCAGTCGTGTACGCGTTTCGTTGTTGTTGTTTGTCTTGGACCCGCATGCTGCTGTCTTCCAAGGTTTCATGCTTTGTTGTACCCGCGGCACTCCGAGTGAATGTGTCGCACGAAGCTCGGCCATGACAACCGTGACCATTCCATTATTGCTGTGAATGTGCATACCCACGCGGCCCCTCGTCGTGTCTCTAGTCCCGATGTGACCACCTCAATTGCCATCTTCCTTCAACAGCCTCTCCACCGCCTCAACCTTATCCTTGAACCCTTGCTTCTTATCCGTCCGAGATCCCACCCGGATGTCGCTCTGGATCCTCACCACCCCGTTCTGGTGCAGCATGGCATGGCACTGACCGATGACTCGCATCACATCGTCCCAAGAGCCCTCTATCAATCACTTAGCGCCATCCCTCATTCATGGACCCCGCATCGAGCCAGACGCCCATCGCCATCGCCGGCCGAGAATGCGTGATGAGTGATAAGTGTTACATACCGACCGTAGTCCCCGCAGAATGCATCGAATAATTTAGCCCACTCTTCTTGAGCAGCCGCTGCACTTCAGCCACTTCCTTGGACACGGATGCTGTGGGAGTGCCAAGCGGGATAAGGCAAAAATCTGCTGTGCATGATGGCGGGGTAGGCAGGCTCGTGAGATCAGTCGGTGTGCTCATGTTGATTGTATGTTGAGGTGGATGGATGGAAGATGGTCGTGTGAGAGGGGTATCTGGTTGATTGGACAATGGAGCGGAATGCCGTATGGCGGCCGTGAAGATCCGTGGTTTGCGGCGGGTGCTAGCGAGCTCACGAATGGCGGATCACACCATTGCCCAACAAGTTTGAAAAATAATTACATATTCTTCTGCTAAACCTGGACAGTTTGGAAGAATGATCGTGTCGACTGATCCAAGTCTGTCTTTCTGAAAATCCAATCATAATTTGCCCGAGTGCGTAATCATCAGTTGATAGCAGAAGGTGCATTATGAGAGCGACAGAAACTTTTCAAGCGCAGCACTTCTTGCTTGCATGTGAAGTGGAGGTGTTAGTGTCCACGCTATCTCAGAGCACTCAAGACTGAACCAAAGATTGGTGATATTCTTCGATTGGTCCACTCCTCATGCGTTACCCCTCACAAATGCTCGGTGCGGAGTAACGTCTCGAGACATGTCAACTAAATCAAGCGGCGTTTCTGAGCCATTGTACTGAAAGGTACGCGAGGATGGGTCAAGTTTTGTATTCTCAAGTGTGTAGGCTCTAGGATGAGAGATGAGAGTGGACAGGAGACTTGATGAATTGACGGATCAGGCATCGGTGAAGATATCGGAATCTTCAAGACGGAAATAGGAAAAGACAACCGGTCCGAGGCCGAACATATTGCTCTGGTCTAGTATCAAATCTGGCGAGTCCATGGTCGCAGCGCTGTCTCCATGGAAGAGGATCCTCAGGTACACAATGGGAGTGTAACATCTATTACCATAGACAAGCAGAACGTGAATAGCTTGAGCCTCCCTAATACTTCAACTCAAAGTTTACTATGAATTGTGTTGGCAGGAGGATGCCGGACTTTGTTCTCAGGCTAGGTCAGGGGCTAGTCTGCAAGCGCTCAAGCCTTTCCACACAGCGAAATTACCCCACCTCCCACATAAATACGCGAGGCACCTGTCACGACGAGAAATATCTTCATTGCGTGCCACTCAATGCGGGTGTATGTATATTGCGTACCAGATGAAATCTTCATCAAATCACCCGGCTCGGTGGTGTAGTTGGTTATCACGTCAGTCTAACAATTCACCCTTGTTAGGCCCACTGAAGGTCCCGAGTTCAAGCCTCGGCTGAGTCATTTATCTTTTTGCATTTTTTCATGCACTTCTTTTTTTATTTCTCTCAGCCTGATCTCCTACAGATAGGGACTTCTTCGACACCCAGGTCTACTGGCAGATTCCAAACATCGCTGTCTCGCTGCAATTTCCCCAGTCTGTGCACCTCAGAACGGGAATTATTCTTCAGTATTACTATCACTATCTGATATGTTGGGCTTAGGCTGTTGGCTATGCACATGTGCCTCGATCTATCAGGAGACTGCTAACACAGTGTACCCCAGTAGTTGGAGATGTTGTCAACATCTTAATACTCAATCTTAAAATTGGACGAGAGGTACCGCTGTACATCAAGAACACTTCTCTGCCGGTGTCTTTCTTTATTCAAGAGGTAGACAAAGCAGGTTTTCGGACGCAGGTGAACGTCCTGTGTTCGGAAGCAGGACTAGGTATCGCGGAGAGGCGCGGAGTGGTGCCCATGTGTAGTGTTTTTTGGTTGCTGAGAATGTAGTAATGTGACTGAGATAGGCAAGTTGGGTAAGAAAGGATGCTTGATTTCTCCTTCAGCGTATACTCTCGCTTTCCTGGAGTCGGGTCCGGGTTTAGCGGGCGATATTGTTTCTGTTGTGAGGGATGTTTAGAGAAAGGATTATTGTAGGGGAGATTCTGATAGAGAATAGTTTAGTGGAATCTAGAGATGTGTACCTGGAGGAGGTATAAGGCTTCTTAGTGAAGGGCAGAGCGGGAGAGAACCTATACAGTGCGTCGACGTATATTGGTGTTATGGAGTTGGGTGGTGAAGATGTAAGTGTAGCGAGCGATGGCATTGTGTACATACAGGTTATGTTCTCGTAACTGTCAATAGTCGCTCCTCCATAACGCGCAGGTATCATACGCTCTTGCTATACAAGTGTCTTTTCAGGCGAAGTATGCCACAGAGGACTTGAAAAGCTTAAAGTCCGACTTTCATATACTCTTACAGCAACTATAATGAGCATACTATACACGATGCCCTCGCCATTATGATAAAGCTTCATTGAACACCCCTGCACGGTGCGGTAGTTTAACGTTACAGGCTCATCAGGGAGCAATTTAATTCTAGCAATATAAATCGTGAGCTTAGAGACGCTATGTGAGCAGGAGAGAAATCTTAGACGACCTCAATGGTAAGGCTTCAAGCTTCGACAATGATGGTGGACCGAGCCGAGAATGGTTAGGAGGTTCACACGCGGTTTGGGGATGATGAAACGTTGTCCTACGGTAATATCCTCACCCGGCACCAAGGACGAGAAAGTGTTTACATCATGTGAAATGCAGGTCCATCATGCCAGGTACTCGGCTCGAGTCACGCCTTTAATATTGGCCATGGCCCTAAGGTCTTCTGGAAAAGCTGATCCCTGTTGCGGAAAGCAAATTGCGCCAATCAGATACCGAATTTGTACCTTGGCCATTGCGATCGCAATATAATCCGGGGAAGAGTACACTTGCACTAAGGGCGATCGCAAGGTCTTGCTCCGTGTCTAAAGTAGCCTAGCGCAATAATTATTATGTTTACAGAAGTACAAATGCTCAATGGCGCTGGTAAATCTGAAAAATATCAGAACGGCTTTCAAGCATTGGATCAGTGTAAGAAGACCTTTTCAAAATGCTTTATAACTTTGCCCCTCTCCTCCTTCTTGCCTCTGGCTCGGCGGCCGCGGCAGTGGGCAGAAAGGCACCACCTGGTTTTGTCACGACCAGTGGCAACGTCTTCAAGCTTGATGGAAAGGATTTCTATTTCGCAGGCTCCAACGCCTACTACTTCCCTTTCAATGATGTAAGATACAAAATGCGAGATCTATGCAAATACTAATTATTCAAAGCTTGCATCCGATGTTGAAGCTGGTCTCACTGCTGCAAAGAAAGCAGGCCTAAGCGTCTTCCGAACTTGGGGTTTCAACGACCGCAATAGAACTACTGTTACCGGTGGTCTTCCTCAATACGGTGGCGAAGGTGCCGGTCCTAGTCCCAATGTGATGCAGTGGTGGAACAATGGCACTTCAGAAATTAATCTTGCACCTTTCGACAAGGTTATAGCAGCCGCCGAAAAAACCGGAATCAAGCTCATCGTTGCTTTAACCAACAACTGGGCAGACTATGGCGGAATGGACGTGTACACTGTGAATCTTGGCGGAAAGTATCACGATGATGTGAGTTCTAGCAAGTATAGTGAAGATGCCCAGAAGTAACTGACACTTACAGTTCTACCACGTCCCTGCAATCAAAGACGCATTCAAGAAGTATGTAAAGGCTATTGTGCAGCGTTACTCCAAGTCGTCAGCAATCATGGCCTGGGAATTGGCAAATGAGCCTCGCTGTGGGGCTGATGGAACCCGAAACCTGCCCCGTAGTGCCAACTGCACGCCAGATGTAGTCACCGCATGGGTGGATGAGCTTAGTACGTACATCAAATCACTTGACCGTGATCACCTTGTCACAACCGGTAGCGAAGGAGGCTTCAACAGGCCTAGTGACGATGGCTTTTACAACGGCTATGACGGTGGTGACTTTGACAAGGAGCTCACGCTCAAGAACGTCGACTTTGGTACTTTCCACTCATACCCTGACTGGTGGTCTAAGACCGTGGAGTGGACCAACCAATGGATTATCGATCACGCAGAGGCCGCACGAAAAGTGGGCAAACCTGTTGTTCACGAGGAGTATGGCTGGTTGACCGATGACAAGAGGAAGGAGTATCTCAGCAAGACCTCAAACACCACCAGGACCGAAGCCCTTGGTCTTTGGCAAGCCACAAGCTTGAAAGAGAAGATGCCGGATATGTACTGGCAGTTTGGTTATGGTGGCTACTCGTACGGCAAAAACCATGACGACGGATTCACGATCTTCCTCGAGGATGCTGAGGCCCAACAGCTTGTCTATGAGCACGCGAAGAAGGTCAATGCGCTCAACGGTCGACGCATCGTCCATGCGTAGGCTGGGCCTCCCGGGAATAGATCCGTTTCAGGCCAAAGCTTGCGTGTAATGGGTACACATTTCCCCACACTGTGTGACGGTCGCATTGTCATGAGTTCAGGTATATAATATCTCTTTGCTAGTTAAGCACTACACAAAAAGCTATTACATAGTCAGGAGATCTTCATTGTATATATTCAGAGTCACAATATGCATCAATTTATCATTTGAAGACACATTCTGATTCACTGAGGACTGGTAGACTCACCACACAAGGCATACCAGTCATTTGCAGCCGCAAAGCAGCATCGTGACTTGCAACTCACCTGTCACGCAGATATCAGTCATAAAATATGGCATATTCAATGTTGCGCTTTTCGCGCTCTACACAATCCTCACATCTTACAAAGTCTACAACTTTCTTGGCCTCATCAAACATTTTTATCTCTCAAGCACACTGGTACACCGACAATAAGAAATTTAAGGTATCCATATCAAATACATTTCTGTCTTGAATAATCATCAACGTACCAATTTCCTCCCTCTGTACGGACCCAGCCATGTGTGGCTTTACGTTGCAAATATACACGTGCAGACACGTCCATATCCTGCGTGAGCCAGAAAACATATGGCTTTGTCAGACAGCTAAGGGATTTGGCCTTATACAAGGCTCCGACATTCCGCCAGCCGACTGCTTTATCAAATTCAACAAAGATCTCGAAGATAAGAAGTTCATCGACGAGCGAATCAGAACTAAACACCTAATGTCTGTGGAGTGCCCCCGTGAACGTAAAAACTGGCCAGATAAGAGGACTAACCCACTTCAACAAAGCTCACAAGAGTATGAAGAAGAGGAAATAAATAAAGCGCTGCAGCGAGCCAACTGCTTTGAGACCGCCTAAAGCTATATCCAAGAGCTTCCGGAATATTTTAAGAAGAAGACAAAAGGATGGGGAACGCCTGTTGCAATTGAAACCTTGCCCAGAGAGTTTTTCAACTCAAAGACGGACGACGAGAGGTATAAAAGAATCTTCGGTGTTCTCTTGGAAAGGTGTCAACTATGCAAAGATATGGCGATCTTTCATGCACGCATGGGAGTTACATTGGACATGTACCACGGAATGTTGAGACTTTTCGATATTCACTTTGCTGCCCTTGAGAAGTTGTACCGCATGGTTATCAGGTTCATAGACTTACTGGAAAGTGATGAAGGAAGAGGCACCCATAATGGAGAGATTTCTTCGACTGCTACTTCTATGTGGGAACATGCCATGGATAATCATGTCAAGATCGGGGAGACATTTGAGGCGCACCACAACATCCAAAAGAAAGACATGGAGCCGGCCAGTGGGTCAAATGTTACACCAGAAGAATTTCCCCAAACAAAGTCATTCTCAAAGACGGCTGTCACCGCGCCATATGTTGAATTGCCATTTCGCGCGCAGTTGAGAACTGACTCCCGGGTTGAATCTTTGCTTCGAAACAAACTTTGTCTGGAAATAGAGGTTGATATCGGGCGTTCTGAGAGAGTGGTGAATGCGATTGCAGTCCGGACAAGCCAAAGAGGTCCGGAGTCAGAAGGTTGTGAAGTAGTCACAAATACTACATCATCTCAAGCTTGAAGTGAAAGGTGCTACAGTGTAGGTGCAAATTTCTTACATGGTACGCAACATTGTTACTACACATGGCTAAACTAGGAGAATTCCTTGGGATGCTTGTGTGAAAATTATGTGATTTCACTTGCCTGTAGCTAGTATATAGTTCAAGTCATATCTTTCTTTTTGATGCTGAATCCCCTCACCACAACTCTCCTTCAACTCTCCGAGAGCATCCTTCCAAAGACACATTCCCGCTCTCAACCACACCAATCGAGCCTGGTGCTTGAAACTTTCGTGTCAACTTCACCATGTGCAAATTCATGCAGGGTATCTATAGGCCATGCAAGCACACAGTTGTCCTCACCGGACCCGAAAACACCCAGCTATGTGTCTCAGCCCGGCTGTTCAACTCCCGACAAGGCTTCGATGCCGCCCCAGCACCATGCCATCCTCTTCCCGATGAGCAGGAGTTCGTGTCCAAGCACTACTTTCTCACGTATTGCCCGGAGTGTCTCGCGATCAAATCGCAGGAGACGGAATTCCGAGGTCCCAAGGCTCCCCTGAAGCGACTTGCAGAGCCGACATGGACAGAGGCCCAGGAAGCAGAGGCACATTCTCTCGAACAGGAGATCAATGCCAGCACACAAGCGATCGAGCAATTCACGTATTATATTGGAAAATTGTTCCATTCACTCATCACTCGCGATGTGAGCTTTCATATGGAAGACATTCCCGCTTCAATCCTCGAAGTTTTGGAATCGAACCCTCCGGAACTTTTCTTCGAGAACCTCTTCCCCAAGGTGTTCCAGCCTGTCGATGAATTGAACGGGACTTTACGGGTATTTAGGAAGCGGAACGTCTCGGTACCTCTTCTCAACGAAACCTTCAATCTCCTCCGCGCAGAAGCAGGAAAGCTGGAGAGCGTAGCAAACACATGTGGTGTTTTCAAGAAGCTAGTGGACGGACACGATGGCTCAAAAGAGATGGATATCATTGCGCTCCGCCTGGCCGACAAAATCATCTGGGAACTCTCCGCTAGCCATGATGATATGCTGGAGGGCCCGGAATTCGCATATCTCGGCAATGTCGACGACGTTCAGGCCATGGAGGACGTTTCCGATCCGATGCTTGGGGTTGAAGCTACTACCCCGGCTGCTTCTGGACCAAAAATGGTGGTCAGCTACGGATTGCCATTTCGCGAGCAGAATGGGCCTTTCAAGCTCAAAACGTTCGGGGATAGGAACACAGGCAACTTGAAGTTACCCTGGATTCCTCCAATGCAGGCGCACGAGTCGTGTAGATTTGCTGTCGCTATCCGGGAATGGAAATGAACATCGACTCTACATATATGTCGGCATATCAAGGGTCCGCGGGATTTTGGCAGTACTTGATGTGGAAGTCAGTGATATAGATGTTGGGAGAAACTGAGGACAGGTCATATGACTGAGTCATTCACAGATGGGTATACAGCATTTCTCCATGCTAATTCACGCTATTTAGCGAGCTTATAGTAGATACATGAGCGCCCTGTTGGGTTAGAATTAGCATTTTCACGTAGAGCCTCTCGTATGGAGGTTTGGAATAGGACCGTTATTTTATAGAAGTATTTCTTGTTTAGCACCTGTTGAACTAAGATGAATCTGAATTGAAATTGGATGATGAACTACGGAAGTGAAATATCCTCTACTTATAGAGGTCTAGATGAGCTGCTTGCTATCCTCACGAGACATCAAGTTAGACAATCTCATAAACAACTGAGATTGTCTAAGACGACATGTGATGGAAGCTGCCCCTGCAGCGGACAGAATAAGAAAAAAAGTAAGGCAAAGTCTTGTCCCCCTTGATCTAACTTACATGCCTAGATTCGCTTTGCATGCCTCGAGTTGAACCCGACCTAATGGTTTCGTGAACATGTCTGCCGGAGTTTCCCTCCCACTGATCCATTTGATAGTGATACTGCATGTACAAGAGCCCCCATATCAACCCATCTACAGTTCCATCTTAACCCTACCTATGACAGCTCCAGTCAAACACGCCCCCTTTACACACCGCATACGCATCGCTACCATGCTGCGATACGCAAGCCCGAGGAGTATCGATGCTGCCCCCTTGATTGCCCCCTCCACCAAGATCGTGGCGGCAAAACCAGTCGTTGCATGAGTTATCGTTCCCCTTGCGGTCAGCATAGAAGTAATACCCGTACTGATCGCGACAGGCCCGGTCCATGTCTATACCTCCGAGCCGTGCGCCGGCCGATGGAGAGACGAGGAGGCCGAGGCTGATAATTGCGCTGATGATATTGGTGTGAGTGACCATGTTGGTGGCACTGTGTTTGTGGAGTCAAGTCAGTAATCAGAAGGGTGAGGGGAGATACAAGAAAGAAGCTTGAGACTGTAACATACCTGATGGACAATGATATGGACAGTTGGCTAGTATTTTGGCCGTCAGACCAATAAAAAGTTCAGATTAATAGTGTAAGGGACGGCAGGGCACAAGGCACGTGATCAGTTGAATGGGTTATAATAGAGATATTGCGTGAGGAGACTATCTACAAAGAAGAGGCTCCTCTTAAAAAGTGGTGCACAGAGCCTACGCACGGTGGTACGTGTCTGGTGCGTGCGCGTAGGCTGCTACACTGATCTGTGAATGCTCAACAGATCAAACAGGCGGCCTCACTGGATCCGTCACAGATGGTAGGTCGAGTGCAGATAGAGCAGAGAGTATAGAGGGCAGCTGCTCAGCAAGGAAGAAGAGTTTATAGACAGGTTCGCGAGGTGGGTTTTATACCGTGTAAACAGCTGGCAGTTCGCAAACGGTACTGAAGGAAGTGCAGCGTTAGCTTGCACATCCAGGCCACTTGGGGGTTTGCGGCACTTGCTGTATGCAGCACTTTTACATAGGTACCCTGCTGAGCCTCTCCTGCTTCTAGTTCTCTCCTACTTCGACTCTTCTCCTACCTCCTACTACTACTCTAAACTCAAAGCTTATGTGTCTCCTTGACATGCCTCTTCAATCTGCCTCTTCAATTTGCCTCTTCAATTTGCCTCTTCAACCTGCCTCTTCAACTTTCTCCTCAATCTATACTATCTTATTCAAGGGGAGACTTCCTTGACCCCCCTACCTCCGGTTGCTGCTCCGCAGGCCAAGGAATGACATGAGCGTAGGCTTTGGTGTACATGATTCAAACGTACTCCCCCCGAGTCAAACCAGGAACGTATGCTCCTGAAGTAGGGAGAAACTGTCGTAAGAATAGAAAGTGAAACGATGAATGGTTCAGGCGCCTTGAGAAAACGCCTAGCTCGTTCGATTCTTCTACGAGCCGCCCCAAGATACACTAGGGCTCGATGAATCTAACAAGATAGCATGCAAATATGATCATCCTATAGACTTCAGACCTCGGTATAGAATCCCCCTTCTTATAGGCGACACCTCAGTAGGGTCTCCGAAAGCGCAATGCCCGACACTTTCATATCCACTACTACCATCCTGGTTTGCCTGGAGATTGACTTCTTCTCGTACTGAGCCAAACTGGAGCTTCTTGTTCATAAGATCTTCGGGGAACGGATCATTTCCCAAACAAGCTCCCTCGCTGATTCTGTCGAGCGCGGGGTTTCTGGTTGTTGCCAAGATGCGCGAAAACCCAGTTGAAAAGGTTGTGCCATCCTGCCAGATGGTCCAGGCCCCGGTGAAGAGAATGAGAAGGGTAAGGAGGATTACGGGTCCGTAGCAGAGCCAAAGACGGGCTGGATCGTAAATGAAAACTATCCGGTAACGTGTTCGATGGACGGGGACGATTTCTTCCGAGGCAACCAGCATGAATTTCTGGGTAATCAAAGTCAAGACCATATTTCCGAACAGGTCTTCAAGCCGCTTCATGATATCCGCTTCCGCCTCACCGCTCCTTTTCACCAGTGAAGTTTTGTAGACATCAGAATTAGGCTTCGGGTAGGTTGGTCCGGGAATGGGGGGAATGAGTTGTATTGTGCCTTGAAGTAGCTCTCGAAATACCTGAGCGATGGCATGATACGCAGCGATTTTCTTGTACTTTGCCACATCGTCTCGAGGACTCAGCCATTGCTCTGTTGGAAGCATGCCGTTGTTGGCTTGAGAAAAGTTGAAACCATGAACAGGTGCAATGATTTCGGTCGACAAATCTATCTTGCAAACTTGGCCAGTGAAATTGAAGTCTAAAGCGTAACGGGTTTCGTGGAGTATGCAGCGAGCTATATGCTGCTCGTAGATGTGTGTCCAAGTTTTTGCGAATGGTGAGTCTGATGGAAGGGTCTCGTTTGTATTGAACGCATACCCAATCCAGACTTCAGGTTCAAACCGCAAGTCTCCTGCATGCGCAGGTATCTCACCAATTGGGATTCCACCAGGGCGATCTGCGATCATGTCGAACTGCTGCCGTTCATAGTCTCCAGTGTTTACATCTGCATAATATATGTTATCTGCCTCAGGTACGAGCACGCTTTTATTGAAAAGGCCTCCAGGACTATCGGTAACATCTTCGCACTTATAGCCAGGTGCGACGAAGGAGACGCTGTACGTGCAGTTGTAGCCTCCGCCACAGGACTTGTGTCTAGCGATCTCTTGGTCAAAGGCACCGTTGAGGATTTCGAGTGGCGTACTGAAAATGTTTTTCCAAATGTGGTTCCTGGTCTCAGTTGAGGGCTGGTCGTAATAATCGAACCATCCTGGTGATGTGGCTGACGCGTCGGTCGTGTTGTAGAACATGAGAGACCTCTTGTTGCCCCCACCCTTCATTTTCAGCGGATTTCGGTAATTCTTGTATGATTCGATCGAGAAGTTGAGGGTTGGTACGGAGACAAATGCATCATCGACTTCAGGGCGCCACCCAGATGTCAAAGCACTTGGCGAAGCGATTACGGTTGCCAACGGGAGAAACCACACGATCAACGCCATAATCGTGACTAGAGGCGCATTGCTGATGGCTTCCCAATTTAGGAGCAGTGAGACATCTTCAGTACCAGAGAATAAATGGTCAATTGATCGAACAGACAGGGCGTGATTCCGGAATGTCCTCCAGATGCGTTGGCGGTAGCATAGGATGATGCACTGAGCAAATGCAACCTTTGCGAGATAAGCAATGGCGCGGCCGCAAAGAACAAGGCTTGTTTTAGTGCTTTCGCGTTCTTCGGACCTAAGATGCAGAGACTTGTAGAGACAGTGTTGGCTGATTGCCGCTATCAGTCCTGTTAGAAATGAAGCAAGAAGGAGACCTGGCGTGCGCCAATGCAGCTGCGACTGTGGCGCTCGAGTTTGCGCAGAAGGAATGAGTCGCTCATTTGTAGGATTCGGTGTTAGATCTAGGGACTTCGCGGGGGCAAATTCGGTCCCTTCAAATATAGATGAGGCCACCGCGTTTTCTGAACCTGATCTTCTATGCTCGCGCGCAGTGTCGAGCATGGCCTGAGATTCAGCTGAGCTGGTTCGTGACCATGATGTCCGGAGATGCGCATGTTCCATACTCGACGTGTCGCGAAAAGCCCTCCCGAATCAGCTGCAAGGTTACTGGATCGAAGGGCATGAGTGTAACACCAAGCCAGGCTGAGAAACTTGAGGATAAGATGCAAAGTGTAGACGGCAAGATTGTAGTATGTGCTGCTCAGGACTTGTTTATATGTCAGAATTTAGAAGCCAGCGAGGTGAGAAATATCGTTAAGGAGGCTCCGCCCCCAGCTGGCTACTTTTGCGCCTATTGTTGGTCGGATAGCCGCCTAATATGCATGCAGTGCGTCCCTAACCTAAACTTAGACTCTGCCACGCTAGCCACAATGGTAGGTTTTGGATACCAACTCTAAAGCGTGCTGCAACGAACCGTTTGTTCGTGATTTATCTCATAGGAGAAGTAATAATACGAGACTCTTGATTTACGCCGGCTCTTCGCTCCTGTTCCCGATCCGAGATACTGCGGATCGAAAGAAACCTGATGGAAAGTCACGAGATGGCTCCCCGGTGCAGATTCTACAGCCTGATGTCACCCGCAGCTCGACCGAGGAAACGTTCCGTGGTCGCATTTTGCTGCAAAAACATCATGATCATAGAAACCGCTTATATCGCCACGACCTCGGTTCTATTCGCTACTTCAACTTAAATCGTTCATTTGGCAAAGCCTGAGCTGCCCAAATAGTACCTGATTTCATCCCTAAGTAGCATGACGAGGGTCTGATTTTGAGCCCCAATCAGCTCGTTGAATGTGAGGCGGCTAGCACTGATCCGTCCCGTCAGCGCAGTAATCAGGTAGAGCGAGGCTCAGAAACAGCGCTCACAGTCACGGCAGTGATTGCACGCATCCAAGAAGAATGTTCGGCTCAGATTGTTTGTCTCGAAGTCCGAGCACAAAATCTGCCTGGTAGGCTGCCAAGGCCGATAACCCCGACATGGTCTAACCTATTTAGGCCAGCGTTAGTGGCGTGTCAACGCGCCTTGTTTCAAGGCGTCGCGTCCTGCGACGCGGTCCTGCTTGAGCGAACATTGTTTAACCTCAATCACCAACTTCGAGTTTCTCCACCGCCATGAACTTCGGAAGCAGAACGGCACTAACGGATGATGAGCTGATACGCCGGCTCTCTCACCGGGACCGGCATATTCTCATGAGCGAATCTATGATCAACATACCCGCGCGACTGGCCAACCTCAATCCAGTTCACCTTCGCAACTACTCGCCGTCGAATCTTGGGAATCTCAATGTCCTTCCAGTAGAACTCCTTCACATCATCCTCCACCAGCTGGATTTTCTTTCGCTCTTCCGTCTAGCACGGGTCTCTCATCATGGCCGCGAGATGGTTCATTCACTCCCAGCGTTCCGAGATCTAATGACCTACGCCTATCCTGCCCTGGTAGCTTTTGGTATGACAGAACTGCTTCATTGGCATTCTTGTAGTACTCTCCGTTCGGCTCTTTCATCAGATTCATGCGTCTCTTGCGGACTCTACGGGCCTTTTCTCTTCCTTCCAACCTGCGAGAGATGTTGCTATTGGTGTCTCAGCGAAAACCAGTCCCTTTGGCTTATACCCGTTTCCAAGGCAAAGACGATATTTAGACTAAGTGCAAAAGACCTGAAAGGAGTCCCAACATTGCATACACTCCCTGGAGTCTATTGGGTACGCCGGCTCAACAGGCGTCAGAAACGGTTCCGGCTCCTCAGTGTCAAAATTGTCAAAAAAATCGCCATATCCATTCATGGCACCGAGGCGGCTGTGGAGCAATTACGGTACGAAAAGCCGTGTTCGAGAAAAGACGAACTCTTGGGTCGCTGGATGAGGAAAGCCTGCCTCGGGCCCCTGATCGAGAACCCTTCAAAGCAACCATCACGGGCGAACAAACCAAACGACATGTTTTGTGGGATGGGCTCAATTCGTTTCCCGGTATTACGACCTGGGAATGTTGTTGAGGAAGGATATTGGTGTGGTGGATGTCGACAGATCCTCGAGCGGCACAAAAACAGTCCAGGGCTTTTGCGCAGCGTGGAGCACCTCATTCCGGAAGGAGTTAATCCTTCACGGGTATTAGAGGGGATGGCACGAGAAGCAAGATCACGAGCGCAATTTCTTGAGCACATCAAAACTTGTGCCGGCGTGGAACGACTTGTTACACAGAAATGGAGTCTAAAGTCATTTAACAACATCAACGTTGATATTATTCGGACTCAAGACTACCAGACTCTACCTGTGACCTGACTCCACCTGTGACCTGACTCCACCAACCTGACCAGTTTGCTAACCTTTCTACACGCATCGCCCCAAACGCACTTGTTCCATCCCGCTCTATCCACTCTTGTCTTATTCTTCCATTCGTGCACGGAATCGTCAAGAATTTCGGAAGTCACGTACCGTAACACCCGCCATCGCAAAAATTGCTCGCTTTTCTTTGGGAAATCCAATACGTCGAGAATGAAACGTTTGCCTATTCAGTGCTTCAAGAACACGTGCCTGAAGTCATTCCCAGATTCTTCGGTCACTTGACAGAGGGCGGCAGAGTCATGGGATTGTTGCTGGAGAAAGTTGAGGGAGGCTATGCATCAATGGAGAACATTTCTCAGTGTGAAAAAGCAGTGCAGGCAGTCCATCAGGCCGGCTTGATTCATGGAGATGTCAATCGGTATAATTTCATTGTGGATACTAAGACGACAGTAAAGGTCATTGATTATGAAGATGTGGAAGCCTTGGAAGACGAATTGGCCAGGAAGGAATTGAATTGCTTGGCGGATGAACTTCAGGAAGACTCTGGTTGCGGTGGGCCTCCTAGGATAATTGCGAATTGATAACCTGCCATGGCAAACGTGCATACCAGCCTCTCGTACATCAGGGAAAGCCGGAAATAAGCAACAACACCCTCGGCGCTAGAATAGGAAACATGCGTCCCCTATGTTTGTATTGAAGCCGCCCATGTATCTGTTTCCTGATTAATACAGCAGAGGAGGATAATAAAGCCTACAGGACTTCAGTCCTCTATTAAAAGTACATCTAATCATTAAAAAGGTGCCAGGCTTCTGTCCGACTATTCTGTACGTCCGAGAGCCAGCTTTGGTGGAGTTTTAGTCGACCGAGGAAAAGTTCCGTGGTCGCATTTTGCTTAAAAACATTGTGATCATAGAAACCGCTTACATCGCCACAACCTTGGTCCTGTTCGTTTACTTCAACTTGACTCGTTCAATTGCCATGGCCTATCAGGTAGTAGGAGCCTGCACTGCCACCTAGCCCTCTATCAGCCTTCGACACAGCCCGTCCTTCAACCACGACACACCTTCATCCCCAAACGAGAACTCCCAGTGTCACACGCACTTAAAGTGCGTAGCGTATTGATATGATCCCATATTAGTTTCTCAACCTCAACCGCTCCACATGCATCTCCTACGGTCAGATTATACAGGGACTTTGGAGGCATTTGGATCTCATCAATGTACACCATATTTGTACACAAAATTCGATCTTATACTATAGATAAAATACATCATTGACCGCCATTTCAAATTATGTGGTCATATAAGCCCCGCCGCGATGAGTCATGTTAGATCATGACGATCCGTCAGCTTGCATGAATGTCAATTTCGACTGCTGCTCCGCATAAAACTGGATAGTGTTATACAGCTGCTGGACGTGTACGGGGTACGTTGAGAGATCCAATGTAGCCTTGCTTGGGAACTTCGCAATGACTGTACCAGTGCGTGCAGTCATGAAATCCTTCGCATTTGCGGAACCAAACTCCAACATGTCCACATCAAACTCCTTCAGAATGTCTGGGAAACTCGTCCAGCCCTGGAAGTTCTGCGCCATCTCGTCTGCTAGAAAATGGAAGTCTTTATGAGCTTTATCGAAATAGTGTGCAAGATACGCATCATTGTAGAAAGCGACAGTAGCGTAGGTCTATTTTTTGTCAGATGATTCTCGTCAATATGTTTGAGTTCAGCAAAGGGAGATGGGACTGAAAATTTCGAGTACATACCCTCTGGAGTCCGGTGAGAACCTCACTGACAGCATCAGATCCGGCTTTCCCGGTTTCTGTAATCGCCTTGACTACTGCCTTGTTGAACTTGGTCTTGTCAATTGGAACTCTCCCTGTCACCAGCAATGAGCTCTTCCACCTGTTCATCTCATTGGGGATGTAGGTAAAGGGATAGCGATAAGCATGGGATCCAAGCACAGTATGGAATCTCATGTTCGGTGTCTCAAGATTGTTCCAGTCATTTCCAAATGCGTCGGGCGTACCAAAGCCCTTCACGCCTGTCACAAATGCCTGGCCCAGGCTATGGAGAACGGCACCCGCAGGATATCGCGCATTCCAGGCTTTGATGATGTCTTCCGCCTTCATCTTAGTTGCCTTCATCTTTTTCCCAGATAGAAGAATTCCTGTCGTAGCTGTCACGAGGAGCTTATCAAGTGACGCGATCTAAGTTAAGCGTTAGCAATAGTACCAACACAGGCAGGCTTGGGTCAATGGACACAGCCAGAGTTTCTTTTGTAACAAACTTACATCTCGATAATGCTCTGTATCCCATAAGTTCCTTTTTCCAGACCAAGTCGCGAGATCTACCGGTATCGATCCTACACTTTTGAACGATGCCCCGATCGCTTTGCAAACGTTGCTCTCCCACATGAAGCCGCCCTTTACTGGTAGCGTGCTCAGTCCGCCGCCTGAAAAGAGTTCACCACTGGGTCCATTCGGGTAGGGCGCGGAGGTTAAGACTAATCTTGTAGCAGCTCCAATATCGAGAAGTCGTTTAGCTGCTGGCCTCACGCGTTTGTCAAGGTGATGATCGCTGTCAGAAACGGAACGCTTCGTAAGAGATCCTTCGTCATCATCTTTGCAGTCGTCACCCTTGCAGAGATCCGTATTACATAGTGGCTCGTTGATAGCATCCTGGTTTGGTTTACAACAGAGTGCTTTCTTGCGGAACCCTAAGCAGGCAAAGACCGGACGTCAGCTTTTGATCTCAAAGCAAACCTAAATGTTTATACGCGTCCAAGATAGTGTCATTGAAAAAAAAAAGGAAGACTTACAGTTGCAGTTGTCGTCGATGTCTCCATACTCGTTAGTCGCGAGTGTAACTTCTCCACGGTCACAGGTGTTCTGTGCGCAATCTCCTTTACCAACCCATTTACATGAATCTACAGGAGGCGTTTGTCAGTTGATTGGTATTTCTCAGCCTTCTGGTGATGCTTGTACATACCGAAAGCCTTCTTGGATTTCTTGCAGCAATAATTCTGGCCGCTATTAGTCGCCCGCGATTGTAGGCTGAAAAGCTCGTCTCCCCTTCGCCTCAACGGAGGAAGCTCTATTACGCATTCGTCACCATTGATGCTATAAGCATGCGCCACCGATTCTTCATCAGCTGCGCACTTCTTGTTATCACTGCAAAGCTTGTCAGCTGACCCACTAAAATCAGTGGAAATGTAACCCCAAATATCACTTACCATCCTTTGGTCCAATAGCAACCTTCGTTGGCGGCCTCGAGATCAACTTGGCAGCATAGTGCCTTGCCTCCACGACTGCATCGCCCTGTCTTACCCTCGCCTGGATAACCACCCCACGATGAGCCGCCAATTTTGACCTCGTTGGCATGACACTGTCCATTGCAGTCTCCACCACTTCCACGCCACATACACTTGTCCTTCATACGTGACTTTTTGGGGCAGCACATTGGCCACCCGCATTGCCAATCTTTGTGGTTCTGCAATCATTAGGGCTAGGAACTTCTGCAGAGCGCAAATTATGGATATCCAAACGTACCTTGTCGCCTTTACAGCCATGAGTGTCGTATGCGACCAATTCATTGTCTTTCCCGCAGTCATAACTCTTTACATCAGATACAACAGTCTCATAGAACTTGCATCCCTGACCAAGGAATGAGTCTGTAGTCTCGACATGCTCCTGATACTTGTTGGCTTTCTCGAGTTCCTTCCGCGATCCCAAGTTCTTGATTCCCGTGAAGGCTATGTGTGCGTTGTTGTCATAGTCGTCAAGATCCGACGCCCATATGAGCGACCCAGAGAAGCCGACGCTATTGGCCCAATCCTTCTTTTGTTTGAATGTGTCCGCATCGTCATAAGAGATCCATTGATCATTGTCCCAGGCAAAATACTTGACAGCGGCCTCTTTATCATGCACGACCGTGAAGTCCCGCTTCTTTTGGTTTTTCTTGATGATATCCTGGATTTCATAGTATGCAAGATAGCCGCTTGTTCCCGTACATACACCTTTCTTTGCCCCTCCCTGTGAATTGTCAGCGAACGTGTTCGCAGGGTGTGGCTAACACCAGATATGACAGTCGGAATCGGTACTTACCTTGAAGGCGCAGCTAGGTTTCGTACAGCTCGGGTCTGCCAGGGTAAAAGCTCTACCATAGAAGCCGTATCCCAGCGCTATCTTTTGCGGAGGGACGTTGACTCGCCAGAAAAGCTCCGCAGCCAGTTTGATTTCTGTGAGATTCGTATGTGCCTGTACAATTGAACCACTTCAAATTTAATTTTGATTAGCATAACATCCTCGTACTAGTGAACTAGGCTTACTAACATTGGATTGGTACTATCCCACACACCATGGAGATCATAGCTCATCTGTAATGTTTATCAGCATGCTACACTGACAATTTTCATGTGAAAGGCCCTACCAGATTGATCCAATCAACATACTTAATCATTGCGGGAAGATCGAACCAGCGGAGATACCACAGTGAAGATGGTGCGGTGAAGGTTATCTCCAAGCTGCGTCCGGACTTATCAAACGCCGATCTCAAAGTTTTAACAAGCTCGACATAGTTCGCAGTATCATCTGGCTTGCCACCACGATCTGGAGCACCAGGATATTCCCTTAGTATCATTAGCACATGAGAGCACGGCGCCAATTGCTGCACACCCACCAGTCGAGGTCAACGCCGTCAAACCCATATCCAGTCATGAATTTGAGCAGCGTGCCAGCAAACTTTTGTCGATTGCTTTCAGTCCTAGCGATGTTTCCAAACACAGGCTGCGTAGCTGTATCATTATCCGAGAACGTCCAGCCTCCAATGCTGACAAACACTTTGAGATCTGGTTTGATGTCCTTGAGCTTGATCACATCTTTGAACGTGCTGACTGGCGTTTGGGCATCCATGGTCGTGATTTCGAAAGTGCTTGGATCAATATAGGCGAATGCATAATTAACGTGCGTAAGCGCTTGGACTGTGTGAATACCGTGAGTGATAGTTCAGGGTGTTGGGGCTGTCATCTGGCCTACCAGGAAGGTCTGATGCCTGGGTGTTGTGGCAGTTTGATCTGGCATTCCATGCTTCCCAATATCCGATTACTAGAAATGTAAGTTACGGTGAACAATTATGGAAATTGCAATATGAGTGTACCTCTATCGACGGCCTTTCCACCTCCACTTGGTGGTGTAGGATGTTCAATGCAGTTTGACTGACACTTTTTGTTGCAAAATTCTGCTCACTCAGTTAGCACCAAAACCTGTAAAGAAAACAGAAGCATTTGACACTCACCGGACGTGGTGCCGCAGAATCCGAACTCCGAACAGCTTGTTGTCCATTAGTACCAGATGCATGCGATTTGTCGCTATAGGACGTAATCTGAGAACAACTCACCACACGTTCAGTGGACATGTCTTCCCTGGGATTTTGGAGTACTGTCCGCACTCTGCAGTTGCGTCGCAGTTGCTGGAGCAGCCTTTACCACAGTATACAGGTCCGTAACCACAATTACCACTTTCTGTACAGATGTGTTATTTGACGAGCTCTGACTAGAATATATGGTTTGAACTTACCTCCACAGCATGCACCATTCTTACAGGGTCCTAGTTTGTTTGGTCAGATTAGTGAAGTGGGACACTGCTATGATAGTATACAGTACTGACTTCCTGGCGCACAAGTATAGTCGTCTCTACGAGACAACACGGAGGACAATGAAGTTTCGTTGTTGATCGACTCGCGGTCGATTTGATCTAAGCTTCGACGTCCATGGAATGAAGCATGACGTTGACCATGAGACGCTCGAACAACATCCACTGCAGCAAGAAGCGCAAAGACTACCAAGCGTTGCAACATGGTATATCACCGTATCTCATTAGGAGCACAAAGGTAGTGGAATTGGATGGCTTCGTCTAGATATTCCAACATAATCGAAGCTAGATATGTTCGTTCTCAACCTCGAGCGAGCCCACAGAAGCACATCCCTGTCAAAATGCTCCCCTTTCTATCCCAATAATTAACCCTTGATCCTAGGGCGGCGAGACCGTGGAACTCTGTCTGCTCATCTGATTACAATATGACGTTAGACACTGATAGTCACAAATTGCTCAGTGAAATTAACGGATGTGTAAGCCAATCGTTGTTTCGCCTGATGAGTTGGATGGGGCCGTAGCTAGCAGGGTCAAACCACTCGGGCGTAGATATCGGATGGTTGCGGCTTCCAGACCTACATTTTGCGCGCCTAAATGAGTATACACATGCAGAGTAACCCTGATAGCGTCGCTACTGCAGGGGGATTTTGTGATTGCGTTAATTTATTCTTTTACGCCCCGCAAACAAGGCTTATTGCATCTTGGCACTGCTTATACCCGCTCTTTCGGTGCATCAGCACATGGCATTGCTGCAAAGAGTAGGAGGCGGATTGGTACCTGACCTCGGTCCGTGCCGCTGCCGTAGGCTCAGTCCACCAAACGGTGCAAGGCTGTCCGAACGAGCCAAACAAGTCATCAGCATAACCCCACAATCTCAAATCAAGGCGTTCGTTGGGTCCCTGGGTGACAGCTTTCGCGGTAAAAGAAGAAGCTTTGGTGAGTTATGGCGATTTAAGAAGCATGTAGAAAAGTACTGAAATCTTCAGTACTGCGCCGACCAGTACACCTGACCTTCTCGTTATCTCATGACATCAATACTGCTTCGACACTCATGTCGAGTTTACCACGAGGCAAGGTCATAAAGCTTTGCCCAGGTCGATTTGGTAAGATTAGCCAAGGATTCGCGGCAAGATAGTTCAAGCATTCCCCCGCGCCACCCTTGCGGGTCGGTCCTCTGACATGTAAGCGGACATACCGAGACACGGACGCAGGGCGTCACTGATAAATTTCTGACCACCAGGCGAGAAGCACTGTTTATTGTTTTACCTGGTACTGGGCTAGGTCCTAGAAGCCTGTTTCGGAGACAGTTCGAAAACATTCACATCCCGTATGCCAATTGGCCCAATGTGAGCGGCTCGCCGCACTTTCGGGTTAGCGTAACTATGATAAGGCTCACCCCTAGTTATCGGTCCGCGGCGCAACGATCTGCGGGGCGTTCTCGACTACAGGTCACAAGTTACTAATTTTGCTCTTTTTATATTGCGGCACAGTCACTCCTATCCTAACTTTTTTTCCATTAATCTTATTCGAACCTGAGGTTTGGCTCCAACTTCCTAGAAACGACATTAGTGTGGAAGTAGTCACCCGTTTTTCTTTCAAGGTAGCATTAAACCTTGTGGATAACGGTGAAGACAAGTGTGCCTGAAGCGTTCGGTTCGCCATAAGCTGACAGGAAACAAGGATCTCTGTCGGTAATTGTAAACCGCCTGATCATTTCACGTCACCAGATCAAATTGTTTGTGTGGGGTCCAAGAAATGAGTTGATCTATCGAAAAGGCAGCTCCGTCGGAAGAGGCGAAAGACGATGTAGCATGCAGGTGCCATGCAAGGCCCCTTATGGAATAATGAACCAAACGGGCTGTAGTCATATTCTTTATGTCGTCTCCTGAAAAGGTATCACATATTCTTGCGATATCCGTGAGTTTTGCCACTGGCTTTCACGAACAAGTCCAAACTCCAAGCTCGCAATGAGGTTCCCAGTCTTGACAGTCTTGGTCTTTGGACATTTCAATATATTGTCTTTAGCACAGCAGATATCAGGCGCTGCTCTTCCTTTTGACCTCCTCGGCTTAAGCGACAAATGTCTCAATGCTGTTAACCAAACGATCACATCTTGCCCGAGTTGGCTGCCATCATTTGCAGGAACAGGGTACTTGATACTACCACTACAACAATATACAATTTTGTTAACAAATTGTCTCTAGAGATGCAAGCTTTGACTTGCTCAGCGAGAAATCACTCACCCAGCTATGTGGTACAACTTGCGCTCAGGATCTAGAGACTTCGAAGAAGGCAATCAAAGCAGCTTGCACCTCTTCCAAAGATGTCATGAGCCCAAGCGGAGGCGTTTTCTATCCAGGTATGGTAGTAAGGCTCAATCGATATTGTTTGATAACACTAAAACTCATACAGCAACATTTCTGGCTGACAGATATATCTATGCAATACAATTGAGTTGTCTGAAATCGTACGTGTAATCAGTTCTCGTAGCATATCTCTCATTTGCTAATGTACAGATTACACGCTACAGATCTACGGGTCAATACTGCGACACTATTGTGGCATCATGGAGGAACCAGAGCAGCAGCGGTAATTGGACATCAGCTCAGAATTGCTCGGACTGCGAGCTTGGAGTCCAAAAATTGCAACTAAGCTCTCCATTCGGCTATGATGAAGATGGGGCAGCCAGTTTCGCCTCTCTCACATCGAGTTGTAATGCAGGAGGTTACACGTACGCAACACCAGCACCTTATGCAATTAATAGCACCGTACCAACTCCTCCGGCTCGAACTTGCACCGAAACGTATACCGTACAGGATAATGACAATTGCATATCCATCTCCAAAAGAACGAATGTATCAACCTACGGATTGATCTCAGCCAATGGTCTAGATATTAGTTGCAATTTGCTGCCTCCAACAGGCTCCACAATCTGTCTGCCGAAGAGATGTAACACATACCAGCTAGAACTTTACGACAATTGTGACGATATAACGGACAGCTCTCAAATTACACGACAACAGTTCTTGTCCTGGAATCCCATGATCGACAGCTTTTGCAGTGATCTGCTCCCCTGGTATGGTTGGAATTTGTGCACAAGGTAAGAAACACAGACTCCAATACTTAACGTTTAAAATCTAATGAGTATCGCAGCTCTCCAGAAGGAAACGTCAACCCAGGGCAGGGCAATACAGTTGAAACTCCCGCTCCTGTTCCCTCAAATGCACAACCCCAGTCTAATACGCGATGTGGGCAATGGTATCTGACCAAGGAGGGCGATATTTGCGGCACAATCTCGCTGGCATACAGCATTTCTTTGGATGACTTCTACTTCCTCAACCGACAAGTGGACAACACGTGCTCGAACCTATGGTTGAACACGTCCTACTGTGTCAAGCCTGTCGGGAACGTGGCAACATACTCTGGTTATCCCACGCCGACTCCAGGCACTGTGTTCCCAAAACCAACGCCAACACCAGAAACCACCTATTCACAGATTGTACTACCGCCATTAGCCTCGAAGGCGGCGGGCACAATCGACGGATGTGTCACTTACGAGAATGCGTATCCACAATCGCTGTACGAATTGTATGGTAACAAAGAAATCAATGGATGTGGTGTGTGGGCAATAGACGCAGGCGTCAGTATCCAGGATCTGATAGCATGGAATCCGAGTCTCTCGGCGGAGAACTGCGCCCTTAAACCAGGTCAGAGTTATTGTATCCGGAAATGTAAGTTGACTCTGAAGCTCTTTCACTGCGATTTGGCCAAGTATGGTTTGCTAAGTCTTCCTGCGAACATAGCTGAAAACGCCACCTCTCCGTCTCCCAGTGGTGGGACAACTCCTACACCAACCACACCCACACCTTCCAGCTCGATCAAACCGTCGAGTACTAATGGAGGTGTGCCACCGCCGGCTCAGACACAACCAGGGGTGAATCCCTCATGCAAGAAGTGGTATGTTGTGGTAGCAGGTGATGGGTGTTGGGGCATCGCCAATTCAAATGGCATCACCCTTGACGATTTTTACAAGTGGAACCCATATAATGCCGACTGTGCTAATCTATGGCCCGACTATGCCGTCTGCATAGGGGTGTGATAAGGGGATCAGGAAATGTTACTTTTATACTTTGTGTATGCGCAAATTCGTTTATAGTTATTATACGCACTCAACAAGACTCCATTGCATCTCTCCTCACTGATTTGCCATGGGCTACACAATGCGCGTGCCTTGAAACACGCAGTGAACTGTCACGCATTGCATGTGATTCCAAGTGTTACAATGTAAATAAGTAAGACGGCCTGTGCACCCACTCAAAGTCTCCGACCCTTGACTAATTACCTGACGTGACTGAGTAGTTTGAAGTGTAACGCTAAGCACGCCACTAGCCAACTCCCTGTAAGAATTAAGTACATAAAGCACTAAAACGCCCATCGGTCGCATTCCCTACCTCGTGCAGTCGCCCCATTATGCCATTGAACGGCTTACGCTTGACGCTGTCGCAGCACAGCCGATTCTTTTGGTGTACTACACGGTTCTGCCTGCTCACGCCCTCCACCAGACAACGACTTTTGGTATCCAGCAATTTCCCATCTTCCATCCCAACGACTGTCCTGCAACAACAGCGCACCATTTTCCCAGGGAGACCTAAAGCCACTATCGCAAATTCTGGCTTCACGCAGAAAAAGATTGCGAGTACAGGAGAGAGTAGAGGAGGAAAGATGAGCGATTACAAAGCTCTCCCAGACAGCCTATCGAATTCTCACTTGCAACCCGGCGCACCTTGGGGTTTCGTCGTCGTGCGCGCCGTCTACGGTGCATCTAGCGATTCAGCCTGGACCCAAATGCTCGACCATCTCTGCTCATCTGTTGCAGAGGCACTAGAACTCAACGGCGACAGCGTGCTTCTTCAAAAATTCGAATTGACTAGTATCCAAGACGAGGCAAAACTCAACGGTGCCGATTCACACGCAGCACGCCGTGCGTTCCGCGCATGGGTGGCAGACGATTTACCCCCACGACTACGTGCTGAGTACCTAGAGCAATATGGCGGAACTACACAGGTTCGTGCCAAACTACTCAGCAATGACCCGTGGCACGACAACCACCCTGTGGAACGTGTACCCCCTCGCTGGCAATACTGTCTGTTCGTGGATGAAGATTGCCTGCGCTCCTTGTCGCATTCGTCTCAGTCACCGACAGTCAAATTCCTTACTACAAATTGGGAACCGGAAAGCACGGGAGCTCCCACAGAGACATTCACGCATGATTGGATTGGAGGAGCGACCGATTCCGGTACAGAGGATGTTGGTTGGATGTTTCTAGATGTAGATTCAATTGTGCATGCATACGATCGCTGTATCGATCCTTACAATTGGGACATCTTCTACGAGAGACCATACAAGAGCTGGTTGGATGACCCGAATACAGCTGAAGAGGGTGCACGCACAAGAGAGTGAGATGCCAGACAATTAAAAGAAGAAACTGTCCGCCTTATGCAATATTGTCGCAACTTTGTGGCATAGATGAAGTGACGTATAGCGAGAAGTAGGTTATGGTGAGGGGCCCGTGGGTCGGGGAGCCGGGGTGTTTTGGTCTGTGAGGGACGATGTTGTGAGTGCATATGGATCAAGAATCTGGGGAAATAACATTGATTCGCGCTTTCAAAGGTTCGCGATATATAAGCTCGTGAACACTTCCCCAACGTTAGGTGACCTGCACCGGAAATCGAAGAACCTTACACTGTTCATAACGCCTTTTGCGCAGCACTGCTCCCATATCACTTACTACGTTCGAACATTGTCGGAAGAATAAATGATACAGCAGACATGTCCCATTGACAGATCGACCAACATACAGAACGAAGCGACTCATGATCAATTGTTGGACAAGTGCGGTCGCACAATCTAGTATGATGCTGCCGCGTTGTTCCGGACAGAATGGACAATAACATGAAGTATGCTGCTCCCTGCTACTAAGAAAAGGGAATGGATATCCACACTTGTGAATCCGCCAATGTTTCTTTCTCAGAGTTATATATCTCTCTCTAAGTTCTCTCAGACATATATCACGACAATCGGTATTCGATGATAAATATGCAGCGAATCTGCTCCTTTTATGGGCTCATCTCGATAACAGGAGTCTGTGGTATGAATTAATTGCATCGGCATCGAACCTTTCGAGTACAGCTGCAACTATAAGCTTAACCTGGCTCGGAGATCTTGCACGGAGCGAAATTGAATTCGTGAAGGCCATTGGTCTCCTTCGAAACTACTCGCTTGTGGAAGAAATGACAGATCAAACAGGCTACGCGACTCATCCGGTAGTACATCAGTGGGCATATAGCATCCAGACTGATGAACATAAAACCTCCTTATCGCGCTTGGCAATCATAGTTGTCAGGTTGACTATTCCAAGGAGAACTGTAAAGGGCTATTGCGCGACACAAATTCGGCTTTTGCCTCACGCCAATTGTTGCAAGAAGCAATTGGACCGCGGTTTGATTAATGTGTCAGATAATCCCGGAGACGCTACAACAGCGTTTACACTGGGACAGGATTCAGGATATCTTGGCAAGCTGGTGTTTGAGAGAGATCTACTGCACCACGCAGTGAACTGTATAGGCAATCTCTATTCAGAATGGGATGGCCTAGAAGCAGCAGAGAAACTCTATGTGTGGACGCTAACGGAGCAGGAGAATACCGTGGGGAGGGAGCATATGTGGACTCGCCACGGCTTACAGCTTAGGGCCATCTACACCACGCAAGGGAAACTGGATATGGTAGATAAGATGTTCCAAAGAGTTATGCAGGGAAGAGAGAGGACCTATGGCAAGGATGATCTAAGAACGCTTAATGCTATGTCTGCCCTCGCAAGTCTTCATGGGCTGAGAGGAAACCTTGATGCTGCCGAGCGATTGTACATTCGAGCGCTTGAAGGATTCAAGAAGGCGGTGGGACCGAAGCACGAGCAGACGTTATTTATCTTGTACAATCTCGGGGGACTGTATCCTGACCGTGGTAAGCCAGACGACGCCGAAATTATGTGCAAGCAAGCACTAGATGGGTGGATGGAGTCTTTTGGCTTGTACCACCCATACACCCTCGATTCCCTCACTCTACTCGCGAATCTGTACATGAACACGCGCGGTGCCTCGGAAGCAGAAAAAATTTGCATCCAAGTGCTCGAAGGATACAAGGGAATCCGAGGATCGGAGCATTCTTCAACACTCAAGGCTGTGCATTGCTTAGGGTCACTGTACTCGATACAAGGCAAACTCGAAGAAGCAGAGAAACAATACAAACAAGCACTCAACGGCTTCGAAAGGCTTCTTGGGCCCTTACTCGTATGTACATTCAACCCCGCACTCGACGTCATGTTTGATATGGGGGAGCAGTATTACAAGCGGCATCTATTCAGCAAGGCGAGAGGCTATTATAACAGAGCTCTTACGGGATATGAAAATTCCAGCGTCGATCAGCACCCAAGGTGTGGTTTTATCCGGAAAAGGCTCTCTGCGATGGATTAACAGGACAATAATCAGATGTTGCCGCGACCGTTACCATCAACATTGCCGTCATCGCCGGTGGATTCTCGACGCCAGGAAGATCAACGAGCTCGGCAAACCCGGGAATCCCGTTTCAGCAGGCTGAAGAAAAGTTCGCAGCTAAAGCGGTAGTGTGGGCCAAGTTTCTTGCCTAGAAGGAGATATTCATGTAAATTAAGCACAAGATGGATGGCATTGTATGCATGCACAAGCTTTTGAAGGGCAACTTGTACCACTTACCATGACTCATTTCTCTTTCACTGACAAAGTAACATAGAAAGTTTTTCATTGCATCAGACTTCAGAATATGAGCCTTATATTAACAGAGAATTGAACAGAACTTCAGTAGATTTCCGCAGAGTCTTGCCCTAGGATCAGCATCCTCTAGTCATCTTCTCTGCGTTAATGAATACTTAAATATGTTTATTCAAGTATTGTGCAAAGACCACATTGATTCAAATTCCTCTCCACATATCGCAGAACAAACTCTCTCGAATACATGTATACAATAGCAAAAGTACCTCTCACGCACCGCCCTCAACCCCAACACTCCCCCACTCCCCCTCCTCATAAACCCTCTTCCTCTTATACCACCCGACCTCGCTCCTCACCAAACCCCCCATAACTTCCTTCGCCCACTCCGTCTCCGCACTCTCATCCAACTCCTTCCACGGCAACTCCTCGCCCGCAAACTCATGCAGCGCCAAGAACCGCGGGATCTCAGGCACCGTGCGCTCGAACTGCGTGAGCGCGGTCCCGGAGACGAGTTCGTAGCGCCGCGTGCGGACGTAGCCTGGGGCTCGCGCTAGGACAGCGATGTGCTCGTCGCGGTACCACGAGTCGAATGATGTGAGGGTTGAGGCTGTGGGGGGCGGTTCGAGGGCCGCGGATATGAGGAGATTTGCGAGGCCTGTTGGAGTTGGAATTAGCCTACGTTGTGGCAGGAGGTTTGCAGTGGTGATTTGGGTATAGGAATATTCTTTGTTCATTTGTGACCATTTGAGGTGGTTTTCTGTGTACGGAGAGATGTGATGAGACTGCTTACCTTTTGCTGACCCCGGTTTCTCATAAACCTGCACCTCCTTGTAAAACCTCGTGTCGAACCGCGCGTTCATGAAAATCCTGTTCAACAGCTCTTCATCGGGTTTGCTTTGGCCATCGAGGTTCTTGAACTGTTCTGTGTGTCTGAAGTCGATGTCTGGCATTTCGTAGACAGTCTGTTATTGAAGCACGCTCGTCAGTGATGGATTCCTCATAGAGTATAACATTATGTAGAAAGATGGTAGTATATGTCAAGAGAGGAAAATGTAGAAAAAAGGTAAGATGTAGGAACTAGGAAAGACATATACAAAGTACTTACCAACCACGGCGCCTCAGAACTCCAAGTCGACGCATCAGGTTGCGGTTCCAGCGCTTCGTAGCGCGCGGCAGACGGTACGCCAGCCAGGGAGAGGACTTGCTGAATATGTATCTAATTGTTCTGTCAGTCATTTGTGCTTTACTTCTCCTGACTGCCCACCGGACAGGCGTTTCTACGAGAGACAAAGGACAGGAAGGAACGGACCATCTCCATGAGAACGGAGAAGTGGGAAAAAGCGAATAGAACAGCATCCGTGGAGGATAAAAGGCAATCAGACTTCTGAAAGTCTCATCACAGCCATATCGACCCCAACCACCAAACCTAAAGACATACACATATATGTAGATATACTCACATCCTCATACCACTGACAAAACGCCTCCCCCGTCAACTTCTCCTTCGCCACAACCCGCGACGAAACCCACAGGATGCCGCGTGTCATATCCTCCTCTTTTGCCCTCAATAATACCCTCTTGTCGTAAGTCCGAGTAGGTCGAGTAGGCCGAGTTTGGGGAGTGTGAGAACGCAAGACTAGGGGTTGGGTTTGGGTTTCGGGAATAGGGAGGCAGGTAGGTACTACAGACGGTATGCACTTCTCCAAAAAAAACCCGACGCAACAACAATGATATTTCTTATTTATTTGCGCCTAATAAACTGATGTTCGGTTGAAAACCCATGTCCTTATACCGTTACGTGCCAGCCTATTCGTTCGTCCGTTGTGTTAAGGATTTCCTTATCCGCGCCCTTAGCTCCAGACGTCGATACGTTGACGGTTGACAACATGCGGGAGCGGGGGAAAAGGCTAATTAGCGGAAATCGAAGACCGATTCGCAGAACTTCAATCCCAGAGATTCAGGAGCATTACTACATTCAAGGCGGGCTTCAAAAATAAGAATTATCATTATTGCTTCACATACGCTTCCACCACCACCGCCGCCTAGCCTTGTTATCCCATGTCTTCCCACTTCCCACTTCTCCTCACTTCTCCTCTCCCCTCCTTCCCTCCCACAACCACCAAAACCCAAATATACTCCCCCCTCCTCCTCTTTCACCACCACTCTTCCTCCTCCACTCACCCTTCCACAGAACAAAAAAAAAATCAAAACAAACCCGCTAAAATATCAAGCGAAAAACCCCACAAACATCTTTCGCATGCAAATCGTGTACATGTATAAGTTGCGTTCTAAAGCCTTCGTCGTGGTGGGACACCACCAGACCATGAAGCCAAAAAAAAAAAGAAAAGAAAGAGAAACTTCCCCTCGCAAACAAAAAATGTACATTTAGCTCAACGGACCAGCAATGAGCTGGTGCACAATCCAAATGGGCGAAGAAGGAGGCAAGAAGAAACAGCGTCATGGGGTGGAGAAATAGAGGAAGGGCCCCGATGCACGCTTTGGAGATGAACGCCTAGTCGCGGGTATTGCTGCAGCTGATACCCGCGTAATGCTGTAAGGAAAAGAGACCACAGGGAGGTCTGAGAACGTTGGTAATGGAACAATTTACAACCTAAAGGAACTTTTTCGGTGGGTCGTGAGGGTGATGAGGATGTGATGTCGTTGGGAGAGAACAGGAGGCGGCGAGTCAGGGTTACGAGCGAATGATTAGAGCTGGCTTAGTTGCTCCCACTTGCGGGAGGTGTTTCGATCTCCTCCTGTAGCGCAGGCGGTGGCACGACCAAGCTCTTTCTCTTGCCCTTTCTCTCGCGCTCCTTCTCTTTGACATCATCATCCTTCTTGACACCGTTCATGGTATCTGGATTCGCTGCTAGTGTAGGACTAGGAGCGGTATTCTTCTTCGACGCTGCAACGCTGTGGTAACTTGAAGACAGCTTGGAGGTAGAGTCCGTGTTTTCAGACTTGTCGGCAAAGTCTTTCCACTTGCGCCAACCGTCGAAATCGATGAGTGCTTGCATGCAACCCCATTCTTTGACTTTGCGCTCCAGCCAGACAAAGTTGACAGGCTGTGGGAGTTAGTTCTGTACACGATGTGATATTCAATCCCTAGCTCACCTTTGTCAAGAAATCGTTGCAACCGGCTGCCAAAGCCTCGTGCCTGTCGCTCTGCAGAGAACTGGCAGTCAGTGCCACTATAATGACAGGACTCTTGAAAAGCCCTTTGTCACCTAGTCGGTCACCTTCAGCCAATTCGTCTTGAGAGCTGATATTTGGTGCTTCGTTGCTCCCACTGCTGAAAACGCCAATGCCATTGACACGCTCTAGCCTTCGGATCTCTTTTGTTGCCTCCAGACCGTTCATGACTGGCAGTTGGATATCCATGAGGACCAGATGGAATCCTCCGGCTTTCCACTTTGTCACTGCTTCCTTGCCATTCATTGCCCGTTGCCACCGCACCTTTAGACGCTGCATGAAAGCCCCCAAAACTCGCAAATTGATGATATTGTCCTCCACAATCAGAACATTGATTGGTGGCACTGATCCATCCAAAAGTCCGGCTGGTAAGCTAGGAGCCTCCACTGGCTGCCTCTTCTTCTTTTTCCTTGTTATAGGCTGAGGCGACGAAACGCGTGGCGTAGGAGGATTCGAGTTCTGGAGAGTCTGCTGCCGTGAGAGGGGCTCGCTGGCGGCGGGCGGGGTAGGTATTGGATTGTTTGACGTGGCAGAGTTCTTAGCTTCGGAGGCAGAAGAATCGTGGCGTGGTCGGTTCGGTGGACGCATGGTTGTGGCCGTTGAGGGAATGCCGCCGGTGAGTGTAGTGGGGGACGCAGTGTTGTGTCGGGGGTATTTGGGTCGATGTGCTACATGAAGCGGTCCCCGACGTGTACCACCGGGAGACGGGAGAGGAGGCAATTGGCCGGTGTTGATGACGGCAATTGAGTGAGGAGCATGAGGCAGCGGGATACGTGGATCGTGTTGACTGCCGCTCAGACCGGCTGGCGAGGGATTGATAATGGGCATGGGCGGGAAGTATTCCGTCTGGTGGTTGGTCGCGTCGTCGTGGTGGGCGTAGTAGAGGGGCACTCGTGGGGAGGCTTTGGGGGTTCTCCGTTGCGGCACGTCGATGATGAGAGCTTCGGTGACATTCTGCCCGCCTGGAAAGTAAGCGTCCAGCGTCCGACACATTTCCTCTTCAGGCCCCAGTGTGCGGTCCTGGCCCTTTTGCGCATCTCGCGGGACGATCCGCAGCGTGACGTCTGGGGAATCGAAGCTCCTGCCGAGCGAGTTGGCGTACTTCTTGAGGATCATCTCGCGGACATCGTCGACCAGGTCATCCTCGCGGATCTGGACCAGCGTGGCCGACGCATTCGGGCGCTTGACCCATATCTTGCGGTGCAGCATGGCGGCGCTGAACTGGACGGGAGCTCCGCCGAAATAGTCGTTGGACGTGGGCGGGCCGCTGGCGAGAGCAGCGGGGGGCAGGTCGGGCGCGAGCAGCGACTTGATCACCTTGGCATCGGTGGTGGCGACGACAGACTGGCGGCGGATCAGGGCGGCTTGGGCGGAGCGCGAGGGCGAGGTCAAGTTGGCGGCGGGGAGAGGGGAGGGCTCGTCGCCGTCGCTGGGCGTGGGCGCGGCCGACGAGAGCGAGGCGGCGGGCGGGACGACGACGGGCGGGTGGATGGGCGTGGGCTCCTCGAGCGTCAGCTGGGGGCAGGCCTTGGGGATGTCGACGGACGAGGGCGGGCGGTGGCTGGCGGTGGTGGTGGTGTTGTTGCTGGCGGACCTGGTGTGCTGGGAGAGACGCGCAGGCGAGCTTGAGAGCTGCACATGTCGATCGTCTGGCTCTGGCTCGGCTCGACTCTCGGTCGCCGTTGGCAGCACCTCCGACCTCACCATCCGTTCGTTGTCGGTCACGTCGGCGCTCGACACCTCGGGCAGCTTGGAGAGCGACACGCTTTTGCGCACGACGTTGCTGGCGGGCGGTTCGTGGCGCCGCTCGCTGCCAGCTGACGAGGCGATGGAGCGCGTTGCCGTCGACGTCTGGCTGCTCCGCCGCATGAACTTGGCGCGAGCATTATGCAGCCGCGTCTTGATGTTGCTCATTCCGGCGACGAGCCGGGCGGAGAGGCTCAAGGTGACGCCGGGGAGCTTGCGCGAGGGGAGAGGAGAGACTCAGCGTCCCAGCCTGCCCGCGAAGCTGTGGCGCACGAGAGCGAGATTGGGCGTTGGACTCACTGCATGTCATGAGGGCTGTAGACGTGACGGGAGACGCTGAGCGAGGGCCGACAACGTGCGAACACAAGGGAAACAGCTGCAATCGAGAACGAGCGTATGGGGTCAAGCCCGGTCAAATAACCAGATGCCAAAGGAAAACGCGCTGGTGTTGTTCAAGCGGGAACCACATGCCCATGTCGGTCCAATTTCCAAGGCCTTGGGCGGAGAGAGTCGAAATGGGGCTACCCGCAGCGCCTCGCCTTGATCCTTTGCCCAACTCCACCAAGTTGCACGCTGCCATTCACCGTCAATCCCTCTCTTGCCACCGCACGCGTCGTCAGCTCGACGCTGTTGCAGCCCCAGAGTCAACCTGCTGCAGGCCCGTCTCACGCCTACCGGTGACCAGCGCTCCGTTTCACTGCTTGCAGCCGGCTTCCTCGCATCCTCTTTCCCTCCTCCAAGGCTATCCTGGCTAACCATCGTGACAAGTCATATGGATTGACGGTTTGCTGGCACGCTGTCCATGTCTGCTTTTTCCATCACTTCGATCACTTTACAGTCCACGCTTCACCGGCATATTTGGCCTAGCTGCTTCTCATGGCCTGGTGCTTGCGTAGCATTTGCCACATCTTATGCAGCATCGCGCGATAACCTGATATCTGTGCTAGACTTGTCTCCCCGCCGCCACAGTGGCTGATGCCCCACGTAACCAATCCTTGTCTAGAACTACTGAGTCAAGACTCCATGCACTCTCATATCTAGTCAGAAGCATATTTTCGTCAGAAGAAAGATTTCCGAGCCGTCTGGTCGATAGTAGAGCTGCATCATGATTCGCAGCTCTGCTTTCTCTTTCCCACCACCCATTCGTCTTCATCTACATCCGTCTCTGTGGAAAGCTGGGATTCGCCGTTGGTGATCCGGTCAAAGACGTTCAGTGAGGTGTAACCGACGTTGTGGAAACGGGCCTATCTATTTCCCAATCCGGATGACTGTAGCTTTAACCGTTGGTTCCGAAGAAATCATCGCCACCTGCCACCACACACTACTGTCACGACAACTCAAGCCTTTGTGTTGATCGTGCCAGCAATCCTGGATCAACTGTCACTCACTTTTGCTGTCTCGCATCTGAGCATCCGCCCCGCGACGCCGGGTTTTATGATCCAGCCCCGTCTCAACTTGATGATGGTTCCGGGAATTGTAGCACAAGCCTTCACGGACTTTACTGGGCACATGGAGAGTACAAGCGTCTGCTCGCTCGTGTGCGCGGAGACATCAATGTTTTCCACCCACGATTCTCATTGTCTGTCTGGAACTTCCGGATGCAACTACAGATAGAGATCAGCGGTCTTCGTCACGTGCTTCAACTGATATAACTCTGTCTTGCCATTCCCAACACCATGCCCATGTCATAATTGCAGTATACGCTGGACCATTGTATCTTCGTACGCATGCAGATCATCTACGAAGACAATGTTGGGGATGTTACCGATGACTGTTAAACATTATTCTGAGGGCTTGATACAAGTTTCCAGTGTCTCGTTGCTCCGAGGACTACGCAGTGCACTCTTCAGAAGCATACGTTGATACAAGACGCAAAGAAGACTGAAGCAGGCTCTCCATTCAGAGAAGCGAAAACACTCAGCTTGAATCCGCAACTGTTGGCACAACTTGTGATATGTATCCCAGTACATCACGTTTGCTCAAACAGCACCATCACAGCACACCAACGAATGTCAATATGCACATAATCTTCAAGTTCTCCTTTCCATATCCCGCATTCCCACATAGATATGTTACCTACCTGCCCAGTCTCTCCTCTTCACAAAACCAACCAACCAACAAAAGTTTCGATCCCCGAGCCACTCCCTCCTGATCAACCCAGCCATTACACTCCTGCTCTTCTCCCCCTTTCCCTACTTACCCAGAAATGTCTCTCCAAGCACATCACTAAATCCCACAGACCCACCACAATCCATGCCGCTCCCCCAACCCAACGCACACGCACCCTCCCCTCCCTCCTCACCCCCACCCACCTCGCCCGCACCGCCCTTCTTCCCCCCTCCCCGCAACCACCCATACACGCGCACATTCCACCCCATCATCCGCCCCAGCAGCAGTCCCGCACTCCTCCCCACCCCCAAAACCAAACCCCCTCGCCCCATCCCAACACCACACCTCCGCCTCACGCTGACCCCCGCACACCCTCTCCCCCTGAAACCCAAGGCCCTGCCCACGACAGCGCACACCCCGAGCTTGAGTCTAGCGTCTGAGATAGCAGCGCTCCCGCCGTGTGCGCCCGTGGCCGCGCAGTGTAGCCGCGTGGTCGAGGGCCGGTGTCCGGGGTGCGGGGCCACGTCGAGCGTGTGTAGGAACGAAGCGCCTGGGTCTGTGGGTACGTATGTGGTTTCGCCGTGTCGGGGGCTGGGCTCTCTTGGTACGCTGGCTTCACTTAGTACACTGCCTTCGTCTGGACATGCGGCAAAAGCACCCGCGCCAGATTCGTATCCTGCCCCCTTGGCGCGTCGAGCTTGTCGAGTAGATACAGTGGATATTTGCAGCACGTGTCTCGCGCGGTTCAGGCGTGAAGAGCAGTGTCGGAGGATGGGAAAGGGGAAGGGTAAAGAAACGGGGGAAAGCAGGAGAGATGAGGGGCGCGTGACGTGGTTTCCGCCGCTGCTGGAAGTTGGTGTTGACGATGGAGATATGGATTCGGATTCCCATGCAGCTTCGTCTTCAGGTTCATCTTGGGCTGAGGCCGAGGCCGAGGCTTCAGATCCAGACTCAGCCGCGAATTCGCGTGCGGAAGAGGGAGGCCTAGTGGAGACAGCGGGAGGCGGGGAATCAGAAGGACAAGGAGAAGAGGTCGACGCCGAGGACGAGGGGATAATTGACGCGCAGTGGATTTGGCGCGTAGGTAGTGCAGTGGGTTGGGCATTGGGGTATAAAGAAGCCAAATGACGAGTAAAAAACATCAATGAACGGGTTCTGAATCGATGAATGTATGTCTGCATAGTCTGCAAAGCAATTTCCCAGGAACCGAGTCTCGGATCTAGACAAGTTATTTGGACCGTGGACATGGACATGCATGTGGCCATGACTGTGGCTGTGAAACTCAGCGGCCTAAGCAGACCAAGGGGAGAAAAGCAAAGTACCTAGAGTAAGTAAAGTAATGCAAAAGTAAGACAAATAGAAATATGATGAAATGATAATACCTAGTTGCAAGCGTACAACGTCGAGCAACGAAAATCACCAAGTCTCTAGGTACTTAGGTAGTCTGGTCCTGTGCAGGGAGAAGAACGCTTTAGTCTTCATCTTCGTGGGAAAGTGATCAATGAAGCATACATACCTTAGTAAGTAGGCATCCACACAGACTTCCAAATACCTTCGCTTACACCTACACCTCCTCCTCTCGATCACCAACTCTTAGTCACAAACCACCACTCATGCCCACCCAGCATAAGCACACAATGCTCCCAACCGCACGCCCCAAACGTCCCCACAACACTAACACCTTTTAACAAAAAAAATATCGTATTTCATCAAAGGAACAAGGCTATAAATGTGTAATATACAAGGAGAGAGGTTGCGATGTACGTTCTCTCCCTCTCCCCTCCCCTCCCTCCTTCAATAAGGATATACCTAGCGTCAAGAGAGCCAAGGCCAGAGGCTCCCTCTCACGTTCCAATCCAGTTCCAATGACCCATGCTGATCCAAGGATTTCCAAGCCCGTTCACCAAGATCGCCAAATCGCAGGTGAATCCGCTTGCACAGAAAAATGGGGTGTCGGAAACGTTTCCCGGGATGAGAAGAAGAGAGGGTTTGGGGGTCGAGAGATATGTTCGGTTCGGTTCGATCTAGCGCACAACTGATGAGGGCGAAAGGGAGCATTGGCCGTCCGTCTGTCTGTCCATCAGATGCTTGGGGTGTGCTGCTGAGCATATCTCTCGACTCTCCTTTCTTGTCGAATTCCTCTCCACTCCTCTCCGAGCACCCCATGTCACTTGCTCCCCCTCTTTCTTTCTTACTTAATTTCTCGAATGCTTCAGACAGTATGCTCTTTGGAGATCCTTCAAAGAGCCCGAAATGCGCCAATACCCAAAATCATTGCGTTCATGGTATCGTTCTTCACCCAGTTACACCATCCCCAAGAATCAAAAGTCTTCAAAATGCTCTTCCCACTTATCGCTCAATTCTTTGGTATACGGCTCTCTCCGGTCGCTCTCAGGTTCGTACTCGTCAAAGTTGCGGGTATCAGCTGGACCGCGGAGGTGGGGCACAATGGGCCCTTCGACTTCGCGGTTGTACAAGCGCTCCCAGTCGATATTCTTGAACCAGGGGTGGTCTTTTACGCGCTGCGCTCCGCCCGAGATGTTGCCGAGGCGTTTGGATGTGTCGACTGTACAGAGACCTGAGATGAGGTCGCGTGCGTCTGAAGACATGGCCGAGGGGAATCTGACCCGTCCATCTACGATTCTGGAGGGTGGTCAGTGAATTTGTAGGTTGGACTGGCGACGTGTTTGCGCATACTGTTCGTAAATCTTCATGGGGTTTTGGTCCCAAAACGGCGGTTGGCCAACGAGAAATTCGTATACTAGAATACCAAAGGCCCACCAATCGACTGCGGTGCCATGACCTTGGTTGCGTGAGCATGAGCTAGAGAATAGAGTTTGCAAAGTGTACCTGTGTTTCTAATGACCTCGGGCGCCAGATACTCGGGTGTACCGCACAGCGTGTATGTTTCCCCTGCTCGGTATTAGCTACCATCCCATCCCGCAGGACATGGTTGATGACTCGACGCACTGTTCTCGACCTTCTTTGCAAATCCAAAATCAACCAGCTTGAGATGTCCTTCGGCATCGATAAGAATGTTCTCTGGTTTCAAGTCTCGGTACGCCACGCCTTCTCGCTCGTGCAGGAACTCTAATATGAGGACGATTTCGGCGGCGTAGAACTGTGACGTCGGTTCGTTGAAGCGGCGGGCGCGCCGGAGGTAGCTGAATACTTCACCGCCAGGGCAGTAGTCGAGCTGTCAAATCACATGTCAGCCGTATTGGCCGATGCGTGGGGGAGCATGTGGGAATCGGTAGCGTACCACCATGTATAATGAGTCCAGGGACTGGAAGCTGGCAACCATGGTAGTGATAAAGGGGTGTCCTGCGACTTTGGCGAGGACATTGCGCTCGTTGCGGACGTGTTCTACCTGCTTGAGGCGAATCACTGGGGGCTTGTTAGGGCGCTTCAACTGAGACTCTCGAGTGAATGCAGCATACCGTCGACTTTGCGCAGGATCTTCAGCGCAAAGACCTTGTTCTCGTCTTCGGGCCTGGCGTCCTTCAATCGCACCAGCCAGACGCGCGCAAAAGTGCCTGGTCTGAATCAGCATCAATGATCCGAGTGTGCTCCCCGGCCGATTGGTGCGCACCGGTGCCGAGTGTCTTGATCAGCTCAAAGTCCTCCTCGCGCAGGACCTTGGACGAGTGGCCAACGACCTTGTTGTCCGGGTCCTTGTCGATCTCGTCCGGGCTCAGGGTGCGCTTCTGGTCCTCCCACTGCGCGAGGGAGCGCTTCTCTTCCTCGCGGGGGCGCTCCATGGCCGAGTCGCTGCGGTCGTGCAGCGGGCCCGGGTGCGAGGCGCCATGCGCGGCCTCCTTCTTCTCGCGCAGGCGCTGGATCGGGTGCAAAAGGGCAGTCGCCATGGTTGCTTCGGGGCAGGAGCGGCGGCCGACCGAGGCGGGGACAGCAGGAGCGGGCGAGCGAGGGCGGTTGCTTCGTCAGGCGATGGATCAGCACCACATGGCAGCACTGGAGCACGGCGGGCGGGTTTGCGTGGTAGCAAACGACAGTACGGTGTCGAGGCGGAGCCGGGCAAAGTCGCAGCATTCACCCATACGCAGGGGGACGGCACGTTTAAAGGCCCTCGCGCGAGTGGTCGGCGGGCCCATGGCGGGGCTCGACCTGAGGCGCTTCCTGCACAAGATGACGCAGCGGGCGTGGGGAACTTGAACAAAGCCGGCCGTGCCTCGACATACGACGACGACATACGAGGTACTTTGTCATCTCCAGTGCCAGGCCCCAGGCCAGTTTGGCCCTCCGCCTGTCACTCGCTCCACTCGAGGCGTCGTGTTTCGGACTCGTGCTGCAATTAACCCTTAATCACCGTCACACCCCTCGAGCTTCACCTTGTTTGGCGCCTCTCTTCAAAACACTCGGCTGCGGCTGCGCCCTACACAGGCCTGCCACCCAGACTGTGGTGCGGCTGTCGGTCCCCGGTGCATGGCTTCATCGTCATCCTGGATCGGGTTACGAGCGTCTAACCACGGTACTTTAGCCCTACCTGCAGCCGCTGCGCCTTCACACCACATACATGAAGAATAGCCCTGCCGAAGAATCCCCTGTCCGGGTTGTAGTGCTTGAATTGATATTTCTCATACAAGGCAGTCCAATGATGCCCAACTGCCACTATGCATATATAACATAGATGTCCTGTCCAAAAAGCCTCCGCTTCGGCTGACTGCGTTGACCATTTCAATTAGGTAGGCGGCCCGTGTCAGCTGGGCTGGGCCACTCCGAATCCCGAACTCCAAATATGTAGGTTCCTCGTTCCAACTATGCTACACCAAGTAGTCGTACAAATGCCGGATATCATTGTCTTCAGCCAGACGCCTGGGTGTTGAGAATCAGGGCAACAATCAGTCTACACATGTCAGCTCATCTGTTACCTCATTGAAAACATGACAGACTCCGATAGACCAGTAACATCAGATATCGCTGAGTCAGTCGCGGTTGGGGGTTGACCGGTGTTCTGACATGTTACATGCCAACACGAGGGGACTTACCCATAGAGACCCAAGACTTCTGCAAAAATAAGAATGAGAACCATGCCGACAAAGATCCTCGATTGGAGCATGAAGGAGCGTACGCCCTGCCAATGTCAGTTCTGTCGAATCCAACAGTAGTCCAACATACCGCGTCTCCGACAATGCCAATCGCGTAGCCTGCAGCCAGACCTGATAGGCCGACTGACAGTCCAGCGGCCATGTGCATGAATCCGTTGTAAAGTGAATAGTGCGTGTCGGGCGGTGGCTTGATGTCGCTAGCGATCAGGACGGATATGACGAGCGAGTAGACGGCGAGGATACCAGACATGACAATCGGGATGAGCGACTGTACGCACATTAGCTAGAGCTGCCGTGAGACTTTCAGATAAACCTACCTTCATGATCAAGTCTGGCCTGTATGTTCCGATACCTGCAATTCCAATGCCGGCCTTCGCTGTGCCAAAGGCAGCACCCATGCCTACGGTCGATTAGCTTCCCCAGCGCGCGAGACGGGCGGCAGAGCTTGCGTACATCCAAAAATCATCTGGGCGAGGTTCGTTGATTAGTTTGCTAGCTAAACGGAGGCGCACAACTCACTGCAAAGGCGATGCCGCTCTGCGCGCTGTTAGCTATGAAGTCATCGTTGGAGGCAAACAGTACTCACCATGCCAAAGAAGGGCGCGAAGTTGGGCGTCAGGTTTTCGGTGTGTGACGACATGCTGGAAGCTGGCGGGCGAGGGTCTGGGAAGGTGTTGGGGTGCGAAGGGAGGTTAGGAGCGGAGTTGATGCGTCGATGATAGACAGGATGCCGCGAGACTCGTTTGCCAAGAGATTCCGAACCAAACACCTGCAACCACCTCCATCCTCTCCACTCCACGCCGCGAGCCCGCCACGAGTTCCCCGGCCGCTGCTCCCACCCACGCTCTCCCCCCTCCTCCCCTCTCCCATTTCTACCCGACAGCGCTCTGCTGCTGCTGTCGCCCTCCCGAGCGTCCACGGCCCTTGTTGGGCTGTCAAGTCCTCGCTCCCCGGATCCCGCCCTGTTACTCTCCCACCCCGCGGCACCACACCCGCCCGCTTAGTCGGCCGTCCAGGGACGCAGCAGCATCACCAGAGCCGACTCGCAGGGCACTGGCACGGTGCTCCGCTGTCTCGCCTGCCGCCTGCCTCGCCGATCCCGCTGCCGACGACGCCCACAAAGCCTTTCGCGGCCGCACGACGAGTGCGCATGCACATGCACAGCTAGCACACTGCGCAAATCGAAGCGGCTCCATGGCAGACTACGGCAATCAGCAACGGGGCGAGTTTGCGCGGGGCCCCAACAATGGCCAGCCCACGGGAGCAAGGGACGCGGCCTTTGCCAACATCTTCGGCGCCAACCCGGCCATGGCAGGGCGCTCGCAGACGATGACTTCGCAGCCGCACATGAGGATGCCAGACCGCGCTGCGACAATGTCTTCCCAGACCTCAGACATGATGCAGCGCGCGCCCCCAATGAGACAGCCCATCAATGGCTACGACCGCCGCCCTCACCCCCAAAATGAGCCGCGCAACGGGCCCAACCCGGGAGAACAGCGTTATACCGAGCCTTCCAACAACTACAATCGCCCCATGCCCAACGGTTATCCCCCAAACCCACGCTACTCAGAGGGCCCGCAGCAGCCTCAACGCCAGCCGCAACCCCAGTATCTCCCGCAGCCACTTCGTCCCGAGCGCCAGCCATACGGACAGCCTCAACGGTTTGACCCGAGAACCTCTCCACCTGGCCAGCCGCCGTTCAACAGGCCCATGCCCAATCGCTTCCCAGGCCTGCCTGGCCCAGGCATGAATTCGGATCCTTATCGTTCTCAATCGCTCGCTCTGAATCCACGCCCACAATTCGTTCCTGGTGGCCCAAGCAATCCCTCGCATGCCAATACCTTTCGCCAGCAACCGTACATGAATCACATGGCGAGGACGACTGCCCAGGGACGAGTCGTGCCAGAGCGCCCGGATGAGCGCACCATGTCCATGACTTCGTACAGCCGCGACTCTGAACACTCTCAGACCATGATGAGCGGTAGAGTAGTGCCGACCAGGCGACGAGAGTCAGGCGGACAAGAAATGTCGCCCGGAGGGCCAGGGACGCCAGCCTCTTCACACTCGTCAATGTCGATGAATTCCGGCCAGTCAGCAAAGTCTAGAAACACAAGCCAGGGTAGCATTGCCGTACAGCCTCGGACCATGTCTATGGCATCTACAGTCGTGGCTCCCTCTGAACGCTCAGACACAATGTCATCGTCCATGACCCGCCCAAGCTCAACCCAAACAGTGTCAAGTAACAACAGGACCTCCAGCCAGTCGCAGAATGGCCAGCCTATCCCGCCTGCTGCCCCGCGCCGCGCCCCGCTCGTTTACCCTGCTCTCTTATCTCGTGTCGCGGAGACGTTCCAAGACAGAATAGGTCTGGCCGACCGAGAGAAAGACGGGCTTGTTTACAAGAGTGCCTTCACTGGAGCGGAAGCCGTTGATCTCATCTCGTTCATAATCAAGACTACGGATCGTAATCTGGCGTTGCTCCTGGGCAGGTCCCTGGACGCACAAAAGTTCTTTCACGACGTGACATATGCGCATAGATTGCGAGACTCGACCAACGAGATCTACCAGTTCCGAGAAACCGTGGTTGAAGACAAATCAGAGATCAATGGAGTCTTCACATTGCTTACCGAGTGCTACTCGCCAACCTGCACGCGAGATCGCCTCTGCTATTCAATTGCTTGCCCGCGCCGCCTCGAACAACAAGCTCGTCTCAATATGCGCCTTCAACCTGGTCTCAAACGAGAAGAGTCTCGAGCCAGTTTGCACGAAGACATGGACAGTGAAGAGCAGAAACTCTGGATCAATACGGTCCCTAAGGAGGTATCGGAAAGCGTATCAGAGAAAGAACAGAAACGCCAGGAAGTCATTTCCGAGCTCATGTACACCGAGCGTGACTTTGTGAAGGATCTGGAGTACCTCCGAGATTTCTGGATGAAGCCGCTGCGTAATCCACAGACTTCGCCCATTCCCGAGCACAGACGCGAGAAATTCGTCCGTACGGTCTTTTCCAACTGCCAAGAAGTCTACATGGTCAATTCTCGGATGGCAGAGAATTTCACGCGCCGTCAACAGAAAGAACCCGTGGTCCGGAACGTTGGTGACATCTTCATGGAGTACGTGCCGCACTTCAGCCCATTCATCAAATACGGTGCGAACCAGCTCTTCGGTAAGTACGAATTCGAACATGAGAAGCGAACGAACCAGAACTTCGCAAAATTCGTCGATGAAGTGGAGAGAATGAAAGAATCGAGAAAACTCGAACTGAACGGTTATCTCACGAAACCGACGACGAGGCTGGCTAGGTACCCATTGCTGCTGGAGAATATCTTGAAATACACCGCGGACGAAAATCCAGACAAGCAGGATATTCCCAAGGTGATCGCAATCATCAAGGACACTCTGTCCAAGGTCAACATTGAGTCCGGAAAAGCAGAGAATCATTTTAATTTGATGCAACTCAACAAGGACCTCAAATTTAGACCTGGAGAGTTCGTGGACCTGAAGTTGACCGACGAGAACCGCCAATTGGTATTCAAAGGCACTCTCAAGAAGACTCCAACCGAAGTTACTGGTGACATCACATGCTACCTGTTCGACCACGCGGTTCTATTAGTCCGAGCGAAGACTGTGAACAAGCGCGAAGAACAAAAGGTTTATAAGAAGCCTATCCCTCTCGAGCTGCTCGTCATAACTCAAATGGACGAAATCATTCCAAAGTTGGGTATCTCGAAACGTCCTTCGGCAAACTTGATTGGTGCCAAAGCCATCGCCGCTGCCACGCCACGAAACGATGCTACGAAGCAACAGGGCTATCCTATTACTTTCAAACATCTCGGAAAGGGTGGTTTCGAACAGACCTTGTTTGCCAGCACTCCCATATCTCAACAAAAGTGGATGGAGCATATTGAATCACAGCAGCGCAGCTTAAGAGAGCGCAGCAACATATTCACCAAGACAGTTATCAACGAAGGCTTCTTCAATCCAGGCATCAAGGTTACCTGCGCTGTTCCTCTTGGTAAGTATTCTGAACCTTCCTCAAAGAGCTCAACTAACAACCTTAGACGGTGGTCGAAAATTGGCACTTGGAACTGACATTGGCGTTTACGTCGTCGAGCGGAAGCCAAAAGACTCATCGTCAAAACCTCGTCGTGTATTAGATTGCAAGGGTGTAACACAAATAGATGTACTCGAACAACACCAGATTGTACTGGTTTTGGCCGACAAGACTTTGTACTCATACTCTACGGAAGCCTTGGATCCAGATGAGGCTCAAGCCATTGCGAAGCGACCTCGGAAGATTTGCCATGCAAACTTTTTCAAATCAGGTATATGCCTTGGCAACCAACTGGTTGCTGCGGTCAAGACCTCTGCACTCTCGACGACCATCAAGGTCTACGAACCAAAGGAGAACATGGCCAATAAGACTAGGAAGTCAGGATTTGCCAAGATGCTTTCACAAGGACAGGATCAACTCAAACCGTACAAAGAATTCTACATCCCAACCGAATCAACATCCATACACTTTTTGCGCTCCAAGCTCTGTGTTGGATGTGCTCGTGGTTTCGAAGTCGTCAGTCTCGAGACACTTGAAACACAATCGCTCCTGGACCAGGCAGACACTTCACTCGATTTCGTTGTGCGCAGAGAAAACATCAAAGCCATACACATCGAACGTATGGCGAGCGAATTCTTGCTCTGCTACACCGACTACTCGTTCTTCGTCAACCGCAATGGCTGGCGTGCACGACCTGATTGGAAGATTACTTGGGAGGGTACTCCACAGAATTTCGCCATTTTCAACCCGTATATCCTTGCCTTTGAGCCAAGCTTCATTGAGATACGGCATATGGAGAGTGGCGGGCTGGTGCATATCATCACGGCGGAGAAGATTAGGTGGCTGCATACATCCACAAGAGAGGTAAGGAAATGCACGTTCTCGACCTGGTATTGTACTGATACTTTACAGATTTTGTACGCGTACGAAGATGAGCTAGGGAACGATGTCATTGCCAGCCTGGATTTCTGGCAGTCGACGAATGGTGGAAAGCAATCTTTGGACCAGCACCGCTAAGAGAAGTTGGAACTTCCAGATTGGCATTTCGTGCCTTTATTCTGTCACGGGCGAAAGAGAGGGTTGGACTGCCGCTCTTGCTGTATCCGGCTGGCTCAGATTATGCACATCGTCCCTGGTGATCTTCTTTCACGTACGGTTGCTACATTCCCCACCCTCGCCTCCAACGACATGTCCCTGTACTTCTCACTTTGAAATTCAAGTCAACGTGCCACTATGCCGTTGGCTCGCGACACATGACCGATCTGCTGGACCTTCACTACACCGAAGCCTCTCTTTGTGCACTCTTCAGGAGTGTCTTGTACCATACTTGGCCACCGTAGGACTTGCATGGCAGTCTGTCGCCGTTCTGGGTTTGGAGGTTTGGGCTACACCGGAACTACGTAGGCACTGGGTATGCGGAAAGGAAAGACTTCTCTGGGGTGCCAGGGAAGTTATGGATTGATCAGAAATTAATTGAAGCGTGGTTTTTTGGGCGTGCGGAGATACCAAGACGATGATGATTGATTGAATGGACAGTTGAAGTTGAAGTTCAAGTTGAAGCGATATTCTTGAATTTTGTGATTGTGTAAAGTTTGAGGGTTCAAATGTGCAGTGTGCAGTGGTCTATCTGATGGGCGATTATAAGGATGCTTGCTTTTTGCATGATAGTGAAGATGTCTGAGCGGTGGTGATGTGACAAGCGGTCGTGGCAGTCGTTGCCGTGCCAACCTCGCTTATTTTTCCCAAAGTGGGTCTTCTCACAAACAACCCTTGCACCTCTCAACTCACCGCATCTGCACATATTCTCAACCACCCCCGCCTCAACCCCGCCCCAGGCTGATATTCAACCACATTTTGGGGGGGCGTCTATTCCAATATGCCGCCGAAAATCGTATATGGGAAGAAGAAAGCGAGTGCTCGGCAACAGAGTGATTTGGGGTTTGCGGGGATTTTTGTGTCGCCGAAGAAAGATGAAAACACCGATTCTTTGGAGGATTTGCAGGAGGGGATGGGGAAGTTAGGGATTGAGGAGAAAAACGAGCCTGTTAGGGAAAAGAAGAATGTTGAGGTGAAGAAGAGGAGGGGTAAAGCCCAGAAAGGCGGCGGAGAAGATGAGAAAGAGAAAAGAGAATCTAGTATGAGGACGGGAAGTCCTTCTCTAGATGAGAAAATAAAGGCATTGAGTATTGGGGACGTACGGGACGAGGTGGATCAGAAGGGGAGGAAAGAGAAGAAGCAAAGGAAGGCGCGCAAAGCTTTGAAAGATCGTGATGCGAATGTCGTGAAAGAGGAGATGAACTCGTTGGTAGAAGGTTCCAGGGAAGAACCTAGGGAAGAAGAAGAGCGATGCATTGAGAAGAAAACGGAAGAGAAGCTACGAGGACGGTCAAAGAAGAACGCGAGCAAATCCAAGTCGGAAACACCTGCATCAACTCAACGACGTCGCCAAAGACCCACGAATGTGTCGCCAGCCCGACCCGCTGATTGCTTCTCTTCCTATGTTCAGCCGCTGTTGGCACTCGGAGAGAATTCCAACATCGCATCTTTCCAGGACTGGTCTGCCGAGCTAGAACCACACTTCGAGATCATGAAGATTGCTGAGGCCTCATTCTCTGAAGTGTATCGACTAAGAGTATCGACAGCAACGAGCGATGTCAAAGAAGAGTCGGTGTTGAAAGTAGTAGCGCTGAAGACACCTCCGAATGCTCCATTGCCTTGCCAATTACAAACCCGGGCGGTTAGGGATCGCGAAACTCAGATGGCGAGGGAAACTTGGGAGAGGGAAGAGAATGATGTGTGGAAATCAGACGTGGCTGATGTTCTTTCAGAAGTCAAGCTTCTTCAGAATTTGAATCACATCCCTGGTTTCACGGTCTTCCGAGAACTTACTGTCGTTCAAGGACGTCCATCAACTGCTTTCGCCAACGCCTGGAAGGAGTGGAACAAGTCCAGGCCGCGAGGAAAGAAGAGCGAATTTCCTGACCCGAGCAAGAAAGCTAGCTATGACGATACACAACTGTGGGCTGTGATTGAGATGCAAGATGCTGGGACGGATTGTGAGAAGATCATGGAGCTTGGTGGGCTAAGTTCTATCTGGGAGGTTTGGGATGTGTTTTGGGGTGTTTGCCTAAGCATCGCCAAAGCAGAAGAAGCGTGCAAGTTTGAGCATCGGGATCTCCATCTGGGCAACATCTGTGTACGATCTTCGCGACAGGATGGCGATGTCACTCAATCAGAGATCGAGGATCCCGTACACCGAAAGCTTCACTTTTCTGGACTCGAAACGACTGTCATCGACTACACTCTATCCCGCGCGGACATCATCTTAGCCCAAACCCCACGGTCTTCATCTCCGTCCTACAATTCCGGCTCAACATCCTCGTCAGAATTAGATGTAACCGACGTCGCATATCTCGACCTCGACAAAGACCCCGCCCTCTTCGAAGGCGACGCATCAGAAGAGTACCAATACGAAATCTACCGCTACATGCGCGGCGCCGCACTCTCCAACAACCCTCTCGACTCCACTCCACCACAAGCCGCAGAACCAGAACCAGAACCAGAACCAGAGCCCCCAAGCACACCTCGCCGCTCCCCAAGAAAGAACACACACATCCGCTTCGACGAACCCGACACCCCCCGCCGCTCACCCCGCAAACACAACCAACCCCCCGTCGTCCTAACCCCAAGCACACCAGCACAAACGCCTACAAGCTCAGATCTGTGGCGCGCCTTCCACCCCAAAACCAACCTCGTCTGGGCGCACTTCCTGCTCCACAAACTCCTCTCGCACCTGCAGTCCCTCAACGCCGTGCCGCAGAAGCTCTCGGCCCGGCAGCTCGCTCAAATGGGCGCCTCGGACGCGGGGATCGAGGAGCTCAAGGTTAACAAGAAGGCGCTGAAGCTGCACAGGGTGCTGTTGCGCGTGGGCGAGCTGCTGTGTCCTGTTGCGTTGGGGAGGGAGGAGGGGCTGGGGAGTGTGAAGGAGTTGGTTGTGTTGGCGTTGGAGGAACGGTGGTTGAGGGTTGGGGATGTTGCTGGGTAGGTTTTGGGGAGGTAGGGTGCGAGGGGGGGTTGGTGGAGGGGGAGAGTAGGGTGGTGGGGTGGTAAGTTGCATTGTTGGTGTTGGTGTTTGGGGAGGTGCATAATGAACTATTGTTCCTGCATGGGTGCGTGGAAGCATTTTTGGCGTTTCAGTTTACTTTGGGAAATGGCATAGCGTTCGGGGAGTTGAGAGGATGTGGTGTAGACTGTCCCTTTTGGGGCAGATGAGAAGAATGATAAACGCCCTTGTTTGATCTCATACATTATTACAAGTGCGGTGCTTTGTTTTCTCGTAGCTCACGTCACTCGTGCATATTGCTTCTTAGAAGAAGAACTTTCAAGTCCATGCTCTGCCACTGTATCCACTTCCTGCACACTCCACATCGCTATTATCAACGCTTTCTCCGCTGATCCCTCTTTATTACGAACACGATTTCTCTCTTGGAGTGATGCAAGCAAGGCGGTGGTGTGAGCTGCATAGAAGTTTTGATATTATAGGTCTGGAGGGTGGTGTATTGCAGTGCCTTGCTGTTCAGGGGGGTGGGCTGAATGTGCTGTGTCTTGCAGTGTGAGATTTTTGGGAGGAGTGTAGAGGGTTCAGAGAGATAGGTGGGGCTGGTAGGAGAGAAGTTGTCGATGTGGTTATAGAGACGTTGTAGCGTGGAGATACTCTAGACGAGAATATAAGAAGGTCCTCAAGGTTATAAAAGAGAACATGAGACTGGTTTTGATTTTTAGTATTTTAAAAGCGCTTTTAGGGTTCGAAGTGCTTGTCAAGTCTCTGTACATAATAGACACTGTAAGTAAAGGTAAATAATTTTCAACTACTAAATAGAAATGTAATGCTCCTTCTATAAGACTCCTTTGACCTTTGTCCTTTATACAAGTGCTAAGCTCTGATATTTAGCATCATCTTCAGAATATTCGGCTTCGTACCTGTACATAGAACATTCTCCAATCAATTCGTAGCCATCTTCATCAGCCGGTGTCCGGCGTAGAACCATTGGAGTTTGGCAGCCGTCTATTATAAAGACTTGATCTCCTTCTTTCGCACTCGCTGGACACAACCCAAGGTATCCCTTTTCTGTTGTCATCATACGCCGCCCTTCCAAGCTATGAGAAAGGCCTACAGGGAATATGGGTCTACCAGTCCGAGCTTGCGCAATCCACGTCAAAAGCAGAAACGTAGCATCATACAGGAAGTAAGTGGCAAACATCTGAAGCTGAACATTGTCTAGTGGTAGACTGCTGATCCACCTATTCACACGAAACATGACCTTTAGGTATTTAAGGTGCCGTCCATCTATGCTGTGTGAGGATTGTAAAACCAAGTCCCAGAACGCAACCGAGAAATCAACGCCTCTTGTAGGGTATGGCCGGGAAAAGTATGGACGAAAGGTGGCAAGCCACTTGTCCAAGCTGGAGCCCCACAGAATCTGTTTCCATAATGTGTTGTCCTCATTGTAGGAGATTCTTGGATAGCACACCCCAATCATTTCGATCGTATCAACTGAAGTCCCTCGTATAATCAATCTTCGCCCGTTTGAGCTGAAATTAATATGAACCTTCTTGAGGTCAGCGCGGAGATCAGCCAATGACTCGTGGAGTATGTCGACGCGCCAATCTGGCACCCAAGAAGGTAGAAGAGGATCTCTCCCGCCTTGCGGAGTGACCAGAAGATGAAGAATCTTGAGACTGCTGGATGAAAGCAGCATATTCTTCGCGGCATCAACATAGACCTCTGCGACTGATTTGCTATAGTCGACCTCGAACAAGCCGCCGTCTTTCGCAAGGCCAAGCAGGCCATAAATCTGATCGCGGGGATCTGTGACTCCGGCTCCACGGTGCACGCTCAGCAAATCGTCCAATAGATAGTGAGAATTAGGTGTTCTGGAACTCTCTAAGCGCTCTAATCGGTAGTTGGCCAAGCGGAAATCTTGTTGTCCGGTCGTGCGAAGCTTTTGGGCCATTTTGAACGCAGCCACCAGGTCACCCCAGGGAATTTTCAAGTCTCCACAAAATAGGATTGCATCCTTGGCCAATGCAATCTCTTGTATAATCCAAACACGGGAGAACCATGTTCTTGAGAGCAAGGCGTGCAAGGCTGCGTAATATCGAACAGCCGCGTAATAGCGATCAGCCAAGTGTATCGAAACGGGTATACCTAGTTCTTCTCGACGCTCTCTCGCTCTCACCAGAGTCGGAATGAGCTTTTCTAGGAGCCTGATATCCACAACATCTTCGCCCAAGTATATGAGTACTCGCGTGGCATGGCGATAGACTTCGCCCATTAATCGAACCTGGAAATTCTTTTCTTCCGTATCAGTCTGGTTTATACATAGAGCGTCAGCCCAAAGGAATCTGCTCCGGTCGTAATGGTTTAGTCGTCGAAGAGCACAGTGCAGCGAATTCGTCACTTGAAACACTGCGTCGTTGCATAAGATGGGCTCTAAATGCGTGGCATCGCCCCAGCAGTAAGAAATTGCCTCATACTCGGGTGCATTTGGATCGTGCAACGACACGGTATGCATCTTGATGCGCACATAAATATCGTTTTCGATATCCGTTTTGGTCAATGGAAGTAGTTCGATGAGCCGGATGGACTTCGAATCCGATATGTCCAGCCGCTTGTAGACGTAAGTTGGATATCCGGCACGATGCAGTCTCGCCTTCCGGCGATGGGAAGGTCGGTTGTCCATGAGCGAATGATCGACGAGAGCTGCGTACACGATAAAACAGGTGCCGGTGGCCATGGCGAGGATAGATAGCTTTATCCATTTTTCGTTGCGAGTCTCGAGGAAATGGTTTATGAAGCAGGCTGTTGCCAAGCATGGGAAGGCAAAGCAGACAGCAAGAAGACGGTAACGCATTGGTACAAATTCGAGCGGACTGAGAAATCTCAGCACCCAATATTTTGCTTGGAGGTAAGTATAAAGTACGATTTATGAAGCTATAAAATCGAAGGGTCGTGTAAGTGCATAGAAGAGCTTTGTTTGAGGATTGTCAATCAGGCTGCGTTTTGAGGCTGAGGGCCCTGAGTGGCTTACACGTGATCAGGCGTCTTTGGTGGTTGAGAAACTCACAATGTTATGTCTTGCCCTGCGATAAAACCAAAACCATATCAAGCTACTCTCATAAATATCCTCTCTCTCTTTCTACAAGAATTGCAATCCTATCACTACGAGGAATGCGATCCTCTCATTACGAGAATTACGATACCCTCGCTACGTGAACCGCGATCTTCCCGCTACGAAAATTGCAACTGCCAATTCTTCTCTCTCGCGATGCGATTAATCCTCACATTGAACCTAGAAAAATCCCAATCATGTCTCCTGGACTCGAGCAAAGGCTGTTACGGCTTACACTGACCTGTGTCATATATATACTTGTCCAACGCTTTGTGGTTTGTGATGTAGTACCGACGTATGCTCATAGCCTTGGACCCTACTTGTGAAACTAAATGTCACTAGATGAGATCAAACTCCCTCGTCTTCTTCAGAATCGTGTAGACCCTCTTCCCTCTCTCAAAAGTGGCAATCTGCGCCTCCTTCCGCTTCTTCTGGGCTCCTCTAGCCCCCGCCCGAAACGTCTCCTGGGCCACCGCGTCGTCAAACGCCAGGCTCTGAATCTGCGCATACCCAATCAAATGAAACTTCTCATCGCCGCACTCCCTTAGAATCAACGGCGCCTCAACACCATACACAGTGCACACCAGATCCCCTTTCCGGGCCTCCTCGGGTACAAGGCCCATAAATTTGCCCGCAGTGGTCGCGAATTTCTTGCCCTGACACGCCGTGCTGGACTCTGGTAGGCGGCCTAGACATGTGCCGAAATGGTGGACTGCCACATTAACAGCAATCTGGAGCAAGGGATCCAAAGAGCCTGACTGTTCAGCTAATAGATGCGGTTTGAGTGCGGCAAACGACTTCTGTACATTGTCCAAGTCACGGAGCATTTCCTGTGGACCTTTTGGCATTTGGACCTTTTCGTCACCGTAGATTCCGTTCAAGAGTGCCCAGAGACTAGTCCATGTCGTTTCGCTGGCCGAAGGGTATGGAGAGCAGTGCTTTGTAGCTTGGTCTACGCAATCATGGATCCATTTTATCACATTATTGAGATAGTTTTGCTTCTGCTCCATCCAATCCGGTGGCGCTGATCCGTCGGGTTGGTGAGGATATATTGACGAATCAACTGGGTGCGCAAAAGGCGAAATTGAGAAGACAGTGTCGATGTGGATTCCTTTGACCGTCATCGTCAATTTATCCCGGAACGAATAATAAGGTGAACAAAGACAAGTGATTTCGCGCGACAGTGTACCTGTCTCGGAAGGTCGCCAAGATGGCTCGCCATGGTTCGTTGAAGTAGTAGTCAAACTGTTGTGGCCAAGAATAATTTGTGGGTTTGAACTTGCCCAGTCTGGGGCCCAGCTTGGAAAGTGTTGTGGCCGGCTGGCATCGTATCTTGAAAATCGAAGTATGTCCAGTGAGTTTGTGGAGCTGATGACGGCTCGGGCAACATTGATGAAGACATCCGATGCTGGTATACCATAATCGACCGTGAGCGGACACCACTCTTTCTCCTTCTCGCTTTTTCTATGCCAATAGCCAAGTTTCTTCTCGGTTCGTGCTAGACTAAGTATTCCATACACCTTATCTCTAGAATCTGTAGCTTCTGCCCAACGCGTCTCGGCCAGGAAGTTTAGAAGTGTTGGGTTGAATTTCCACAGCGTCAATGGGTTGACACTGCCGAATTTCGCCGTCAGGAGGAATCTGAGCTGCCCGAGAGATACCCTCATAGGTCCATCTGACAATTCGATCCTGTTTGGGTGGTACGATAAGACTTGTTGCAGCATGTCCGCTTTATGGACAGAATTGATGATGTTTAAGAACAATCCCAACTCGATGATGTCCTGGCCGCACATCACAATTCCCTTACGAGCGGAGAGGACTTCTTGAATTATCCACATGCGGCGAAACCATGGGCGATACAACACCTCACTGATAGCTCTCCATCTTTCTGAGTCCTGGACCGCGGACGACCTGATATACTCGGTCGGGATTGCGTTATCAAAGTCTACCAACTCGGCCAGACCATGCAGTTCGTCGAATGCGCGAGCAGTCAGGGCGTTGCTCTCGCCAAGCCACACCAGAACCATATCCGCCTTGCAGTACACATCTCTCATCAGGCTGACTTGGCTTGCACGCTCAGCAAGATCATTTTGGTTTATGCACAAGAAGTCGACCCAGAGCGTCTTGATACCGCGTTTCCGGAAATGGAGTAGAGCAAGGTATAGATTGTCAGTTACCAAGGTGGCTTTTCCATTCACCAGTATTGGAATCGGTGGCGGGTCTCGTCCCCATGTGTAAGAAAGCGCCAAATACATACCCGGCGAGTCTAGATTGACATACGAGAAATCGCATTGAATCGTGCTCATCGAGTGGCCTGGCTTAAGGTGCAGTAGGCGGATTTGTCCATCACGAAGTACTTTGTACTGCGACGGACGAGACCGCGATCCAATCCGAAGATACGAGACTGTATTTGTTAGTCGTGGCTACATTTAATGACAGCCTATCGAGTGAAGTTATACGTACACTTGAGGGCTCGCAACTGCTTGGATCGAATCCAAAGCTTGGCCAGAATATTGACGCCGAATCTTCGAGCTCGTTGTTTCCTAGCTTTCTGCCACGATCCTCGCGGGCCTTCGAACATGATTGTGTGATGTACGTATTACTAGATCGCGCTCGACACGACATTTCGAGCGCATGCTCAGACGACACTCCTTGACGCGTGGTACCACCCTTGCCACATTTGAGACGCGGCTGTGCCACTTGGGGGCGGAAAGGGTACTCCATTGGTGGGCAACTTCAATATGATCGAAATCCTCAGGAAAGCTTGGCTGGAGGAAGAAACACAGCTGCAGCTGATTGATGTTTGGATCGGGTTAAAATTTCTTCGATATATGAACAACTTATTTCGCTACTCGATGATGTGTCCTTCGTTGTGCTCATGGTGTAACGACCCACGACAACACAGACCTCACCACTCGAGGTCCAATGTCTCAACCCAGGTACCCTTCTTTTCGACCTTGATAGCGCTCTCCACATTGCCTGCACCCAGGTCTCCTTCATAAAAATGCGCAAAACAGCCCCTTCCTACCTCTTCCCACTTGATCTCTGCCTTCTTGCTCTGATTCACCTCGCCATCCCCGTCAGTCCCTGCCGCAAGCACGTCGTATTTGATCTTCAGTAGCCACAGCTCAGTGACGTTGCCAAAGAACTTGTCTGCAGTGCCGGGCACTTGTTCGGATGTGGACAGGTGGATGTAGCCGTCGTTGCGGTCGAGATCTGAGAGTGGGAGGCGCGCAGGAAGAGGAGACGGAGGAGCAGTGGGGAGGATCTTGTAGAGAAAGGTCGGGAGAGGTGACGGGGCAGGCATCGTGATTTTGTTTGTTGAACAAGATGGCGTACAGAGAAGAGTCACGGTTCACAGCTCATTATTGGAATGTCAAATTTAAGATTGCCCCGGAGAAAGGAGCTTTGCGCCCCGTGATTGGCTCGTTCACCTTACGTGATGCACGCGGAGACCCACGCGAGCCAGACCTCCTCAGTCTTGGACCTGACGGGCGCCACAAAATCCAGCCAGTCTATCAGCCTGCGCCATGGACTACACAACTCCTGACCCGTTCTCCTTCATTGCAGAAGCCAAAGGCGGCGCGTTGTTGGCGATAGCACCTTTCTTCCAGCAGGCGCACCGACGTCACTGCCTTGACCGATACCTGCTTGCGCCAGCTGACGGACTGGCACCTGACTTGACCAAAACACACGAAAGGCGTCTCCGCAGAAAGAGATAGGAAACTGGCTCCGTTATTTAGGCAGCCAAGCAGAACTTTTGTTGCTGTGGAGTTGGCCCGACCTCTTCAATATTGCGGCATCCGTGTTTACACCTGCAAACATCAATCGAACATTATGCACATTTGCCGACACATTACGATAACACCAAACTACTCCGCATCCTCTCTCTCTGGCTTTCCTCATAATGGCCTCCCCTCCGACATCGCTATCCGATGCCAAAATATCATATGAATACACACAAGGATTATTCCGCCAAAGCCATTGGCAGGACTTTGCAAATTTCAAGAAGTTAAAGTCCATGTGCTGCCTGCGAGCATTCGAAAAATCCCCAGCGTCAGCAGTCTTCCGCTTCGCGTACCTTAGCAAGGGCGCTGCAAATGTTATTTTTCAGATAAAATCGGAACCATTCACTGCCGTCCCTTTTTGTTTCATCGACGCCTGGTACGACGAGGAGAGAAATGTGTTCGATTCCCAAGTCGCCAAGGTCGTTGATAGTGTGCTCCGAGTTAGTCGAGGCAGGCCCAAACACCTCACATGTGACCAAATCATGGATGGCTTCCACAACGACGTTCGACCGCTTTTTGAGGCTGGCGACATTCAAATTACCAATGTTATTGAACTCGAAGGTCTTGCAACTAGACGATTTCCACTTATGGTTGAAATTCCACATGATCTCACGCGATTTCTCATGGTACAAACGCCTGTCCTGCTCTACCCTGGTGTTCTGGACCATCTTGCTTCTCTCACCGAACCGGGTACATTGGAGGAGCACACTAATCCCAAATCCTTCCCGGACAGACATATGGGTATTCTTCTTCCGGACATGTCACCTGTGCCAGGTTCATCCATTACCCTCGAAATCAAACCTAAATGGCTTCGATCGTCACCTAATGCACCTAGCGGCGCCATCCGATGTCGAACCTGTGCTATGCAAGTCCTCATGCCGAAGGACAGATCCAAGTACATTTGCCCCCTGGCTCTGGTCAGTGGCGACGACAAGAGCTTGTACATATGGGCTGAGAAAATGGTCGAGCAGGAACTTGATGGGCAGTTGAAAGATTTTAGCGACGAAGGAAGAGAGCTTTTTATCGCCGCGCTCGGCGATCGAGTCGTGGAATATCTCACAGCCGGCGACGGCTTTACGCTCCTAACTCATCTGAGGTGGTTGGACTCGGTGCTCGACTCCGAAGGAATACTCGCGTACGAGAGCCACCCCATGAAGGAGCTGTATGGGCGCAATTTGCGGCTAGCCATGACTCTACGAGATTGTTCACTCTTCATCAAGATTCCATATACAGCGGCCGACAACCCACATGTTCCCATCATCGCCAAACTTGGCGACCTGGACTTCAAGTCCGCCGAGAAGTTCGATGACTGGAAGGAGAAAGAAGAGAAGTTGCTTGCCGAGGACTTGTATAATGTCGACACTGGCAACAGCCCACCCTGTTATCTATACAAACCTCCCATGAAGATCTATTTGCCTGGATCAAACAAGGCCTCATGGAGGAAATTTGTGAGCGATTAATTGAGCAATCATCTCTTGTTGGAGTTCAAGGCAGGGTATTCAGCTATACCCATTTCTTATGGAGGTTAATTGTAATTGTTCTTGTTCGTCGTCGTTGTGGAGTACCTCGGTAGAAAGCTTCAATGCGTTAATGTTTCATCTTTCCTCCCAGGTCAAGTCCTTGGATTTCTCATCAAACGGAGTGGTGTGTATCTCGCTCAGCGACAAGACCGAAAATTTGTAAAAGAAGATCGGAGCATAGTGACACCTTGATATAACGGACAACAAATAATTGCCCGATCACCGCCGTTCGCCAAGATTTGACCTTCCCCACCTTACGAAACTCTTACCAAGCTCTGCAAACACAATCTAAGGCGGGAACTACTCGTACGAATACATCGGACGACCATTTCGCTGAAAGTTGAGACATTTACGACACCAGAATCCACCTGGCCCACAATCAGGCGAGGGTACCTTGGTGCATATGAGAAGTTTTGGTGTTGGTTGTGATTTCACATCGCGGAATTGGTGCGCGCACGATTCCCTGCTTACAGGATGATTGTATAATCCTCGGCCCTCAGGCACTCCCGCTTTCCGACCCACAATAGTGCAATAGTATGGTCAACAGGCGTGCTTTGCAAGCCTCGCGTGCCCTGCATACGCCCGATGAGGGTAATTGTAATGTATTCTAGGTAGGTATACACCGATACCTTCCGGTCCGATGAGGTGTTTTCTGGAACTTCCATCCCATACAGTGACTGGCGACCTCGAGGCTACCTAGAGGCTACCCAGATAGGCCGTATTATCAACCACATCCGGCCCTTACTCAAGCTCACCCAAAGCTTTACAATACAGACCCTCTTATCACGTCATGGCTTTCGCTGCAAGGTCACTAGTTTTCGGCCTAATAGCGGGTGTATTTCTTGCCTTTTTCCTGCAACCCTTCCTCCCCCAGATCGAATTGCCGCAGCAGAACACACCAGAAAGCCCCGATCAGCAGACCACTCCATCGTTACCCGTATCCGAATCGATGGCGCAAGTGCTGAAAAATACACTGCAAGCTGCCAGACGGCGCGCGTGGGCTGGTGGATACAAATACGCCCGCCTCGCGCCTTCTCTAGTACATCAAGCTCCTTCACCTCTGCCTGCCTCTTCGTCGTCTCCATCCAACATCCCTTCAACGTCCAAAGCTTTCTCTACAACCTCCACAATGGCTTCTCAGAAATCCTTCCTCGAGGCCGTCACCTCGCGCCGCACATACTACCAGCTCAACAAGGAGGCGCCCATCTCCGACAAGGCCATCACCGAGCTCGTCGAGAAGGCCCTCCTCCACGTCCCCTCCTCATTCAACTCCCAGTCCACCCGTCTCGTCGTCCTGCTTAACAAGGACCACGAGCAATTCTGGGACTATGTCCTCGAGATCCTCAAGCCCTTGACGCCCGAGGAGAACTTCCCCCAGACGGCACAGAAGATTGGCGGATTCAAGGCCGCATATGGATCGGTAAGTTTCTGAGCTTTTCTTCTTCATCACCTCATTCCTTGTTCTTTGCGACGCCGAGTTTGGCCTGTCCTGGTGCCATGTGGGATTGCAACATTGCCCCACATTGGCTGGCGGCAGGATTCTATGCAAGCCCCACCACGCTTCGTCTGCAAGGAGTCTGAGCCTCATGTTTTTGAGTCGGAGCCCCCACATCCCGATGATATCATTCTTGTATCTGCGCTGCGCTGGAAGCTTCCATGTTGAATCGAGCATCAAATCGATATCACTTTGCTCTGAGGTTATAGTAAACCGCCACTAACACGACTTCTCAGATCCTCTTCTACGAGGACCCCGAGCCCGTAGACCACCTGCGCAAGTCGTTCCCCCTGTACGCGCACCACTTCGGCGACTGGAGCGAGCACACCAACGCTATGCACCAGTTTGCTCTGTGGGTAGCCCTCGAGGCCGAGGGCTTCGGCGCAAACTTGCAGCACTACAACCCCATCATCGACCAGAAGGCTGCGGCTCACTGGAAGGTCCCTGCCGAGTGGAAGCTCAGGAGCCAGTTGGTATTCGGTGGCCGTGCGGGCGAGCCCGGCGAGAAGCAGTTCAAGAAGGTTGAGGGTGAGAGGCTGTTTGTGCACGGTGCTAAGCAGTAGATGTGTTGAAGATGTCAGGGGCAGGGACGGGAATTGGGAGTGATGGATGGATGATAGATATGATATATGCATAGCGATTTAGCAATGTCTTTATGACTGGAATAGAAAGTTCCTCTTTTCACGACGACATCATTCTTGTTTGGAAAAGAAAGTCAACTTATCTTGATAGAGGGAGGACTGTGGAAGGGGTCACGTGATTCCCAAAAGGCGTGCGAGCATTTGGCCATCGCGAATGGTTCGCTCAACTTCATTCATCTACCACTTGATGGAATTTTCTGAAGACTATCGTTCGAATTGTGCACTGATATTCTGAGCACATATTTGTCTAATATGCAAAACCTACTATGGCCATTGGGTCGACGAGTCTTGTTTAACTGGATTTCTAAAGTCGCAATTGGGCAAAATACTATTCCGAGGAGCCGTGAACGTTAACCGTGGCGCTGCAGCCAGTGTCTCTGCAACACCAGTCCGCGGGTAAGGAGCGCGCAATATGTCCCAAAGAGCACACATCCGTGCTCGCGTCTCCTCTTTCTTCCCTTTCCAGCGCACCGCCGGCGTCGGAGATTTAGAAGCGTGGATCACCCAGGGTGTCCCAGGATCAAAGATGGTGAAACTTCCAAGGCACAAGAACATGTCGCGCCGGAGATTCGCCGAAACGCAGATCAGAGATCCCTGCGTGCACATGGGATCACCCTCGGTCCGCATACGAGGACATCGCGCCACGGCTGCTGATGAGGAAGGCAAGATCAGATCCATGGCAGATGGCAGATGTCAAGGTTTGGAATAGATTGCAGATGCAGATCACATGTTTGCATTCACAGCGTTTGGAGGGTTCCAAGGTTGGGCGCAAATGTCACCATCGGAAGGAGGTCCAAGTCGGCACTATCCGGCGAAAGCGTAAGCTGGACATGGATACAGTGGGTTTCCCACAGCTCTAGGCCAGGAACACTGAGTGAGACGTTCAGAGCGAGGCAGGGCTAGAGTTGATCGTCCTCTCACTATATTCGGGGAAGTGGCAGAAGTCTTGATGGTGCAGAGACTATCCATCGGGACGGGACGGGGAAGCAAACGTCGCTCTTCTGTGGAGTCGTGTCGTTGAAACGGAATGTGCCAGAGGGCTAGAGGGCTAGAAAGCATAATGTAGGAGCCCGACGGTGTGATGTATCCGCGTTTCTTGGAATCATCATTCATGGTGGCGTGAATGCAAGTCATGTCCTGACGTTGAGTGACAAACGACGAAAAGTATGTACGCATCCATGACTTCATAAGGCCTCCTGCATTCACGCCAGAGCCATGCATGCAATGACTTTTCGAAAAGAAATGTGAACTTTGGCCCTATTCAGCGACCAGGGTCCTTCGGAGTTCCTTCCCTCCCCAACGCACATCTCGATTCGGCGACCTCTGCAACGTTGCCGCGTCCCGAGTCAAGCGCCCGTTGTCCCCTTACCACTTGCAGCCTGTCAGTGGCCCTCCTCTTTCCTTGCCCAGACAACCCTACACACAGCACCAGCACGTTGCCGATCTCTGGCGCCTGGCCCCCTTGAGGGCCCTTACCACGCTGCTGCCCCACGAACATCCCAGCTCGAACACCTGTCGCCTCCGTGAAATCCACTGCCGTGCGCAAGGATATCCAGGAGTCGTCGGTGTTGTTGCTTGCAAGTCTTCTAGCGCTCGACGACACGGGAACTGTTGAGACGGGCGTGAGGCAAGATCGGCTGCAAGGGGACTACCACGGTCATGCCACAAATATTACTACAACATGGTGCGAACTGCCAGATCGTGCGTTCTCTTCCGATTTGGAACATTCCTTCTCGATAACCGCATCTTGGAAATATTCCCACTACGCCTGTACTGAGCATGGAGGATCGAAGTGGGCAGGTCTTGGGTATTGCTATTTTCTTCTTCATCCTGACATGGATCACCGTGGGCCTGCGGTGCTATGTGAGGTAAGTGCCTTCTGAACGTTCGATATTGAGTGGTTTCACTGATTCGAGTCATAGGATATTCATGGTCAAGGGCTTTGGGATTGATGACTACACGATGGTGGTGACGCTGTGCTTCTTCACATCATACCTTGTGTGCCAGATGGGCGGTGCTGTCAATGGCTCAGGCATACGCCGAGAGAAGCTCTCCGACGAAAGTGCACAGACGGCCCTCCGTTTCTGGTTCTTCTGCGAGATCTTCTATACGCTTTCGACGTGTATGCTTAAGATTGCCGTGGGCTTCTTCCTTCTGCGCATCACCATCGTTCCCATCCATCTGTGGATCATCCGAATGATCATGGCTGTTTCCGCAGTCGTGGGAGTCGCATATACGTCCGTCGTCATCTTTCAGTGCAAGCCAATCTCGTTTTGGTGGGACTTGAATCCAAACCACACTGGCAAATGCATTTCCTCGACACTGGTCATGAACTTCACGTTTGTGGTTTCGGGACTAAATGCGTTTGCCGACTGGACGTTTGCGCTTCTGCCCGTCCTTATCGTCAAGGGCTTGCAAATGAAGTTGCGCATGAAGATTGTAGTCGCCTCAGTCATTGCGCTCGCAGCCATGTAAGCATCATCGCCACCTTGTAGTACTATCTGAAACTAACCTGGAGTAACAGTGGCTCGACAGCAACCATCATCCGCCTTCCCTACACAAGGTCCCTTGAAGGATACAAAGGCGACTTCCTCTACCGCACCACCGACTTCGCCATCTGGAGCACAGTCGAAGTAGGCCTCGGCGTAGCAGCCGGCTCCATCGCGACCCTCCGACCCCTCATGAAACAAGCACTCGAGATGACCCGCTCCGCCTCAGCCATGCCGTGGAGTAAACCCTCTCTGAAATCAGGCCAGCAGCAATCGGGCCAACAACTCAGCGACCTCAAGCCCGCAGCAGCGCCGCAGAAGTCGATCCAGAAGTCCGTCACCATCACCACGTCGCGCGCCCGCCGCGAAAGCGCCGGCTCAGACGAGGAACAGATCCTGGGCTCGAGTCTCCCCTCGGAGTCATGGCAGCAGCACCAGGGTCTGCCGGGGTACATAACTTCTACTGTTTTGGAGGAGCGTGCGGCGCGCTCAACGGCGGAGAAGGGCCGTCTGGATCGGGAGCGCAGGGGGAGCCCTGGTGGAGCGAGCGACTCAACTCTTGAGAGCAAGGAGTCGGGCAAGCCGTCGAGAGCATATACCCGATTCTAGGATCACTTTGTCATAGTAAACCAAAAGCTATAATACATTAATGCACGTTCAAGAATACGACCTGTGTGAAACTATACTGCGTGACTGTGAGAATAGAAGGATGGGAACAGGGAACAGGGAACATGGAGTCTCATAGATTGATTGAGATACTATGAGCTACGACATTATTAAACTAAATGTATCCCCAAGCCGTCATGGTAAACATATGAAATCTACAAGGCGAACCCCTCCCCATTCATCAACTAAGCACAAGCAGGAAGGCCGTTCGCGGCACTGACAGCCTTGAAGACGAAATCATCGGCATAGAAGATATTGTTATCAGCACTGGATTGGCCAGAGGTCATGACTTCCAACCTAATGGTATGACGATTGCCCGGTGTGGCACCTAAAGTGTACGTGCTAAGTCCGGTAGTGCCTATCTGAAAGAAGACTCCGTTGTTTGTCATGCTTGGTACGTAAGTAGTGCCAACCTGAGTGTTGTCGATGAAGAGTTTGAACGAGAAGGTGTTACTGGTGAAAAAACCAGACCTCAGCGATCGGACATAGACTGTAGCCTGGACCTTGGTGCCGGTAGGGATTGGGTCATTAAACTCCTGCTTCAGGGTGAGCGTGGTCTGCGAGCTTGATCGCGTAGTGCCGCGGAAGCCCATCGTTCCTGAGCGGGCCGCTGGCATCCAAACGCCCGTTCCCAAGCCTACTGAAGTTCCAGTCGTTTTCCATCGGCTGTTGTCCGAGAAGCTGAGATCCCAGTCTCCGAAAGAGCCGGAACCCTGGGCGCCTTGAGCAGTCGATTCGAAGCCTGGGTTCGTGAGATAAGTAGGGAACGAGACGCAGGAGGCTACAGTTGAAGAGGCGGGGATGCTGGAGGATGCCACGACGGAGCTGCTGACCCGAGTTGAGAATGTGGTTGGAGCAGGCTGGGAAGAGCTGGAAGACAATACTGCAGAGCTTGAAGAGACGACAGAGCTAGATGAGATAATAGCACTCGAGGATGAAGCAATGGCTGAGCTTGATGAAGAAGAAGCCGCAGCGCTGGACGAGACGACAGAGCTGGACGAGGCAACGGCAGAGCTTGATGACGAAGGAGCCGCGGAGCTCGATGAGACCACGGAACTTGACGAGATAACAGCGCTTGAAGATGAAGCAACCGCAGAGCTTGACGAGATAACAGCGCTCGACGAAGAAGATACAACGGCAGAGCTAGAAGAGATAGCAGCGGAGCTCGACGAGACAGCGGAGCTCGACGAGACAACGGCGGAGCTCGACGAGATAATGGCACTCGATGACGAAGATACAACGGCGGAGCTCGATGAAGAAACGACAGCGGAGCTTGACGAGCTAACAGCACTTGATGACGACGAAGCAACCACAGAGCTGGAAGAGACTACGGAGCTTGATGAAGAGGCAACCGCAGAGCTTGACGACACAACAGAGCTTGTTGAAGCGACGACAGACAAGCTGGACGAAGGAGCAGCAGCAGCAACAGCAGAAGAGCTAGGTTGAGCACTGCTGGATGAGGCGACGGATGAGGACGCTGACTGAGAAGCGCTAACAATGCTAGAGCTCGAGACCACTGCGCTGGAGGAAGAGACTTGCGCTGAAGACGAAACCGAGGCGGAAACGTCAGAGCAAAGGCTGCCGGAGCTTGGAATTGCAACCACCGAAATATCGTCTACGTCAAACGCAAGAGCTGTGGTGGCTGAGCTGGTAACGGTAACTTTGACTGTGTTTGAACTCGATGAAACAAGCACGCCTGCAGCGGAATCGCCACTTCCGAAACGAACCCAGTCGTTGCGTGTTGCGCCACGAGGAATCTCGGTGATACCGATCTGGATACCGTTGAGCTCGATTTTGAAGGATACTGCAGCATCTATCGTTCGCAATGACCGTCCCCAGGCGTTTACATTGACTCTTGTGCCGGCGGGTACGGTGAAGGTTTGAGTTAAGATCACTGAACCAGTCCCGGTGGAAGACGATCCAGTTAATCGGAGCGCCCTTCTCCCACCGTGGGCTTTGGTGACGTCGTCGGATAAAGCTCCACTGAGCCGAGAAACAGTGTAGAGGAATGGGCTGAGCGTACCGGTTTCAAACCCTCCATTGACAAGCAAATTGACTGCAGGAACGCAGGATGCACTTGGGGTCGATGATGCCAAGGACGACGAAGAGGATGTAACAGAGATAGATGAGCTGACTTGACTTGAGCTTACAGCGGAGGACGAAACAACTGAACTAGAGCTCAAAGCAGCGGAAGACACTGACGAGGACAAGCTAGCTGAACTCGACACTACCGCAGAGGATGAAACGGCTGAGCTCTGGCTTGAAGATGCGGAGGAAACCACAGATGAGCTAACCTGGCTTGAGGATGCCACGGACGAGGAAACAGCTGAGCTTTGGCTTGAAGATGCGGAAGATACCACAGATGACGAGCTGATCTGGCTCGAGGATGCTGCCGTTGAGGAAACTGCTGAGCTCGAGGATGCAGCAGACGAAGAGACTGCTGAGCTCGATGATACTGTAGATGAAGAGATCACTGAGCTCGATACTGCAGAGGAAGAAACTACGGAGCTTGAGGATGCCACAGACGAGGAAACTGCCGGACTCGAAGATGCTACAGACGAGGATGCTGCCGAGCTCGAGGATGCTGAAGAGGAAGAACCTGCTGAGCTCGAAACGCTAGATGAAATTCCTGAAGATGAGGAAGATGAGGGCAATGCAGCAGGTCCGACAGAGGAGGATACGACAGACGATGAAGACGAAATCGCAGAAGACGATGAGGAAGCTGGCACAGACGACGAGGAAGCGGCCACAGACGACGAGGAGGCTTGTACCGATGAGGACGAAGATGGTCGAATAGAGGAAGATGAAGTAGTCGTGCACTTTCCAAATCCGGCCTGGCATCCAGCTCCGCAATAAGCGTCTGTTGAACCACAGAAACCATACCTGTTCATGATTAGTCTCTGTAAACATAATTAGTAGCATCTAATACATACTGTGAGCAACAGTCGCCAAAAGTAGAACCTAAGCAAGTATATCCTCCAGTTGCGCCCATGATGTTTCCACATCTGGCACTGGTGGATACAATTACTGAAGCTGAGGGAGAGGCAACTGCCGAGGACGAGGAAGCAGTGGATCGAATCGTAGAAGAAGACGGTTGAGCCGAAGAGGAGCGGACTGTTGACGAGGATGCGCGAGATGAAGATGATGACCGGACTGTCAACGAAGATGCACGAGTGGATGACCGGATTGTCGACGAAGATGCACGAGTGGAAGACCGGATTGTCGACGAGGCGCGGCTGGAAGATGACGGTGAACTGGTGCAAGTACCGAAAAGAGGGTTGCAGCCAGTACCGCAGTACGCGGAAGACGAGCCACAGTAACCATAGGTGCTGCAGCAGTTTCCAAAGGTCGAACCCTGGCAGGTATAGCCATTGACACCACCGCAAGAACCGTCTGTGGAGATCTTGTCCTCAGTGCCGGCAGGAGTTGTGCAGGTACCATGAGCACTATCACAACCACCACCGCAATGCGCAGCGGAACTACCGCACCAACCATACTGGGAACAACATTCGCCAAAGCCAGAGCCTCCGCAAGTGAGTCCGCTGTTGGCTGCACCACAGCGACCAGTGGTACTCACTGCACCGTAGACGGTGCTTGATAGGGCGGCAAAGGCCCAGAAAACCGTCGTTCGCATCTTGATTGGGTTGTATTACTGATTAGAAGAAAGAAGGACTAGTTGTAATGAACGAGTGTGTGAGCGAGCCGGAAAGAGTGACGGCTCAATCTCAGTAACGGTGGTGTATCCGTTGGGCAGTTGATATCGCACAACCAAGAGAATCAAGAGAACGAGGGAGTGTGCGAATATGAAGGCATACCCGCTCCGGCGTTCGCGTATTCTGGCCTCCTGTTTCTCGCACTTGAAAAGCCATTTTTTGCTTGCCCCGACCGAGAATAACAAGCGTGGTCCTGCGTGGAGCATTTGCATTGCGCATAGACAATCCACCCCAGACGATAACGGACGTTCAGCTCAGCCATCTTGGCCGATGAAGCAGTGGCTCAGGCCTAAAACGGGATGCGAGAGACCGTTCGCGTTAGCTTCGGTCGTGACGACGGCAACAAGGAGCGACGCCTTCAATGAAGTTGGAAATGATCTCAGGCGGGATGCAGGTCGATCGGCTACGACATGTTCTAGGCTCCTGTTCCTGAATGTGGCTGCTTAGCGGGTGCCACCAAGAGTGTCAGGTACGCGAAACGCCAATCACGCCGAGGATTTGCGCGCTTAAGTACGCCACGCCGCCTTGTCTACAACAACATGCGGTCTCTCCGACAGGCACAGTGGGGCTGTGAAAGTTATTGTCGCTCTTGGCTCTCGTCTACAAAGTGAGCTGATTCACCCGCCATTGAGCAAAAAGTGCTGAGTATGAGTTGGAGAGGCCCCTCAATGTGATGATAAATCGTTGACCGATCCACTCCTGCAATTTGAAGACGGAGTGTGGAGAGCTGGCTGGAAGAAAGAGCAAACATGTTCTGCACATGAATCGGCAAGAACACTTCCAAGAGTTCGATGACTGATACTGGGTCCGGGAGGAAGATACTCCAATTTCGCTATCAGAACTCCGCAGGACCCGCAGTCTAGTCTGATCATGACTTTCCAAGGAGTCGGTTCGGAAGAAATCCCTGATAGCGATCAGTGTCAAGTCCACATTTCTTTTGTTAAATCTGATTATCTAGAACTGCCAGACAGAGGGTTTGTAGGTTCTACACCTTTTCTCAACCTGAGCCACGGTATCCTTCTGCCGGAAGGCGTAGCGTGTTATCTGTCATCAAACTTGTTACCAACTGGCGCGGCAGGGCGTTGCGGCATGGCGTAGCCACGGGCTGACTTCTAAACTACTAGTCATGGGAAATGCAATTCAATATCGTTCTCGCAGCACGTGTTTACATGGCATCGCCCCACCACTGCGCGATGGGTGGGTAGATCTAGCCGTCGGGGGAACAGTCCATGTGTCAGAAGGAGCTTCGAAAGGCCCAGAAGCGAGAGCCCAAGCCAGCTCTTATTTTATGGACGACGTGCTGCAGTTCCGTACGATGCGATGTTGCTCCCAGCATGCACAATGGGCTGTAACTGAACCATGGCCCAATCAAGATTTCGTCAGTTGAATACTTACATAGTAGGAGTGCGACCTTCAATGTCTTGAACATAAAAGCTTCTCTGTTGGTACGTTGAGATTTTTTGTAGTGAATCGCGGCGTCGTTAAATCGAACCGTGCTAATCAAGGCACCTACGTAGTAGGCGTAGCCGGACAAAATCCGAGCCGGTGGCGCAAGGAAAGACGCTGAAAGATGCCGAGTATAGTGCAGAATAGTCATTCCCTTGGCTGATGTGGCGCTGATGGAGCAGCATATACATAGTAGTGTTAAGGGCTGTGAGGAACGCCGTCATCTGTGCATCCGACCGTTTTGCGCTGGCTTTTGAACTGTGCCCCCGTGCAACGCGGCAGTACGAATTCGAAGTCGACCACAGGGTTCTTTAATAGCGCGGGTATACACCTCTGATTTTCCGAAATGCCTAATGTTTGTAGCAAAGATAGAACATAATAGACTAGGTAACGAGGTAGCCTTTAGCTCTGTGCTCGCTGGAATAGCAACGCCATTACCATAGGTGAGGATCTCCATCTCGTCTGTGATCAACAATAGGGCAATAAGTAGGATAGCAGTCGGCCTCATATGCTTGTTTCGATGAATGGTCCTCAAGAATCCTGAAGCAGTATCCGACATCGGGAGCTCTGTGTATCCTCTTTTGTATCGGCTCAGTAGGAGGCTCTCAGTTGGATGCTATCCCCGGCTAGAATCAAGTGCCTGGGCATTCAAGATTCAATATACCTTATCGTTGTTGATTCTAGTTCACATTGAGCGACTCCACATGTTGTTCTGAAAGTCGGCGATTAGATCGAGCCGAGGGATTCCAAGTTGTGTGCCAAACACTCTTGTCCAGCGCTAACTTCCTCCCAAGGATTCCACGTAATCTTGCTCAGCTTCTGGAGGATTGGTATTTGTTTATGCATACCGGTAGCCTACAGCCGACGGTACCACAGGCCTTTGGTTTATTATACGGCGCTCTCTGACCGGCTAGTGGGTGACAGGAAGCTAAAACCATAGTGAGGAATTCGGGAGCGAGCTACCGTATGGCGACATTCGTATTCGGCTGCTAGGCAGGTGGATAGGCTCTCTGCTGTGGAAGGGTATCGAATGGTGACTCGATGGGCGACTGGCGAGTGGTAGGCACCTGAGGATACAATCGCGAGTCGAAATTCCGTAATGACTTCAATGAGACATTTGATTGGGGACTCCAAGCTGGTATCAGAGCGAGAAGTTCAATGGCCCATATCACTTTTGATACTGAGATGAGATGAGATGAGAGCAGAGTGAGGGAGTTGATGTCCGCGAGGGTCGCGCTTGGTAGGTGCTGTTGCTAAGCTCGAGGCACTGAAGGAAAGTGCTCTCTCGTGCGAAATTTGAAGCGGGAAACAATGAAGCCCTCCTGATAACACAATAATTCAGCAACGTAGAGGTTAAAGCGACTTAAAGGTCTCCACGCACATTTACTCTTTACTCAAAAGTACGGATCGTTTCGGTTCTCTAGAAGCCTCTAGGTCTTTGTGTACGCGGGCCCTTACTATTGCAGCGCTGCCTGCAGAACCTGAGCTTAATTTCTACTTATTCGTTACTAGCACACTGTTGTGAGTTACAAAAGGTTGCCAATGAAATGAATCAAGAGACTTATCTGGATTGCCACCATTGACCTTGGGGTAAGGTAATCGACCGACAAGGACAACATCAATCAATCACCTTAACGTCAATGCCAACTTTTGCTAGCTCAGGTCTCTGTCATATGCAACTACGTCGGTAGTTATTGATCTGCTAGCCAACCTCATAGTGTGATATCTCCAATTCGGATCTAGAGCACATCTCAAATGTTGTGCGCATTGCTCATGCCGCAGCATCTGCTACCGGTTGAATATGTCAACGACTAAACGAGCATAGCATTCTCTTTTGTACGTTTCCTCGAACACTGCGTTATCCTGGGGTTCCCAGCCAACTGCCGACGGGTGTTGAGCTGCCGCGTTGTGGCGTTTCAGAAGCTTGTCTCCAACCCCAGAGCCGACTGCATTAGGAGCAACTTCAGACTTCCTGCGATGAGGAAATCGCAAAGCGAACATTGTGCGTCCTTACTTTTCCCGATTCGGGCGTGATGAAGATACCTTAGGCATTATGGAATACTGCATAGTGTTTTCGAATGTGCTTCGAGAAAGTGCATTGCATGTCTTCGGTTAGTGGAATTTCTGGGGAATGCTTGACTCGATCGCATCTACGAATGCTGTTAAAGGCATCTAACGCCTCAGGCATTCATGTTCAGCGCTTCCAATCTTTTAATTATACTATTCATAATAGACGTCAATATGCAGACTCACATTCTTTTCACCATAGTCCTGGCGACTTTCACTTCAGTGAGCAGCGCTCAATCGAGATCCTCTAATGCGCAATGGCCTGGCTGGTCCAACATTTCGCACATCTTTTCCTTCGGCGACTCCTACACAGACACCAGATTCCTAATCAACGACACTCAACCCAATGCGGCCAATCCACTGGGCAATCCTCCATTCCCGGGCCGAACCTCCTCCAATGGGCGAAACTGGATCGACTTTCTCACCTACGAGTACAATGAGTCCACGATCTTTACTTACAACCTGGGGCGTGGTGGAGCATCCGTATCGTCCTTTGACGACAGGACTTTAGAATTTCGACCATTCGATATTCAAGTCGATCAGTTGTGGCTGCCAAACTACGCTTTGAATGTGACACGCCCTCGGAATCTTACAAGTTCAAGGCCAGACTGGAAAGCAAATGACACGCTGTTTACCATCTTCTTCGGCATCAACGATATCAACTTCTCTTCCCTTCAGCCGCAAGATGAACGTGATACCCTCCATGATACCATATTTGTGGTATACACTAGACTGCTCAACACTTTACACGACTCTGGTGCCAGAAACTTTCTTCTTATGAACGTGCCGCCAGTACACCGAGCGCCATTCACGATGAGCATGCAAAACTCGGAAAGAGCTGTACGTACAAGTCTTAGCACCATCCAAGACTTCAATGCCAGGCTCAACGCCATGGCCGATGACTTCATGCGGGACAACACCGACGTGACGCTTTTTTTGTTCGACAACTTCGGACTTTATAACGAGGTCCTGGATGATCCGAACAGCAAACCCGAAACGAGCGTGTACACGAACACGACAGGGTTTTGTGCTCCGTATTCTCTGTGAGTATTCCTCCCCCGTCTTTGGAGACGTCGGAGAAAGCAACAGGCTTTGGGACGCCTTTGGAATGAAACGCTAACGTTGAACTAGGAGTCGAAACTACAACGAATCTTCTTTCAACACCAGCTGTGGAATCCCGCAACGAGAGTACTTCTGGCTCGACAGCCTGCACCCCACACCGCCCATCCATGATGCCATGGCAGCAGGGATTGCAGACCTGCTCAAGAGTAATCAGACCTTCGAATTCAGCAACTCTCCAAATTCAAACGCACCCTCAGGAACCGGCGGTTCGTCAAGGACCATGGGGGATGTCAACTCGGCGTTTTTGTACTTCCCGGCTCTCTGTGCCACCCTCGCTCTCCTTCTCTAGGGTTGTGCAGCATCCTGATGCACAGTCGACGCCCGAAGACGACCACGGACCTCAGACCCACTTTGACGCCTTGATGTTTACATTCCCTTCTCGTCTCTTTCCGCCAAAGCACCTTCCGTAGAAGGTAGTTAACGCCGCAAAGTGTGAAAAGCAGCACTAAGCCGGAGAATTAAATCTACGCCGTTGAGTGGCAGCGTTAAGGTTTGAGGCAATACGGTATAGCACTAGGTTGCTTCGGCTAAGAGTTGTATTTGTATTAGGCAAAGCGCATTGGTGATATGGAAGAACAGGCGTTACATAGATGAATCGTTCTGCGGCAAGGGAGAGAACGCTGCTGGGGAGTGTCCTGGGCGCTGACACGGTCAGTGTTGCTGGGTTGAGGCGAGAAACTGACGTGCCTGGCTGCATTGCCACAGTCAGATCATGGTGGATCGTGGAGGCAAGGTTATCGGACCTGAATCCGTGGCGGGGTGGTGGACTAGTCGGGCAGATCGCTCGGTACCAGAGAACGAACTTTGGTTCTGCATCTGGGATGAGATCTTCAATGTGCAGTTGTTTTATCACACGGTAGCATTCTTGCTGTGCAAGATACGGAGATATTCTGTTGCCGGAACGGCTAAAGAGAACGGTAAATCTCGTGTTGTATTCAGGTCCCAACATAAAACACTAATATTTGCAATCTCGCGACAATGCGTTTCGAAATTGACTTAAGCGACAAGCACGTGGAAGACGCAAGTAGACTAATTTATGTGTCTCAAAGTTGGAATCGAATACAAGATGTCTCCCAAGTTGGTCAAACCGGGGATCTGATAGAAACTAATCCGGGAGGCCTAGATGTGCACCACGATGTGGTGATTTTAGGGATGTATTTCGTAGGTTGCAACTGCGGGAACCGTACCTCTCAAGTAGTAGTATTCATGCTAATTTGGACAGATTCTTCTCGTTATTAATAGCAGAAATGAGCACGAAAAGAACTATTTTGGACAGATTTCTCAAGATATGAAGAACAAACGAGCACAAAAATATACATTCTATAAAGCTAAAAGGGTCCAAGTATAGTCAAAGAAACACAAACACAACATCTAAACATTACAAGACTCAGAAGAATCCCCAAACACTCCAACAAACCTCCAAGAACCAAGAATACGCCTCCAACCTACCTCACCACCCTCAACTCCCCCCACCAACCGCCGCAGCAATCATCATAAACTGCACCGTCCTCCTCCGATCAACCTCCTTCTTAAGCATCAACAACACCGTCGCAACAACCACATCCTCGCCAACCCCGTCCGCCCCCCCAACCTCCTCCCCAAGCACCAACTCCCCCCCATTCCCCGCGCTACACGCCTTACTCCCCGGCGTCCTCGTCTCGTCGTTCCTTACCAGCGCCGCAATCCTCTTTTCCCCCAGCGTCAGCACCAGCGCCGTCCCCTTGGCCCCGCTGGCCCCAAACCCCTTTTCCTTCTTGTACCCCCATTCGCAGGTCCGGCCGTCGGGCAGCAGGAACACGTGGTTCCGCGACGTCCATTTCGAGACGGTTTTGATGTCGGGCGAGGACCCTTCGGGGCCGTCGACGCGCGTGAGGAACGGGTCCTTGCGAGGCCCGAAGAAGTACGTCGTTGCTATGAGCGGCGTGCCGTTTGCGTCGGTCAGCACGCAGTTTCCGGAGCTGCGCTTTGCGCGCGTGGAGGTGTAGGCTAGGCTGCCGTCGGGGTTGTGGATGGTGACGGAGAGGTCGCGGAGGGGGACGGGGAGGCGCAGGACGGGAGTGCCTTTTGTGTTGATGTGCAGGGATTTGGTGGGAGTGAAGGATAGCGAGGAGGTGTTGAGGGTGGTGCTGCTTGTGATGGATAGGGCGTCGGCGGTGATGAGCTCTTTTTTCTCTTCGGGGGAGAGAGTGGTTATGTCGACGGGGGGTTTTTCAACCAGTGTGGTGGTGCTTGTTGATGTCATTGTGGGAGAAATGTGAAGTTGATAATTTGACTTTGATGGTGTTTTGAGGTCTATGCACGGAGTGATTTGAGTTATCTCAGAATCAACTCTCGTTCGTGCAAGAACAAATCCTTTATAACACATGCTTCGACAATGAGAACCGGTGGACCGGCGTACGCGTTCTCGTTATCGGACAAACCGAACTGAGGCAGTCGTAAGGTTGACTTGGTGAGGCTTAGCGGATATGCTCGTAGTCTACACTCGTATCTCGCATTCTCGGCTGTTCGCGTATCGATCCAAGTTCTCTCATTGGCTACTTTCCCCGTTTTGTAACACTACCATTCGTGGTGGAGGCTGTGCTAGTCACAACGTGGGCTCCTTAGTTCCTACTATTGACTTCAACAGCAATAACGTCGAATATCAATCTTCCGTCTAGCGGTAGATATGACGGTGGAACTCTGCCTCATGACCAATGCAGCAAGGTTTGAGCGTCCTAGCATTGGTGAAGTGTTTCCGGTTTATCCGTTCCATACCTATGGTAGGCAGAATCTACTACTGCGATGGTAAAAGCAATTGCTAAGAAATAGTAAGGATTCTGATCAAGACTGCACGTAGAAATGGTCGCAGATAGCAGAAATTTATTCCGGCTACTTCTTGGAGCTCTCGGTCCATATCAAGTTCAAATCGGTAAGTGGCAGCGCAACAACGAACACATTTCAAGGAACATCTTCATTCCGTCCATGGACGTGTTTAACTACTATGTACCTAGCTGACTACTACGCTAAGTACTTCACCGCATATACCTCCTAGCCAGACTCTAGAATCCATACTCCACACTATGTATGTAGTAACCGAGCCCGTAAATAATCGATGCTCTGGATAGAATCCGAATCTCATGCTGACGGAGTAGAATATTGGACACTGAGAAAGAAAAGAAGGTAAAGAGACGGGGACCACCGACTCCGAGACCATTGATTGTGACAGCGTAGGCAAACCGGTCCATCGATCCGAGGATCGAAAACACACTGCTGACCTACTGTGATCCAGAAGACATGAGAAAAGCCAGACAATGATTCTAGCCATCTCTGTCCCGAGTCTCGAGAGCAGACACGTCTAAGCATCACGATGCTCCCTATACACCTCGCGGACAATCTCGCCCTTCTCGCCCTCCATACTGCCCACCTCGACCTGCTCCTTGAACAGCGCATGCGGAACCCAAGCCCTGCTCTTCCGCGCCGTACACTCCTCAAGCATAGCATCGACCTGCTCGAGGCTCAGGCCCTTGGTCTCCGGCACGCACCACCACGCAAACAGCACGCACGCGGTGCAAGTCGCGCCCCAGACGAAGAAGACCTTGGTCTTGAGGTTGCCGTACTCGGCGTTGACCATGTACGGCGTGATGAAGCCGATGACGAAATTCCAGAGCCAGTTCGACGCCGTTGAGAGAGCGACGCCCTTGGCGCGGATGGGCAGGGGGTAGATTTCGCCGATGACGACCCAGGCGGCGGGGCCCCAGGTCGAGGCGAAGAAGAAGATGTAGATGCAGGTGAAGACTATGAGGCAGGTTGAGGCGGCCTGGCTGCCGGAGTCGACGGTGCCGACGATGGCAATGACTCGGGAGGGGTTAGCATGCATTAAGGGGAGGTGGGGTGAAGGATGAGTTTGGCAGGGAACAAAGGGAAGTCTTACTGAATTCGCAGATGAGCATTCCAATAGCGCCGTAGATAAGTAGCACACGGCGTCCGAATTTCTCAATCGTCCAGAACGAAATGGGTGTTGAGCCGACGTTGACAGCGGTCGTGATCATGGAGATGACGAAGGCGTTCTTCAGACCAACGGTTTGGAAGAAAGTTGAACCGTAGTAGAAGACTATTTTGTTAATATACTGATATAAGTTGGTAACATGGGAACATACTGAAGTTGACACCAGTCCACTGCTGCATCATCTGGAGAGCCATGCCAAGCACAACGCGACGAAGATTACCAGAAGGCTTCCATCCGCCACGGAAGCAATCGAGCCATCCAGCGTTCATATGCTTCATTTCATAGTTGTAGTTGGCAATCAGCTCGTCGAGTTCGTCCTTGATGTACTGGGAATCGGCAGGCTGGCCACGGAGCTTGCTCAACGCACGCGCCGCATCCTCATGACGATTGTTCTTGACGAACCAGCGCGGAGATTCGGGCAGCAAGAAGAGACCACCGCCGAGAATCAACGCAAAGATCCACTGGATACCCATGGCGATGCGGTACGAGCTAGAGTCCATGCGGTCCTTGGTAGCATTGTCGACAACAGAGGCCAAGAGAAGGCCAATTGTGATGCAGAACTGGTAGCCAGACACGATAGCGCCGCGGACAGACTTAGGCGCAACCTCAGACATGTACAGGATGATGATTGCGCTCACGAAGCCGACGCCGACACCTGCGATGAGGCGACCGGGGACGAGCATAGCGACAGTGGTGGAAGCGACCTGGAGAATGACACCGATGGAGAAGACACCGCAGCCAGCGATAATGGTAGAGCGACGGCCAATCCAATCGGCGAGAGAGCCAGCGAAGAGTGCGCCAAAGAACGTGCCGGCAGACAGAATCGAGACGATCAGGCTCTGCTCCCACGTCTTGTAGAGGCGGCCATTGAACGCCTCGGGAGAATCCGAGGGGCCTTCACGATCAGGTCAACCCGGCACTCTCAACTTAGCGAATTGCAATGCGGAAATTAATACTCACTGCCAAACTCCTGCTTGAAGAAGTTCATCGCCAGAACGCCATTGATGTAGCCCGAGTCATATCCGAAGAGGATGCCACCGAATGACGCGAACACACAGAGAAGATAGCCGCGCAGCGTAACAGGCGCCTCAACTCGGTCGAGCGCGCCGTTGCCGCGGGTCGCAGTCGGAGCCCAGCGGGCCATCTTGTCGCAAAGCTTAATGCGATTAAGCTACTAGGTTAACGCAAGGGATACGTTGAGGTATGCAGTTGAGCAACGTGGCTAACGAAAGCAGAGTAGTTGGGTGAGTGGATTATGCAGGGCCCAAAGTTGTTGAGGAGATGAGCAATGTGCGTGCAAAAAGCAGGAGGGCTGGAGAGATTTTATCGTGGCCGCTCCGTTTGCGCAGCACAGGCCTTTCACTCTTGCTCTGGCGCGCTGGGGCTCAGGCTCCACGACGGAAGCGGCCTCGCACGGGTCACGCGGGACGCAGCAGCCCACTCGTGTGAAAGTGAAAGTGAGGGCGAAAGGTCCCATGGCGCGCCGTTGGGGTGCAAGTCGGGACAAAGTGAGCGCCTATCGTGGATTGCCGGATTCGGAACCAAGAATGTGGACTCTTCCGGCTTCTTTCATTATCTGCGCGGTGCGGATCTGGTGGAAAGTCACGCGGTAGCTTGGAATGGAGTGCAGGGAGCGTGGCAAGTGGACCTGGTAATTGGGAAAGTCGCACTGATGATGCAGGGAAGCAGTAATGCAGGTCCACGACACTGGAATGCAGCAGAAGTGCACGAAACAATTCCAGCAATCCTGAACACACATCATCTACCAGCTCCAATTGCCATTGCCGCAGCGGTTACCGGGCCCCAGTTTGCCACGCTTGATACTCGGTTGATCTGATGTCCCAAAACAGCACGACGCCTTTGTCCACCAACAAAGCATTATGACGATGTTTCTCGGAACCCTCATGACCAGTTGACCAGGTGACTTCTCGGCTGGCTTCCGAAACCGTCGCGTAGGGCTGAATGAACATGGCGAGAGTAAGTCAATCCGGTACGTGCAAGGTCGTCTACGGGACGTCGATACGAAAGGCAAGACATGATTGAATAGATACGTACATACACAAGTAAATACAAGCCGAAAGGTGAAACATACGTACAAGAAGCGAGAATCTTCGGGTCTAGCCGAGAACCAAGGTTTCAGGCTGTCCTTAGCCGCGTCGATTGGTCTCTCTGATAACTTCTTCATAGCTTGGTGGCGGCGCTTCTTCGTCGCTCAGACGCTCCGCACTCAGGCTCCTCCTATCTCTGTTCTCCCTTTCCCTCTGCGCCTCTTCCATTTTTCTTTGTTTCCTACTTAACTTTGGCTGTGGATTTTGTACAGCATTTGATGCAGATGATGAGGATTCTGCCGTGCCGTATATAAGGTCATGCTGCTTTATGGTCGTCAGGTTCTGTCTCCCTGGGTATGTTTCATTCTGGAAATGCACTTACAGCAGCAGCTTTCTTCTCCTTCCTCTCCAATCTCTTTTCCGAAATTTTGCGTCCTAACTTCTCGGCTCCGAGGCCAATGCCTACAGCAATGATTCCAGCCATGCAGTGCGGGGGCCGTTTAGGTCGGGAGACAAGTGCTCTGTGCCCACAATGCTGCGCGACTTGGTCTGTCCTGTATGTCGGAGCAGAAGCTGCTAGTAGTCTTTGTTGACGTCTAGCTCCACAGCGCCCACGTGGCTTGGATGGTTGGTGTCCGAATTGAACTTGTTGAAGTTGAAGCTCGAGTTGGCGTTGCTGCTTTCGTCTGTTGTGGCACATGGTGAGTTGATTGAATAACGATAGTTTGGGTTGTGATTCAAAATGATGGTATTGATGGATACATGCAGCGAAGTGATATGGCACGGATGTGAATGTGTTTGGGACGTTCGCCACAGGGGGGGGTGCTCACTTATATGCTGCGTGTCGCAGAAATGTCTATAACAACAATAGCGTTCCTCGAACACGACTGTACTATGAGACGCACGTAAGATGCTCAAGTTCGACAAGATCTTGTTTAATGCAGTGGAAATCGAGTTCTGGTATAGATGTTGTGCCGACGTGAATGATGAAGTCAACTTACGGCCGAACGAGGCGGGGGCGTTACGCATGCTGTGGCTGTGGGGGTGGGCACATCTGATTGGCCACTACTACAATTCTGTCCATCATTGGTGATCGCAGGAGACTAATATTTAAGTGTATGGGAGTAGCGCCAAAGGCTACGCCTTATGATGCATGGTCCGGCTGTGTTTTGAGGTTGAAGATAGGTGACGTCATGGACTTTTTGAAGTAGATTCTCAGCATCCTCGAGGCAGACGGTGAATCCGCCTCATGAGTAGGTGAATTCAGTGATAGACTTTATTTTCTTACTTGATAGCACATGGGCGAGCTCTATGCACGAACAGCCCGCAGGAATACAATCCAGTAGGCATCTCTGCGGTATTCCAGCCATCCAAGACATTACTACCTGTCTACCTAAGGAGGTACTTACCCAATCAAAAACCCACACCCCGCGAAACGTGGTACCTTCCCTATCCGTCCCCAGCAAATAAACCCACAGGCGCCACACATCTCCCTCAGATCCATACTCCCTACCCCTGCCTTCCCATCCTCTAAGCCCCCTCATCCCTCACACCTCACCCAGGCCCCTCCTCCCTACCCCTCCACATGCTTTTTCAATTCTCAATTCTCAATTCCATCACGCAAAAAATTTCTACCATCTCGGCAAAAAAGGGGGTATAATTCAAGATTCACGATTCGAGATATCTGTTTTGTTGGCCCAACTGCCTTACATCGCCGTATTTCATCTTCCAGCTTCCAGCTTCCGTCATGTTTCGTTCTCCGTCATAAACACTACCACTCCCTGGTATCAACATGCTTTTTGGACACCACCAACTGTCTGTTGTATGTGGTATGTGGTATGCCGTGGAAAGTGGCTTGTTCCTTCCTTGTTTCCTCCATCCCTCCCTTCCTTCCTCGTCGCTAGCTGTGTGAACTGGATCTCTTGCGGATCAGTCTTTTAACACGCTTGGACGTGTTTTCATGTGCGTTGGGTCTTGCCGTTGCTCCAAAGCGAGCGGTGGTGTGGGTATGGAATTTCCCCTCCGCGCCATGTCTCACTCTGGGTTCGTCTCTCTATTCCATCAACTCAGCCCAACCCAACCCAACCCAACAAACGTCCCTCCATCTTCACCCCCCTCCACAAACCCCAAATCAATGCACAGCGCTCTCCGGCTTCCGGCCATGCACAAAGAAAAACCGGATATACATGTGCACGGCGCGGTTTCTGACGTCGTTGATGACTTTGGCGATGAGGACGCGGCACTCGGTTTCGCTCCAGCCCAGGACCTTGCCGATGAAGCCGAGGGTGTAGGGCTCGATGCCCATGGCCATGTGTTCGCGCTGGTAGCGGCCGATTTCCTTCATGCGGGGGTCTTTGGGCCAGGGGCCGACGGGGACCTTGGGATATATCAATGACTGTACATTCATAGGATGTGTTGGGTTTGTGGGGTGATACGCACCTTGACGACTTTCTCGTGCACATCAACGAACCCCGCGTCAATCATGCGCTGCTTCAACGAATCCGCAACGCAAATATCCTTCTTAAACGCCCTGGCTGCATCGCCACACAGCTCCTGCCAATGCCGCACATCGACTGCATTCGCCAGCGTCCCATCGTCGCTCTCACACAGCGCAAGCGGCTCCTGGAACTCCAGCCACCCGCCGGGGGTAAGGTGGGTGTAGCTCTGGCGGATCAGCTTGTCCCAGTCGGTGATGCCGCCGGACAGGGTGCGCACGTGTATGAAGTCGAAGTGCTCGCTGTCGGAGTAAACCCACTCGCTCTCTGCGTCGTCGATGTAGAATTTGGCATTCGGCGGTATCCATGTGGGCTGGATGGGGCTGAGGTCTGTGCCCATGACCTCGCTGCCCGGGTTCTCGTCTGCGAAGTCGATGGCCCAGATGCCAGTGCCGGTGCCGATATCGAGGACGCGGCGGGGAGGAGGGTGAATTGGCGCATCGTACAGCTTGCCGCCGAGGATGAGCAGGAAGATGTGGTGGAGCAGGTCGAGGCGGTCCTGCTCCTGCTCGTCGTTGGGCAGCACGTAGGAGCCGGAGCGGAAGCCGTGGTAGCGCCGGCCATTGCTGTATTCGTAGTTGAGGATGGAGGAGGCGAGCGAGGTGCTGGCGGTCGATGTGCCGCCAAAGGCCGAGTCGCTGTCCGAGTTGCTGTTTGTGTCGGGCTCGAGGTGGAGGACCGACTGCAGGTTTCCTACGGGGTCGTCTGCGCCGGCCTGGGCCTGTTGGTCGTCGTGCTGGAGCTGCAGCTGGGAGAGCGAGGTCGTGGTGAGCTGGGGCAGGGCGTCTGCCGGCGACGTCGTGGGCGGGTGTTGCAATTGCGGGTCGGGCGCCTCTGCCGTCGTCTGCGGCCCGTCGTTGGCGCTGGCGGGGGCGGCCGTCATCCTTTGTCGCGTAGCGTCCCTTCAGCAGAGCTCGAGGGACAGAGGCACAGAGGCCGACTCCAGCTCTTGCAGCACTGCAATATGTATGTATGTATACCTGGGGCACCAATGCGATCTGCAGTCATGGGCATGCGGCGGGTATTATGCCATGGCCGTGCAAAGACCGCTGCTCACCGAGTCGGCCCTCTCAAAGGGTCAGACACTTGATCAGACGAGACGGCGCCGTCGCTTGTACGCCCTGTCCATGTGCGCCCGCAACATGCATCGGATTGCATCCAATATCGCCGCAGACGACCATAATATCGCCGTCCCCAGACTTCGCGCCTCGACAGGCCACACAGCGTTGTCAAAACGTGTTCGTTGACCGCTTGCTTGCTCGTGTCTCCACGCCCGTCGCTCCTCTTCACCCCCTTGGGCATAGCCAATGCCGCACAGCAGCTCGGCGCACTCTGTCTGCGCACTTGCACCCAAGCGGCCGTCTTCTCCCCTGTTTTCGCCCACTAACCCTCGTCAGACGGCGACCATGGACGCGCCAAATGCATCCACTCCCGCCCGTCACCCGCGCAGCAGCCGCTCAACAGTGGAGCCCCCAGCCCTCGCACACGGACGCGATGTCTGAAAGAAATGCATCCCGCCGACAGGTCGAAGCCTGCCCTGCCTCTGCGGCAGCAGACATCCTTGCCGCTGCTCATTGCATTCTCGTCACGTAAAACTGCCTTGCCGCCCGCCCGGTACTATCCTTCGTAAACCAAACACATGTTTCAGCTCTGTGACCACTGAACCCCCGGCACTCCCTCGAATAGGGTCTGACCGACTGCCTGCAGAGCCATGGACTCGGTATCAAACACGAACACCCCAATTGCTTCCTTTCTCAAGTCCTTCTCGTTACCTGTTTTGCTGGCCTTTGCCTTTGCCCTCTATGTCCTTGGCTTGTACATTTACCGGCTGTACTTCCATCCATTAGCCAGATTTCCCGGTCCAAAACTCGCCGCTATCACCGCTTGGTATGAGGCCTACTACGAGATTGTCTTGAACGGACAGTATTACAAGCAGATATCCAAGCTTCACGATCAATATGGTATGTTGCACTACTTCTCTTCCTCTCGACCTCAACCCCTGTCAATTGCATCTCGACATTACTCCTTCTTCAAGCTTCAAGCTCACATCTCAGGCCCCATCATTCGCGTCACGCCGCACGAGTTGCACATCCGAGACGCGCGATTCTTTGATGAATTCTATGGCAAGAATCTCCATCTCGACAAGGAGGGCTGGGACAAGCGCTTCGGTTGTGCTGGAGGCTTGATCGCGACTGTGAATGCAGAGCACCATAAGCGTCGTCGTGCAGCACTCGCCCCCATGTCAGTCTCCTCTTGAATTCGCCGATTCGTCTCACCCTCGCCCAAACGCTTGGATATCGTAGCCTTGCAATGCGCTCGAATCGTTTCCGAATGTGGCAATGCTCGAATACTAACTGACTGACTTGTGCAGGTTCTCGCGTCGGTCTATTCTCGACTTTGTGCATATTATTTACCGCCATGTCGACACCCTGTCTCTCCGTATGCAGGAGTTTGAAGCGAGGAAGGAGCCGCTGAATCTTACGCGCGCTTTTCCCGCGTTGACGGGGGATATCATTATGGATTATTTCTTTGGCTTCAATTATTCGCAGCTCAAGCACCCAGAGTTTGAGAGCTTTCATGATGCCTTTATCAAGATTGGTGGGACTGGCCATATTGCTACACAGTTCCCTTTGATATATCCTGTAGGTAAATCAGAGAGAAACAACGATTATCAAGGAGAAGACGTTCTAATTCAATGCAGATAATGAACAGCATCCCAGACAAAATCACAGCATGGCTAGAGCCCGCAGCCAAACCATTGCTTGCCTTCAAGCGCGTAAGTAGTACATCAAAATATTTCTCATAACACTCTACACCATCCTCTCCACCAACACATCCCCCCTCCCACCCCCTCACTAACAACCCCCAGGACCAATGGAATCTCATCTCGCGCACCCTCGCCGGCGAAACCATAAAATCCAACGACGCCAAAACCACCGTCTTCCAAGAAATCCTGTCCTCCAAACTGCCCCCCATTGACAAAACGCAGCGCCGGCTCGCCGACGAAGCGCAAATCGTGGTAGGCGGGGGCGTGGAAACCACTGCTTTCGCCCTCTCCATCGCCGCCTTCCACGTCATCACCACGCCGCGCATCTACGAGCGGCTGCACGCCGAGCTCGTGGCTGCGTTCCCGAATCGCGCGAGTCTGGAGCTGTATCCGCTGGAGCAGATGGCGTATCTCAAGGCGGTGATTATGGAGGCTGTGAGGCTGAGTTATGGGCTTAGTGCGCGGAATCCGAGGACGAGGAAGGCCGAGTTTAGGTATGGCGAGTGGGTTGTTCCGGGGGGGACTTGTGTTGTGAGTATTTATATTTACCCATCTCCTACTTTCTCTCTCTCTCTCTCTCTCTCTCTCTCTGTGTCTTTCTCTCTTTCTCCTACCCCTTGATCCCTATCCAGACCCCTTCGCACAAAACCCCACCCTCTTCCTCTCCCTATCCCTATCCCTATCCCACCAATCTAACACCCCTAGTCAATGTCCATCCCCAGCACCTCCCACGACCCCTCCCTCTTCCCCTCGCCCACCACCTTCCTCCCCGAGCGCTGGCTCAACTCCCCCCTCGCGCCGGACGGGCTCCCCCTAGACCGGTACATGGTCTCGTTCGGCCGCGGCACGCGCTCATGCCTCGGGATAACGCTCGCGTGGACCGAAATGTATCTCACCCTGGGCATGATGTTCCGGCGGTATCAGTTCGAGGTGCTGGACCCGGATGTCAGGGATGTGGAGGTCGGGCATGATTTTTTTATTCCGGTGCCATGGCAGGGGGCGAGGGGGGTTAGGGTGCTGGTGCAGGCGGCGGGGGATTAGAGGAGGGGGGGATGGAGGGGATGGGAGGGGGAAGGGGGGCAGGGAGGGGAGGTTGAATTGAATAGCATGGTCTGGTCTCTCGCAATTGCAAGCAAGTTGTTGCTACATTACAGTTCGTCTACCCTTCTCCTGCTACTCCTGTTCCTATTCCTATCCTTCTTGTATCCCGTCGCAGTGCACTCCCTCATATCCCCATATCGTTCCATTCCGTTTCTTTTCGTTCCATCTCGTCTTTTCCACACCAGGGAAACCAAAGTGGAAGTATGTCTTTGTATTCCATTCCCGTTATCCGCTGCAAGAATACGCTTGAGCTTGTTCCTTGTTTCTTGTTTCTTGTTTCCTGTTGGGGAGCGTGTGTGTGATGATGATGTGACGTGTGACATGCCCGTTCGTCCGTGTTACCAGGGCTGTGCTGGCCTCGATGGGTCGTTTATATATCTGCGTCGTTTACGTCCATTCGTCTTATTCTTGTCGCGGTGCCTTCCAACATGGAGCTCCAGGGTCGGTATTCCTCTCCCCTGTATTGTCTTGTCCTCCTTTCTATTTCCTCTCTTCTCCCAGTTTCCAGCTACCCCGTTTCCCTTCTCCTCCTCCTCCTCACGCCTCCCGTCCCAACCCGCAACAAATCCCCACCCCCTCCCTTATATCTATCCCATTCCAGTCTAAACCAACACGCCCCATACCCGAAATCCATATCCATATCTATATCCTTACGCCCATCCACCCTCCAAACTCTCAGCCCAACCCCCCAATCCCCCCTCCACTGGTCTTAAACCCCAGCAAGAAGTAAAGCTGTGCCTCGCGGTCGGAGATGGGCAGACATGTGCCTTGGAGGAGGAGTGAGGGGCGACGGGTTTGCGTTTTAGGTAGGGATTGTGTGGGCTGCGGTGGCGAGGAGGAAGAGGAGGAAGTGGTCGAGGAGGAGGTCAAGGAGATGGATGATATGGATGATGAGCGGGATGTTGGTTTTGAACTCGCCATTATCGGTGTTTTGCTTTGCCGGGGACGAGAATGTTTGGTCTTGTGTTGTGGTTTGGTTGTCTGGCTGGCAGGTTGATTCCCCTTTCGATCTTTCTTTTGCTCTTAAAGCTTTGGAATGATGTTCAATCCCGCTTTTCTCTGTTCTGTCCAGCAAACGGATTACGACTTGTACTGCAGGAACCGCCGAGCCTTGATAGTATGTATCTCTTTGTGAGTACCTAAGTAGGTAGGTAGGTAGGTACCTAGGTAGGTACTCAGGTCGGTACGCAACGTTCCCAAGAGAAGAGAAGAAGTCCAGAACACCAAAACCAAACAAAACCTCGAGTGAAACCAAAATAAAATCAGTCTTTCAAAGCTTACTTAGCCAACTCCATCCGCACCCAGCCCTCCCTTCAAATATCCCTCCTTCGCACTACACCCTGCACGCCGTCTTCATTTTCCCCCGCAGCACGCCAACGCACGCAATCGGGACCTCGTCCATTCCACTAAGCAACACACGCCGATACCAAAAAACCGCAACGCACACCATCCCGCGCCATCCTGGCCCCTCTTGAGCGAATTTCTAAACGTCCCGTTTGGAGCGCCAGAATGCTGTGCTACTTGCGTGGTTTCCGGGACCATGGTTGGAGCTAACGGTGTGGCGCAGCAGCGGCATTTGTTTCCTGGGATTGGGGGTGAGGGAATTACTTATCTACCTATCTAGTTCGTTGTTTATCTGTATACTGAAAATGCCTAGGTGCGGAGTCTCCGTGTTCGTGTTCACAGAGGAAGACAGAGCTGTGTACGTAGTATGAATAAGAATACTATATACTCTATAGGTTGGCAGCGTCTATCGAAGCGAGCTAGGACACATGGTGTCGCAAGATATGTTTGCACCTCGGACTTCATCGTACCTGATAGTCAATCTTGTAAATATATTACTGTCTAGAACCAAGCCACGGGATAAGAATTGGCCTCGCGCCTTTGAACAATGTCATCCGGAAACACAGAAACACAAGCGAGGAGAGTGCATGCGCTAGACTGGAATCGCCGTAAGGAGAATAGGTACTGGAAGATCATACACTGGCTCAAACTGATTGTGGGTATTAAGAGACCCATCCGTCTTAACAGAGAGCGTGTGTAATGTAGACGGTACTGGCAGTATGCTATCGATGCGAGGTGCAGTCAAGTCAAACTCTTTAGGTAAGAATGACACGCAAAATAGTCACCGCGATTGAGTGCATCCGCGGCGACGGTCGTGTTTTCATCCAACTTCAAACGCTCTTTTCTCCCAGTCATCCAGCGTTGTTTTGCAGGTGTGACGGAAGGGGTCGCCAGAGTCACATGTAATGTAATTGAGTTCAGGAGCTTGTTCGTCAAGATCGCAGTTGCAGAAGCCGTCATGTCCTCCTATCGTGGGGAAACCCACCCCCAAGAGATAGGGCTCTCTTCCGCAGCAATTGGCGCCAAGGCGTGCCCTGCCTTTGATGTTTGGTCCCACCAGTTCATTGAGCGTGGTCGTGCGGAATTGAAACTACGCACATGACATTTTCAAGGCAGCCGCGCATTATGATGTCGCAGCCTAATGCGTCAATGTCGCTTTCTTTGGCTCTGAGATGCTCAGTACGCGTTACAGCCTCACCACAACTGCTACTGCACGGGCCTCTGCTCCTCTACCTTTCACAACCTCAATCTTCACACGTAGATAGATAGATGATTACAGCTGCGTACCGACTGCCTGGCATCTGCCTGGCAGGAGGCTCGTGCTGCTCACGTATAAAAGCATGAGCAGTTGCTGTAGAGAAAGAGCCAAGAGTCTTACACCCTGTCACCAGCTCAACTACAGTTACAGTACGTGATAATTTCATCCACTACCCTTTGGTGGTACCAGCATTTGGAGAAACACTGAAGTGTTCACGAAAGTAGAGCGGACATATAAACTTGGTGCCACTACGACTGACAGCTCTCAGGACCGAATGCCGCACCATTGTACTATGGCGTTTACGCTCGCGAAAGGAGCTCGCTCGATCAGGCCGTTTAGCCATTTCACCGCGGCTGAACAATTCCTATACTGGAAGCACATGGAATCGAAAGCACGGCTACAGCCAAGGCTGATTGTTCAAGGACCACCCCGACCACAAAAGTTATATCCGCGAGGATATCATCCTGAGAACTCTGCCTGGGCTTCAACTGAGGGAAATCAAAGATCCCAAGGCAATCTTCTGCCAGGCAGTATTCTGAAGATTGTATCGTGGAACCTTGAATGGTCTGCGCCTGATCCTGCGCGTCGAGCGACAGCAGCGCTTGATCATTTGCAGCAACGTTTTGGGGCAGCACCAGGCCCTCTAGTTGTCATGCTCCAGGAGGTCTGCCTGGAATCCCTTCGAGCCCTCCTCGAGAATCCGTGGCTGCAAAGAAATTTCAACCTGACTGAAACGACACCTCCACAATCTATATACGATGACGTTTGCGGAGACTCCTTTGTTCTCAAGGACTTGTACTGGAGGGCAACCTCGTACTTCACCCTCATGATGTTACCAAAATCGCTTAGGATACTGGACTGTTTCCGCGTCCCCTTTGTCAGCGACATGGGAAGAGACGCACTGTGTGTTGACATCCCGATATCAGCGGGACGTCGATCCACATCCGACAGGTCGATTCGTCTTTGTACTACCCATCTAGAATCTCTGTACGGCAGCGAGAATCATCGATCCAGTCAATTAGCCACCATTTCGAGGTTGATCAAGGAGACACGAGCCAAAGACCACAATATTATCGCGGGCCTTGTTGGAGGTGACATGAATGCTATTACTCCGCCTGACCACGACCTGCACAGGGCGAACGAAGTGGATCTGAGGGATGCCTGGGAGGACATACCAGCACCATCAATACCAGTACTGAAGCCTTTTCAGAAAGACATGTCTTTTGGTAAAGCAAGAGGTAATACCTGGGGTTACCAATCAAAGGCGGCGCGAACCAGAAAGCGTTTGGACAAGTTCTACTACACTGGGCACCTAGAGACCGTTCCTCTCTCAGAGCCGCAAGATGTGACGGGAAAGATTGGACGAATAGGCATCGGATGTAAGACGGTAGTGGAAGCCCGGCAAGTTGAAGAAAGGTCTAAAGTATTTGTGCGTGGGAAACTCGTGGAAAAAACAAGCATCAAGTACTATAAACGACGTCTAGACGGGTTGACACCGGATGCCCCCTGCGTAAAGATAGACCACTGGGTCAGCGATCACTTTGGCATTGCTGTCGGAATTAAAGTCCGTGAATAGGCAATGACATAAGCTCATTGCAAGCTTTTGTTCAACGGATGGGCTTTCTGTTACTAGCATCAACTCTGCAAGAAGAATAGCATCAAATTTCTTACGATAACGACAGCGACATCTGAGCACGGTACTGTTCAATTCTGTAAGCCAAGATCTGCTAGTGTAAGCGCTTTCAAACAATCTCCAGTCCTAATCAATTTCACTAGTTGGAAAAAATTACGTGCTAAATATACGCCTGTATACATGCGAATAAGAGAGGGCGAAGGTCCGAAGTGCAACCCCGTCTTGGGGCAATGCGTGTCCTGTCTCGCTTAGGTAGAGGTTTCGTAGGTCCCTAGGTCGAAGAGGGGACATACTTGACAAGCAGGGAAAGAAATGCCTCATGCCTAATTCCCGGCTCTCGTCTTCCTGTTCTTGTCTCTGTGTATCCCGCTTCTCTTCCATTTTACACCCTCGTCTCCTGAACAGTTTGTTAGCGCTCCTTCCACCGGAGCAATCTGCAAATAATTAGAGAACAAAAAAGCCTTTAACAAGGTATAATCGTTCTAAACAAGGGCTTAAATCCTTAGTTACAAAAATCCTCCCGCAGTCATTCTCACTTTTTGCACAGTTTAGCGTTAAACAGACTAAAAACAAGGGTTACAAAGACCAAAAACGAGGGTAGGACAAGGGGCTATAGCCATTCACAGCCCTCAAAACCTTCACGCTAACGAACCGCTCAGGGAGGGGTAGTGTACCGCTTCAGTTTATCTCTCGTCCTCTCGTCCTTTCTAGGTAACCTATATCCTCCCCCCTTTTATCTCTCCCTCTCCCCTTCGCCTACCTCGCCCTCCCCATATTCCCATTCCAGATCACCTAAAGATAGTGGGATTTGCGGCCTCCACTCGACTCGACCCTCATCCACTAGCCTCATCCAATAGCTTCAATCTGACTTCAAATATCCACAACTTCATCAAATCATCAACCATCCATCCCCATCACATCTCCTCAAATCCCAATCCCATCCTACACCGCCCTCACCCTAACCTCACTACCCTATGTACGTACCTCTCCCACGGTACCTAGGTCCCTAGTTCCATTCCACCCCAGCCACCCAGCCTCGATGTCCTCATATCACGCCATCGCCATCGCCATCGCCCTCGCCATATCCAACGCTATCACATCACATAAGCACCCACTCACCTACCCTTCCTTGTCCCTCGCCTTCCGCTTCCGCTTCCCCGTCTCCACATGCCGCTACCTACCGGTGTACACGGTAGATATGCCAGCCATACACTTGATGTACATGGTGTATCCAAGTACCGTATGCAGTGAAACGCGAGATATGCGATAAGGAGATATGAAACATCCACCCTGCCCATGCACCATGTACTCATAGAGCGTGATTCGCACGATTCGCACGCCTTCACTGAATAGGATGGTTGGGAATGCAATTGGACTGATTGAGATGGGCCGATTGCGGTGCGGTGAACTGCGGTGAACGTATCTGGACCAAACTGCGGTGAGCTGGGTTGGATTAGACTGGACAGCACTGCACCAATCGATCTGAATGCACCTGTCCCTTGTACGTCGTAGCCAGAGAAACCATGAAGAACAGTGGAAAAGAGAGACAAGGTCGTTTCAGTAGCTTCACTCGTATCACACCGCTCTCGTTGAAGAAACTTGTGAAGACAGCAATCCTCCATAGATTCATCTCAACTCAACTCAGTTCATCTCATTTCTGCACTCTGACTTGCCCAACATACAGAGAGAGCGAAAGACAAAAAAGAAACAAAGACAAACGCCATTTTGAGGGCCAGGGACGCCGCCCTTCCCATCTCTTCCCTTTGCCTTCCTATTTCCATTTCCATTCCTCAAGTCCCAAACGCCTTGCTAAAACAGTGATGTGATGTCGTATCACTCTGACCTTGAAACCCTCGGTGTGATGCGAGGGGGATAATTATATGCAAGAAAGAAAAAAAGTACAAAGTAAAAGACAGAAGAAGGGACAAGTTACACGCTTGCACACGTTCTCTGCTTCTCCCAAAAAACCAAAAAAAACTCGCTAAAGAAGAATCACTCAATCATCTCTCCTCCTTGACTTACACATTCCCCGTAAAACAATGCACTCTGACCGACCCATCCTCACTCCCACTAACAACCCTCTCATCACTCAGCCCCACACACGTGACGGGCCCCATATGCCCTGTAAGCGTACGCTCATGCTTGCCGGTCCGCGGATCCCAAATCTTGATCGTCTTATCCTCGGCCCCGCTGACGAGCCGCAGACTGTCCGCTGCAATGCTCCAGATGCCTTCGACGTGCCCAAAAAAGCGGTGCACGCATCGGCCAGAGGGCACGTGCCAGAGGCGGATGGTGCCGTCGAGAGAGCCCGTGAGCATGTAGGATGGTGGAGCGGCGCGAGAAGGTTCGGATGGGAAGAAGGTCGAGGATTCAGAGTCGGGGGAAGAGGTTGTGGGGTTTTGATGGGACGGAATGGATGGTGTGGTGTCTGAGGCGAGAGATGCAGTGTCCGAGAAGTCGTTATTGGCTTGGGCAATAAAGTCGTCTTCGTCGATTTCAAATTCTCTGGGGAGGGGGAGGACTTGTTGGACTTGGCCAACGTGGCCCTCGTAGGTTCGGATACATCGGTGGGTGTCGAGGTCCCAGAGTTTGACGGTCATGTCGTCTGAGGCTGAGAAGAGAGTTCGTGAGGGTAAATCAATCTTTACGGCATTGACCCAGTCGGTGTGTCCATAAAGCGTGGTACGTTTGAAGTGATTGAAGTCGTGGACAACAATCGTGTTGTCGGAAGAGCCGGATGCAAGAAGTTTGTCCGCCATGTGGAGGCCGATAACGCCTTGGGAGTGGCCATTCAAGGTTCGAATCAACTCGCCGGTCCGCCAGTTCCACACCTTAATAGTCCTGTCCAAGCTACCCGTAATGAGCTTGCTATCATCGAATTGAAGGCAACGAATGCCTTGGGTATGTCCAGTGAGCGTTCGAATTTCCTGGCCAGTTTTGATATCCCAAACTTTGACAGTTGCATCGTAAGACCCGGTGATCAAAGTGCGATCATCAAACTGAAGGCACATGACGCCGTTGGTATGGCCTTTGAGGATCCTGGTTGAGTAGCGTCCATATTTCCAGTTGGTGCCAACCTTGAAACGATCTTTGTAGACATCCTTCCAAGGCCGCTTCTTGGGTTGATCAAAGTATGAAGCGATGTCGCTGTTGGATTCAATGCTGGTGCATGATCGTTTGCTAGAAGCTTCTGGCGAAGATGCGTCGTCTGGTGCTGAACGCTTCGAACCGGTAGTCGAGTCTGAAAGGTCCGACGTACGATGGACGAGGGCTGTTGGAGGTTCGGCCGATTCCGGCACAGGAGTAATGTTTGGTGACCATTCATTCAATCCCCGACCAGAAGCTCGGAGTTGTATCATTCTTTTCTCATGTCGTAGTCGACGTTGGTCGAGTAATGGTAGTCCCCAACCACATTTTGTGCACTTCCTGTCGATATGCTGTTCGCACATCTTATGCCAGACCACGTCATCGTCGGCGAGTTGCCTCCATCGTCGGCTTACTTGGGAAGCTTTACATAATGATGTGGTGTCGAGGGAGCAGAGAATCTTGAAACCCAGCTCAGTAGGTAAGGCGCCGAGGAAGTCGATTTTGATGAGATTACGAACAGAAGAGGAGATGAAGGAAAGCTGGGGGAAGCAGCACTGAGCAAGAATGCCCTGAAGCATCAGATTTCGATGACGGGAAGGAGCGGCAGAGAACAGAGACCAGACGTTGGCAATGCTCTGCTGGTCGGCCTGTGACTCTCGTCCAAGTTCCTGATCCGTTAGTAGCCGCTAAGAGGCGTAGTTGATGGAAACGTACATTCTGAAGCTGCTCCATGGAGGGCTCGTCTGCTTGTCGTCGACATAGCAGATCTGGGCGATGGCGGTAGCAGAACTTTGTATTGGCAGGCTCAGGGGGGGCGTCTGGTCCGTCTGTGCTACTGCCGAGGGGGTTGTACTGGCGAGGGACGTGTTGTGCGAGGTAAGGCGTGATCATCTTCTCGATCTTCTTGGACTTTGAGGCGGCCGCCTCATCGGGGTCTTCTACGGTGTCTCGGTGCAGGTGTTTGTTGCGCTCCGAGACGCCTTCATGGTTGTGGCCATGCATGAGGGCCGAGTGGGGAAGGGTAGATGTAGCCTCAGTGAATTCGTCAGAGGACGGTACCTGGGTACGCCATGACAAACGGCGTCGTTTGGCAGGATTGGTAACGGGCAGGCTCCGATTGCGATCGGTTGCGACAGCTTCGAGGGTGTGCGTGGTATTTGACGCCATCTTAGCGTTGATAACCCCAGAATGGACGAGAAAAGCTCCGAGGCCCCAGGTCTACCGGCGGGCGTGTCCTGTGCGACGGCAAGGATGGGAAGGAGGGCGCGGGCCCACAGAGCGCGCGCTCATGGGAGTGCGGTGAGAGGGCCGCTGGCGACTTTGGGCGATGGGATGGCGTGCGAGCCCAGGGTAAAGGCCCGTCAGCCTGGTCGCAGACACACGACGCACGGCAATGGTGCGCAGTCGGAGGCCACAGAGGCAAGACAGGTGTGGACAGAGGCAATGGAGGATGCGTAGCACGAGAAAGAGAAAAGGCAGCAATCTCTGGCGCGCAGGATGCTTTTGAGTAGGGTGGGTGGAGGCGTGGATGGGCGTGGGGTTGCAGAGCCCCGACCGAGCGGCGACACTGAAGCGACCAGCCGATGCTATGGCGCAATGCTCAAGCTCAAAGGCATCTTCATCACGCAATCTTGCCCTCGCACGTGCTATGGCATCTTCGCCCGGACGCCATCGGCCGCGAATTTGCGCTCTTGCACCGTCTCGGGCATTCTTAACAAGACTGACAAACCGCTTGCCACTACTTCATAACAGCGAACATTGTCGACTCTGACTGTTCTGCCCGTCGCTGGTTTCTGCTCGCTTGACAGACCCTGGCGCGCTGCAAGCCTTTCCGTCGGGAGTGGGCCCGGTCATGGTTCTTGGCGTTAGCTCGACATGGTCGCGGAGCACCTGAGCTACCAAGGTGCTCTTGTACCAGGCTACAACATACACAGTAGAGCTTGCTGTGACACAGCTGTAGTCTCCTTGTAACCACCATCCCATCTCTAGTTGGTGGTGAGAGAATGCCAACTCTGATCCTCTTTGACCATGATCCACTGCTCGTAGCCTCTCTTGTCGTCTTAACTGACCACCTGCAAACTAATCACCACCATGGCGTCTCCACTCTCCCCCGCATCTTCAACTAGCAGCGCTGCCTCTAGACGATCTTTTGCCCAGGATAACACGCGTCCGCTGACCCTCGAGGATCTCGTTACCCACTTCGTCGCAGCAAAGCGCTCTCTCAACACCCAGACCGTGCTATGGCGTGCCAATGATATCGTAAATGCAGCCCGAGACCTGCTGGAGGAGAATGCTATACTAGCCGCAAAGAACACCTCAATACGTAATATTGTAGCACAACAGGTCGATGCGTTGGAAGCTGTCCGCCATGGGGTAGATGTCATCGAGGTTGAGGTTGAGACGGAATACAAGGTACACCAGCTCATCCATCACTAGGCTGTAGCTAACATGTCCAGCAACTCCTCCACGATGTCGACACGTCGTTTGCAGGCCTCAACTCCACCCTAGGCGTCCTCCGCGAAACCCCCATCGAAGCCGTCCTGCAACCGAAGGGCACCCCACAGAAGCATCTCTACGACTTCATCGACAGCAACACCGTCTCCAGCCTCGAGGGCACCCTCCGCGACTGCATCGACCGCCACAGCGAACGACGCCATTCCCTCGCCGAGAGCAACGATGCTTTTGATACTGCCCTCGACAACCTGAACTCGTCGATTGACAACGTGCCTATCACACCCGCTACAACATCCAACCCAAGCCCGATACCCAGTCTCTACCAAGACCTAGAGATTCACGCCAAAGAAGCCGCACAAGCATTCCAGTCCCTCGTCCAACATTACGACCTCTGTGTCACAGCCCTCCGGCATACCGAAGGCGGTTCCGCAGCCGCAACCCAAGCAACCGGCGACGCGCCCTCCCCGTCCATCTCCGACCTCGCGGGCCCTCCCCTCCCCATGGGCGAAGACGAGCGAGCAGAAATCTTCTCCGTCCTCCGCAAAGACGCCCACGAAGTCGAAGACGTGGTAACCGAGATCCGCGACCGCGGCGCCGAAATGACCTTTCTCCTCTCCCACATCGAAAACCACATCGCGCACCTCCGAGCCGAAGCCTCCGCCCTATCCCGCATCCTCCAGATCCTCGCGCAAATCGCCTTAGACGCAAAATCCTACATCGCCAGCGTGCGCGCCTACCACGCCGTGTGGCTCTCCGACACGCGGCCCACGCTCATCACGGGCATAGAAGAGTGGGAGAACCAGCGCGAATTCTACGAGCGCTTCGACCTCGCGTACGCCGAGCTGCTCGTCGAAATCTCATCCCGCCGCCGCCGCCACGACAAAGCCAAACGCAAGGCCGAGGACGCGCAGAAGGAACTCGATCGTCTGCATGTCGAGGACGAGCGCGCGAGAGACACGTTTACGCTTGCGCAGGGCGACTTTTTGCCCTTGGATATTTGGCCGGGCTTGAGGGATAAGCCGAGGCGGTATGAGGTTAGGGCTGTGCTGGAGGGGGAGGGGGAGGATGATGAGGAGGGTGAGGAGGGGAGTGGGGGTGGGGGTGGGGGTGGGGTGCAGAGTATACCGCAGTTGGGGAGGAATGTTGTTGAGAGGGCGTTGACGAGGGTCAAGAGGAGGATGTAGATGATGGATTGGGTTTGGTGATGGGGGTTGGGTGATATGGCGTTGCGTGGCGTGGTGGACTTTGGGCATGGGAGGTTTTGAATGGGGGATGTGATGTGACGTGATGTAAAAATATGTAGGTATCTATCTAGTTGTATTCTGTGTGGAGTATGGACATGGCATGGCATGTACGGCGTTGGTTGTGCTTGGATATAACACATGTCCTCTTCCTGTTCTGAATTAGGCACCTAAGTAATTGGGACTCGTCACTTTCACGTTTAATCCTTACTGTTGCGCTGTATATAGATCGGTATCTCAACGCTTCTCCATAGTATGCCTCCGTCGCTTTAGAATCCAGAGTGCTATGATAACCAGACTATCCAGATTCCTGGTATGAAACAGGCTGGCTGGCCAGTCAATCGCAACATTCCCGCTGAACTCAAGGCCTCAAGGACCCAAGGAAATTATTCATATCCACCTCGCTCTTCAAGCAAGTGAAACCGAGTCATCGACTACCTTGCGGGATATACTTGAGACTTGTCCATCCGTCCATGCCTGCATTTCTTCTCTCCAATTCTCTGGACTCTCTGGACTCTGGTACCTTTACAGCGAGAGAGTGTGTACAGCGAGACAACGAGCAAGGGAGCGAGAGAGGGAGCAAGGAGAGGGAGGTAAATAGCATGTTGACCATTATATATGAGACACATACAATATAGCTAGCTATCTTCTTGTTTGTTTAGGTGGGTGGGTGGTTGTAGTCCCCGTGCAGAGGTAGCCATCGCGCTCTACGCACAGCAGCGAAGGGGAATGGGACGAGACGAGGCGAGCGCAAGATGCGGAGACCATTCAAATCTAAGCAACGGGCCGACTTTTCGTTTTCGCTGTCAATCGGGCCCCGAATAACGCAGTAGTACTCAGATGGTATTGCAGTCCAGCCATATGAGCGTAGGAATACGAGGTTGTGGCTGTACTCGTCACGTACTGCATGCTCGCAAGCTTATATAGGCCTGGGGCTTTTGGGTAGTTATAGCATGTCATGTTTAACGCATAAGAAGAGAGCGGGAGCATGCAAACAGCGAAAACTGCTAGACGACTCCAGTACACAGTTGCTTACTCGAGGTACGCGAGTATTCATGAGGTTAGAGGTCTCTCAATATCATAGTATGGGACGCGGGCTGGTCATGGGGAGCGATGTGCGGCATACTGGAAGGCAAGAGTATGAGCTTGCAGGGCTGCCAGATGCCGTTATGAAGGCATATGAAATTACACAGATTCTGCATTGGTGGCGTGGGTACCGGGACACGGGTTGAGTGGAGTAGGACTGGTTGGTGGGTGCACAAGGGCTGGAGCTATATGGTGCAGAACATTTGGGGGGCACGTCATGGGCTGGAGGGAGGGATAAGCCGGGTGTGTTGGCGATAATGAGGATGGTAATGTCTATAGCCATCGATGGCAAAGGCTCACTGGTATCTTGGGAGGAGTCGCTCGCGTTCGAAGGGGCAACGCTGTTGGAATTGAGGCAGATGGGTCCCTTGTTTGATGACCAGCGGAATGGGAGACATGGCCACGTGCGATAGGGCTCTGGCTTGGTACGGGCTCTCAAAGGGAGTTGTTGATGTGGATGAACCTAGATGGTCAGATCAGTTCACGAACCTTAGTCGCTCTTGCGGGAAGCATTAAAACGAAACGAAGAGAGAGTTAAAAAAAAAAAAGAAACGACGACAAGAAATTGCTGTATATACAAACAAGAAAGGTGGAAACAATAAGTGAAAAAAGCTAGTGCAGAACAAAATGATTTAAGGAACTTTCTTGAAAGCATAGGATATAATTTTCCTCGAAGAGGTTTTCAAAATGAATTGGTACAGGTGCGTTATGAACTTCGCCTAAACAGCAATGCGATGGATATCAATCTAGGACTGAAACGCCTTAACAATGCGACGTATGACGATAAAAGGCAATGAGGAACAAGAAGAAGATGATGTACTCCCTTTGAAGCATGATACACGTATGCAGCAGTGTACTTTTCCAGACTTTCACCCTAACATGACTATGTCTCGTCAGCAAATACATCGAAGACTCAAAAGATTCTTCATACCTTGACAGTTCCAATCTTTCATCACACCCAACCAATGCAGCCTCCCACGCACAGTATACTCACGACACCCCGACCTCGTCAGCGTGTCTACACCTTTCTTAAACGCTGCAGATATAGGGAAGCCATTCGCCCTATGAATGTTTCGCGGATTGGCCGGAGTGCCACCAGAACTCGTCGTCATGCCGCCAGGACTTGTTCCGAAATTGATAAAGTTTGCAATGTCGTTGGACAGTGTCGATGTGTCTTGCAATGCCGCCGTGTTGACCTTAAGACCGTTGCCCGAGACGGATAGACCGCGAGCCCAAAGGTACTCTTCCCGTCTTTTCCACACTTCTTCCGTAATTTTCAGACAGCGGTCTACAACGCCAGTGACCATGCGTCGGGACATGGCGCGCCATCTTTCTCGCACAAAGTCTCGGTCTTCGTCTTCTACCGCATCGCAGCCGGCTACCATGAGGGGAAGGATGTGGACGATGATTGTTGTGGAGTTCAGTGGTATTGTGGCGAGGTAAATAAGGATTTTTTGTGCCAGTTCGCCATATGAGGTCAGATTCGGGAGCTCTGGTACCGCTTGATAGAGAAGGCACAGAGTTGACCACCGGTATGCTTCTGCTGTCTGAATTGCATCAGTCATGTTCGGTGATGGGTCATCCAAGGCTTCCAGATCAACTGGGGGAGTCCAATTTTCAATGGCTCGTTTCAACTCCAAGGCCTGAGATATAATGGCTGGTGAATTTCGTGGTGTCGCCCTGACCTTGTTGATCAAATCAGCGACGCGTCTCATTGTGGGAAAGAATGACGTCGAGTAGCCCATCAAGGGATCGAGGTTCGATGTGTTCCAACCGAGCTCATTCCAATGTGGAATTGGCGTATTTGTTGAATATGTCGGAAAGATTTCGCTACTGGTGAAGCGCGCAAGAACATCCATGTACGTCCAAGTGTTGTACAAGAACTCTATACTGGCTTGTTCTTCGCTTCTCACAACCATGCTTGACTGAGCGGATAGAACCTGCGATAGTATATTACCAGCAGCCCGAATGTGATTTATGCCGGTCAACGAGTTCTCGTAATCCCATGTTTCTGCAAACCCTAGAACCAATGTCGCAGCAAGAGCAGCATCGAGTGGAATATCACCCTTGTCGATATTCTCAGAAAGTAGTTGTGCGCTGCGCTGAACATGCCGGCCCCCATCAACGCGAAGCTGTGGTTGCTGCTTTGCCATGCAGAAACATGTCAGTGCTGCAATACCATGCCACAAAGCCGGATATTCCTTTGCTAACGGCCATATGAGCATGCTCCAGGGATTTTGGTCTGATTCTTCCTGTATTGAGAGCGTATGACAAGTTTGTTGGTGAAAGAGGTATGCTATCCGCTCCGCTTCATCTTCGCGCGATTTGAGAATATTTGGATCTAGTTGTGGATCGTTCGATGAAATTTCAAGATGTATAGGGGTATCAGGAACCGGCCTCAAGTAATCTTCCCAGAATGACTCCGTGTTCCACAGTTCAAAGCCGTAATTTGCTCCGTCACTGGGTGTGTTGCCAGTTCCAAATTCTTGGCCATTATGCGGTGGCGAAGTGGTTGAGCCATGTGACAATTGGTCCATAGATGGTAGTTGCTGGGTTTGATCAAAGCCTTGCATAAGAAATTCTAAGGATTGCGCTGTTGGAAGACTCATTGAGGGACGTCGAATGTCCGAGTCTAGGAACATCATATCCATCATATCTTCCGATGCTGAGCGTTGGTGCGATGGCTGTTGACTCCCCGTCTCTTTCACTTGCTCAGTAGGTGAGCTCTTGGCATCCAGGAACGGTTGGAGAGGTTTTGGCTGCTGACGTGCCTGTGATGATGAGTTTCCTCGATTCCGACGTGGTGGACTTTGCCGTTTAGGGTCCGGTGCCTGCTTCCATCGAACATCTATCTTGTACCCACCACAAGTGATGCGCCGTCGAGCACATTGTTCACATGTGGGCTTGGTTTCGTCACACTTCACCCTCCTTGCCTTGCAGGTAACACATCCTATAATGAGCAGTCAGCCAACATCCTTGATCATGATGAACAAGATGTAACCTTCATCCAAAGGAAACAAATTAAGACGGACATGCCATTACGACTTTTGGAGAATCTTTGCTTCGATGGGCCAATATGCTCCATTTCTTGATGCTTGGTAGTTTTGTGGTGAGTATCGGAGGCTACTCTTCGTGTTCTAGCTCGGTTCAAATGTTGGCATTCCGGATTAGCCAAAGACCAGGGTACGAGGCGTGGTCAGACAAGCGGCACAGCGGAGCACAACCGCAGCCAGACGCCTTGGAGATGATTAGGAACAAATTGGAAATGCGATGCTGAAGACAAAGGGGCGTTATCGTTTGGTGGGGTTGCTATCGCTGGAGACCAGACGATCCACTGCCTTTGAGCCCCGCACATTCCGAGAACGGCAAACTCAACCAGCCACACGTGACTGATTTCTAATGACTACTTGAGATGTACGCTCTGTTGCGTGCTGGCTATGGTGAGCAATAAGTTGCTCAATATCGTTTTCTAATGACAGCACTGAGAGACCAGCATCATAAGGAACATGTCAGTTCACATATCATGACCTCGGGACATGAACGCTCATGATAGGTCAAGAGTTGGATGCCTGAAGTGGTACATGAGCGCGTGCCAAGCACAATACCTCGTTGTGATAAACTAAAATATGGTCTAGAAAGTAGATGAGCAATGTATAAGGTTTTCATGTTAGCCTGCTCAAGACGGAAATAGAAAGGGTGGTGAGGTAGAGGTGATAATAGTTGGACGAGGCGGTAGTTGACACTTGCCAAAAGGAGATTAGCCAAACTATCAAGAAAGGCTTGCCTAGCGCTTGTGGACAGTGAACGACTACTCCAGACCATGTAAGATTCTTCCTCGCTGGTGTCCACCCTTTCCTCCAACGAGGATGCACGAGAAGCTGACCAAACAAACCACCCCTCATTATTTTCTCTTGCACGTGGGAGATGGACACGGCTCGATTCTGGTGGTCCGCGGGACAGATTGCTGCCGAAGCATGGATCAAGAAGGACACTGGAAGCGAGTCCAATCACCGTCTCCTCTGTCAGACTATGGGACATCGCTTAGAGATTCGCGAGACGCCAGCCGTTCAAAGGAGCTACGCGACACATAATGATACGGTTTATACGGAAGGTGGGTAGGGGAATATCGGTTGGGCGGCCTAAAAGAGACACCGAGTGAATTTGTCCGCCAATCCTCGTTCGTATACAAAGGTTACAAGGTCTCCTGTTCTGTCCTTTATTCGATTCTTCTAGTCCAGGTTTTCTGTTCCATCGGTTTTCGCAATGGCGATCTTGTCGCTACCCAACATGGATTCATTCACCCGAAGATCGGCCCTCTTTGCACTTCTCCTCATCGCATTTCAAGTCACCGCTACCGAGGCCGCTACAGATAGGCCCAAAGGAAATTTCAGACACTGCTTTGAAGTTACTCCAGAGTGTCCTGTGAATGCGACACTTTATGGATACACTCCTAACCTGGGCGCCAACGCTTTCCTGGCTGCTCTCTTCGGAGTCTGCTTTATTGCAACCCTTGTCATCGGAATCCTGACGAAAACATGGACCTATACGCTTGCCCTAGGCATCGGCACTTTCCTCGAGTGCGCCGGATACGTTGGTCGAGTCATCATGCACAGCAACCCATGGAATGAATCTGGGTTCAAACTTCAGATTTGCGCCCTTGTCCTTGGACCAAGTTTCGTCGCTGCAGCCATCTACCTTACCCTGAAGCACTTCGTTCTCTACTGTGGACCACAACATTCGCTTCTCAAGGCCCGCCTGTATCCATGGATCTTCATCGGTTGCGACTTTGGATCCATTGTTCTCCAGGCTGTAGGAGGAGGCATGGCTGCTGCAGGTGGAACCACAAATAAGAAGCTCATCGATGGTGGAAACAACCTCATTGTTGCGGGTATCGCCTTCCAAGTGGTCACCATGGCTGTATGCGGCCTGCTTGTCCTGGTCTACGTCTTCAGATACCGCAAGGCTCGCTCAGCAGGCTCGACAATCGACGAGAAGAGTTCCTACCAGGTTGATAAGGAACAGGGTGATGTCAGACTAGGCAAAGTCAAGCTCTTCGGTGGTATGATCGTGCTGGCTTATGTCACTGTGCTCATTCGATGCATTTACCGTTTGCCTGAGATGGCTGGCGGGTGGGGCAACGCACTTATGCGCAATGAGACAGAGTTTCTTCTTTTGGACGGAATGTACGTTGTCTAAATCAGTTCTCAGGGAGACTAAATGCTAACAATCATAGGATGCTTGGTATCGCATGTCTTGTGCTTACCGTCTTCCATCCCGCATACTTCTTCCCTCCCTTTGCCGCTTTCCGCCGCACTAAATAGACTTCATCATTGGGCATAAACGCATGGATGGCGTTTACACTAGACACCTCGATTTGTTTTGAGCATCATAAGCAACGATTTTAGAGTCATTTGGAGGACTTCAATACAGCTTACTATTCGCTTCACAACGCTGGTTGACCTTGAGTGTGAATAGGCTTCATGCAAATCTCAAAGGTCAATCCTACATCGCGGTCTCATCTAAGCTACAAACCCACAACCACCTCATCCCTCTCAGTATCTACATCTACATGACCAACCCCCCACCATCCGTCCTAATCACACTCCCATCCATATTCTCATCCCTCAACAACGCCAAATAACTCTCCACCACATCCTCGACCCGCCCCGCCCGTCCCGTCGCCAACTCTTCTCCCCTCTCACTCATAAACCTCCCCCTCGCCTCATCACTCAACTGCCAAAGCTCCGTATCCACAATCCCCGGGCTCACGCCATTCACACGGATGGGCTTGAGATCGCGCGCGAGGTTGCGCACCATGGCGTGGTGTCCGCCCGCGTACGACGCAATGACGCTCCAGTTTGGCACGGGCTTTTCGCTGATCAGGCCCGTTGTGATGGCGTAGCTGCTGCGGGGGGAGGCGTGCAGATAGGCTGGCAGGAAGCGTGCGAGGAGGAGGGGCACGAAGAAGCGGAGGTGGCCTGCTGCGAGGATTTTGGACATTGTCTGGGGTGTGTTAGGGGGTCGTGATTGTCGAGTTGGTTGTTTGCGAAGAGTGAGAGAAAGGGGGAACAGGACGTACCATATCCTCCAAGCTTAATCTCGCCAGCGCATCGCCCGCTGTATACACCACATGATCCAATTTCCCCTGCTCATCGTCTCCATTCATCTGCTTGGCCGCCGTAGCAAGCAAGCCCTCCAACACATCTTCGATCTCCTCGCTCTGCCCCAGATCGACAGCCAGGCCCCACACTCTGTTCGTAGCAGACGGATAACTGGTTTTGAGTTTCTCGACAGCAGCTTGCACACGGTCTTGGTTGGACGACGAGATGGTGACGAGCGCGCCGTACTCGATGCATGCCTCTGCGACGCCGAACCCGATGCCTGACGAGCCGCCGATGACGAGGACGCGGGCGCCTGTGAGCTTGGAGATGTATTTCTTTTGGTCTGGCATTGTGCTGTGGAATCGAGATTGCAGAAACCTGTTAGGTTTTCGAGAAATGGAGGACGGGAAAATGAAAAGGTTGGATTCAAGTGCGGTTTTGGGGATGTCTTTTACTATGACCGTGTTAATTGTCTAGATACCTTCAGGACGCGCACTTTATATCTATCTACCTATCTACCTGGCACCTAAGCATTCATCATCAGCGCAGAAAAGCTTGGTCGTAATTAAGCTTTTATTTCCATTCCTTGTCATCTCCATCTACTTCCTTGAATGATGATCATTACTCTTCGTCGTACACTTGGTGACTGATTTTATGCGCGCATACACCGGACTTTGCGTGCGGACTTAACGACTTGTACTATACAACATCATAACTCCCGATCTCTAAGCACAGGTACGAATGTGAGAGGCTCGTTAGCCTGTGGGAGTGTTATTATTTTGAAAACTTGCCAATTCGGCCGCATGGAATGACACCGTGGCTTTTTCCATGGCCGTTTAGAGTGGGTGCCTAGGTTCGTTCTGTTCTGCCCGCCTTGCGCTTACTGCTGCCTTCGTATCTTTTTCATGCGGCCCCCTGATCAATGCTTCTATGGCAGCATCCTCCTGCAATAAAAGCTGTTGTGACTACCTAGGTATGCGTATGTCCCAAGTATCAAAAAGATAGAAGATCATAGTGCGGCATAGCAGGCAACTGGCTGGCTCCGCACGGAGATTCAAAGGATGCCAGGAGACATTTTTCCCTCTGGTATTCCAGCATTTCTATCCTTTTCCCATAGTTCAAGATCAAAAGACACTGACAATGAGCGCTGGAATAGCATCGCCTGCAAAGCATTATGCAAGCTAAACGGGAAAAAGGTGGTATTTATAAACTGTTAATCAGCCAATATTCTCGAGCATCGAGGCTGGGTTTGAGTTTTCTGCCTACTCAAGGCAATTATATGATGCTAGTATTGGACGCTCTAACTACTACTCTCCCTTATCGAGTATGCTTTTTGTCGTCAACAAGACAACCTCGAAGCGCTGCTGGAAATGAATTTTAAATGCCGTTTCCAATGGCATCAATTCAAACTGGTCATCTATATGTAAATACAGGCTCTAACGATTCATCATATAGTCCACAGAGTATTGATTTGCTTTCTGCGAACCTGTGTTAAGTGTTAGCATATTGTCGAAAGGTGATATGATTCGAGGTGGACGTACCAAGGGTGCAACGAACAGAACACCAACGAACAATGCCGCGACGGTGATAAGCATGGAAATCTTGTTGAATCCTTTGCCAAGGATGTCGAATGCGAAACTAGGTGCAACTCGCGTTCCAAAGATATCCAGGCCATACGCAAACACTAAACTGGTGCTCTCAATTCCACTCTCACTTGTGATGACATCTTTGACGCCCTCGACTTCGTACTTGTGCGTCAAATGCCATTTGGGGTCGAAGCTGATCAGAGGTGTATACTTGATCAGACCTTCGGACTGTTCGTGTGCAGTAGGATCACGGCCAATCGGGCGGCGAGGATCAATGAAGGAGCGGGGAATGCCGATGATTGCGCTGAATGATGGTACCGTAACAAGGAGTTCGCGACTGGTGATACCTTGCTTGGTCTGGGTAACAGTCATGTGCGAGATTTCTGCCAATATCTGATAGCTCTGAGTTAGAACATAGGGCTTTGAGGCGTCGCCGTCCCCCGCTGGCTGAACAGTGGACGCATTTCCGTTGGCACCTAGTGGACCCCTGTCATCTGGAAGTGGGGACTCATAAAGATCAGAGACAACAAGTTGGTACCCCCGGGAAGAAACACCTGCATTAGCATCGACCGTAAATGAGTATGTGAACCAGTTCTCGGAGATGGTGGACGGTATCCAGCGAGACGTATCAACATCTTGATGCGACGTCGTATATAGCAATTGTCCAGAAGCGGAGTCCAATAGGTAGATTGAAGCTGTATGTGCAGTATCGAGGACTGCGGTTACCAGAACAAGGTTAGGGTTCAAGTACTTGTAAAGAACCCTTCGATCTCCAAGAACTCTGCCAATGGAAGCAACCGGGTCATTGATCGGTCGAGCTACATAATTCACAATGCGTTCACCACCAGTTGGTGTGAAAGTCCAGACAGGCTCAGTAGTGGGTCGGCCTTCCAAGAAACCTTGAAGAACTCCGTCGACGAGAGAAAACGAGACCAGCTGTTGACCTTCGGTGGCGAAAGATGCACCCGCCGGGGCACTATCAGAACTGATCAGTCCTCCGGTAGTTGAGTTGATGAGGAGGGACCCCTTCAGCTCCGGATCCCTGACTTCGACGTAACCGTTGAAAGCTTTCAGGGCAGGACTATGAAAGCTGAGTTCAGGAACGAACTGCTTCAGATCGACATTCCACATTATCTTGCCTCTGGAGCCGACATCTAGCGCAGCAAGGCGACCATTCTCAGTTGCCACAACGACAAGTTTGTGAAATCCAAAGGTGTCTTGTTGAATGTCATCGACCGTGACCTCCTTAGACTTTCCGAGAACACTTCCAAGAAGTCGATCGGGTAAAGACTGCACCCAAGCGGGGAAGTATTTGAGATCATCAGCATGCCTCAGAACACGATGAATATAGGCAGAGACCAGATTTCGATGGCTCTCTTCCGCTAATGCCTGGGCAAGCGCCTCCTCTTCGGGCAGGCCTGCCCATACAGCGGAGATGGCTCCAGAAAGGAATTCAGGCCGTGTCCAAGCGACTTCCTCATTGCGAATGAGTACCCATTGGCCATTTGAGTATAGCACGGCAGATCGTACTGCACTGGCGGCTCCAGCTTTTACGACCACCTCGGAGACACCGCTGACAGGGGAAGCACCGGCCAATTGAGGAGATCCATTCACTGTCCAACGTCCTAATATGCCGTGTGAGACAGATGAGACAACGCTGACTTCATCCTCTGTAATCCTGGTGAAATAGACATTGGCGTCCGTCGTGCTAGTGGTAAACGTGCCCTTGTTTTTAAGCTCAGGAAGGCTATATGCCTTGGAGACGGTATTCTTCTTAAGATCCACGTGGTATACCTCAGCCGAGTGGCCTACAACGGTCTGGTATTCAACAAGGAAATGGGGAAGCGAGTTGACATGGTTTGGAGCATGTAATCTGATCTTCTCAATAGTCTCGTCCGCAGGGGTATTGAAACTCGCAACGTTCTTTGTGCCGATGATATTAACCTTCAAAACTTTGTTCGCTTTGTCGGTCCATGCCAATAGTGGGGCGGCCGTGTTCGCCCCAGCAAAGAGAATGTGGTCCAGAGAAGTGATCTCGGCATCCGAGTTCAGCGTGTACTGATCGAGCTTCTTTCCTGTGATTGGGCTGAGGGAGGTGACTCTCAGCTTGGAGCCACCGAGTAACGGCGAATGGAGCGAAACGTAGTAGACGGTAGTCGGCGAGGTCGAGACCTGGAATGGTGTGTCACCGCTATAAGATGGTCAGCCATGGTCTTACTGTCAGATGGTATAGCTGACCTCGTGTCCTCGAATGTCCACTTCACCCGTCCAGTCTTTCCGTCGATTCGCTTGAGGCCATGCGTGCCGTCGGCCAGCAGGACAATGGCATCCTTCGCGTCATTCACTGTGGCTCCGTCTTCCTGCTCCAGAATCTCGAGGTCCTCCACCACGGCGCCAGGGAAGCTTGTTTCCCACACCAGTCGTCCATCCGCAGCGCTCCATGCGGCGATGCGATCGCCCACTGCGCTGATGACCGTGTCCTGCTCATTGCCTGAGCGCAGATGAGCCTTTCCATGAGTCTCGGGGAAATTATGCCGCCAGACCAGCGCGCCGTCTTTTGGGTTGATTGCGCCAATGGTCTGATTCTGCGATACGGAATACAGCAGCGATGCTTTGGAGCCAGCATAAGGCTTCTGGAAGAAGGTGGCCTCGTGTTTCGGGAGGCCTAGCAGCGCATAATGGAAGTCGATATGGTATGCATCATCTTCGAAGATTGCAGCTGCCGGAGCGAGACATGCTGCAAGGGCCAGCGCAGCATGAAAACGCATTGTTCTGTGGGGTGCAGGCGGCGCGGTGATATGCCACTCTGGACGGTTGCTTGCACTGCTCGAGAGCTCAGCGCCCAGACCACCGGGCCGACCTTGGATCCGACGTCAGATTGCTCATTGGACGGGCTTCCATTCCTGGAACTACAGGCGCTGACATGTGGCACATTATGCAAAATGCAACCGACGGCACATTGGGAGCAGCCCTTCATGTGCGCGACAGGGCAAGCGCATCTTATCGGCTCTTGGTAACCTCAAGCATACAAGCTTCAGCAGAGGTGCAGTGCTGAAGGCCAGTCCGTCGCTGGGGAAGCGGGAGTCTTCCGACGGGCGTTATTACGTCGACAACGGCGACGTCCATCCTCTACCCGACCGTGTCCCACACGAGTTGCCAGATTCGTCTGTAACGGCATTTGAGAGCCCACGCTGAGGAAATTCGCGCTGTATCTGGCATTGGTAGCGTCTTCACAGCTGCCGTATGCCTACATGAGAAGGTCCTTCTGCGGGCTCCCCTCAATCTTGCTCGCGTATCAACGCCATGGGCTCGGTATCATTATTTGCCCCATTCATGTCACTGCCACGTGGAACACTCCGGCGACTAAGTAGATATAGCAACGTCGGCATATTTTGTGATGCCCTCTTGCCAATCTCCCGCTACAACTGCTGGCGTCATAATGCTACAGTGTTCGGGATTCGTGACACTAGCTCGCTCGCCTGAGGAAGCGAATCGCTTGACCGAAATGGAGGCCACTCCGCGCGGGTTTGGCAGCGACATGGAAGACGGTTTGGTTCCACCAAAGGATTCTCTGGCCCTCAGCCTTGCGAACAAGCGTTCCCTGCCGTGGGTGCATGCAGCATGCACTGCGACTGGTCATCGCCGTCGTCGCCGTGGTCCTGCCCCTGAAAATGGCCATCTGACAGCGGTGCATGAGCGCGAGGCGCAAACATCAAACACCTGGTGCCCATCCGCCAGCCAAGTCGCTCTGGCACAGGCGAGCGATCTGAGGCTTGACGGTAGCGCCCTCTGTACCATGGAGTTGGGGGACGGGGACGGTCCCGGCATAGTGGATGGCCTCTCCTTGACTTGGCTACTGCAGGCGCACAGATTAATGCCCACGGCCGATGATGTCGCTCGACTCGCTTTGGCTGTGCAGCCAACCGCATTTGCAAACGCTTGATACACCCCAGCAGCAATTAGACGACCTGCATTACAGTGTTCGCGCGCGGATCACGGCCTGTGTTACCGGAGCTGACGGATGGCAGAGGTCGACCTGGCGGACAGCACATCGCTGCACTGCGCAATTCCACCATGTCGCTACACCCGTTCTGCTGAGCCCTGCCAAGCCAGGGTTACTGCCAGCTATTAATCGTTGCGTGGCCCACTAGATTTTATTTCAGAAGTACCTTTTCCTGCTGTTCCTGTGTCACTGCTGCCCCTCGACGTCCAACTGTGCTGTCGTCACCTTATCGATAACCCGAGAAAAAAAAATCTTCAGACACCCAGCCTCGCCCAATTAGGTAGGTGAGTCCACTTTGCAACTTGAGACCTGTGTTCTGTGAATTTTGCCCCAGTGGCTCGTTGACGGTCCTCTTCGAGGCCCCTATCCATTGATTGGGTGCGGCTTGATATAAGTATAGACGGCTGACAAGTTGCCGTAGCCGTCTGGTTGGCTCTCAGCGCTGCTCGACGCGCACCACCCGAAGTCTGAATCGCTGGTATTAAGCCAACACGACCTCTCAATAATACAACGCTACCTTTGAGTAATATCGATTCTCGGCACAATCGTCTTTGCTCACTTGCGCGGACCGCGATTTTGAGCCGCTCATCCTTCTGTGGCACCAGCCGCCACAGAAGGCAAGGAGCGTCTTTCCATCAGATCGTTTCCTTTCTCTGTACCAACCTCCCCAAACACCTCTGAAGCATGTCGCAACGGGAGTATCACATTGTTGTTCTTGGATCCGGTAAGATATGGCACGCGAGCAGGCCTGGAACCTTGCTGATCATGGTGGCGAACAGGTGGAGTCGGGAAAAGCTGCCTCACAGGTACGGTCGTCCGTTCAGTCAGAAGTCTATCCTCAGATGTACTGACCCACGCACAGCACAATTTGTCCAAAACGTTTGGATAGAGAGCTATGATCCCACTATTGAAGACTCTTACCGAAAGGTTCTTGATGTCGACGTAAGTGCTCGTGGAAACCTTCTCGACACCATTCACTAATATGATGGAAGGGCCGTCACGTTATATTAGAAATCTTGGACACAGCAGGCACAGAGCAGTTCAGTAAGTTCGAGCCTTACGACTGAAATATACATCTCTAACAAGAATACAGCTGCTATGAGGTATTTCTCCTGAAGTCACAATATCGCCCCGGCCTGGAGCTTATACATAACAGAGAATTATACATGAAGACTGGCCAAGGATTCCTTCTCGTTTTTGCCATTACATCAGCATCGTCTTTCTATGAGCTCGCGGAGCTTCGAGAACAGATTCGACGGATCAAAGATGACGACAATGTTCCCATGGTTTTGATCGGAAACAAGTCTGATCTAGAGGAAGATCGGGCTGTACCGAGACCGCGAGCATTCGCCATATCACGAGAATGGAACATTCCCTACTTTGAGACCAGCGCTCGGAGAAGAGCAAACGTGGACGAAGCATTTGTCGATCTTTGCAGACAAATCATTCGCAAAGACCAAAATGAACGACGAAATGTTCCACCCGACTCACCAAGACCCGGAGGCCGGCAGAGGGCTCCACGAAATCGTGAAAGGCGACACAGACATCATCGTCCCAAATGTACGATTTTGTGAAGTACGACACCCACGATCGATGGCCGTGCCGTATGCAGAGGGCCTGCTGGACTAGGCGCTGCCATCTATTCTTCTGAACGCTCTTTCATACTCCCTTCTCCGCACTGTTTTCACGATAGAGGTACTAGACAATCCGCTCACTGCGGCAATTAATTTCCTTCGTCCATATCGATAGGCTACTCACGCATTAGCGTTCCCGTCTTCTTGAAAACTGTGGTTGCCTATTGACTAGAAACCCCTTTTCAAACACCGGACCGAATTTCAGAAAGCGAACCGCGATTCACCTCGGTGAAGCGAATGACTGTCGGTACCGACGTTTGAGGTCGACTGTGTTGTCGCATGAGCTTTCGAGGCTGACGAGTCGGTCAACATTGCAAGGGTTGCTCGCCCGCGTATCCGTGCGAATTCATCTCCAAACTCAATTGCGGCAACCGAGCCACAATTCGCGCACCCCACCATTCACGAGTCAGGAGAATGACATTGTTGCTGCCCAACATCAGACAATGCTTTTCACCATCAGGCTCTTAGCATCATACTCACAGACACAGTACCACACCTTACATGCCACGATTCATACGATGCACTTCGTCGACCGTGGTAGTCGGCCCTGTCCCCGAGCTAGAGTGCAGGCTAATCATCCAAGACGGAACTCATTGTACCTTTACGAGGTCGTAACCAGTACAAGGACGTTCTCACAGAGACTCGATGTTTACAGACTTTCAAAGGGAAGCAAATGGACGGCCCCAAGTTTGCATGTGTGTATGTACCCCGCACTCGAGTTAAGCCTTGTGAAGGTTCAGGAAGAGCGTCGGCTAAACAATGGAACCTGCGGTCCAACGGCTCTTACTTCGTGCATGGCAGTACAGACACGAGCAACGTGAGCCGGACGAAGCGAGCAGAAGCTCTGTATCGAATGTTGGATAAAAGGGAGCACCGTGACGTTTGACGTTCGGCGACAGGATGCAGTTGGATCACATGCCAAGTTTGGAAGGACCAATGTGAAGTCCGTCAGGGAAAAGAGATCGTTGTAGATGTTGAACAAAGATGTTAATAAAGAAAGTTCTTTCATTGTGCATAGTGCCCAATGTGCTTGAGAAGTTAGTTAAAAAAAAAAGGACATGTTGAGGTTCAAATGAAGACTCGGAAATCGTAACAAAGAAAGGTCCGACATGAAAGAATCTGCCTTGAGACAACATGTGACAATATGTTGAGAAGGCAGGAAAGGGATAAGAAAAGCCGAGAGACAGTGGGACAATAATGTGGTGTGGACAACATGAGAAATTCATAGTCTCACTGATTACTCGACATCACTGTGGCTTGAGTATGGCGAAATGAAGCAAGGCAGGGAAGCTGTTGTTGTGAACACTACCTGAGGAGGACATATCTACCCTCGGGTATACGCTGACCACTATCATAGACTGCAACGTGTCTAGTAACGAGAATATGTGGTCCTCAAGCAGAATAACGTCATAAACAAGTGCGCTCTTTTCCATCCTCCGTGACCTCCGGAACATGGTAAAGCAGCATGGACAAAGTACAATCGCGATCTCTTAGGCCTCCAATCACAGGCCGGGCAGCTGAGCGGCTGAACCATCTGATGGACCGAGATCGCAATAGCAAAGTGGATACGTCATAGCCTGGCTCCTTCTTGCGCTGTGAACTGTGTCTTACGCCTCACCCCATTGGTCTGAGCTCACAGCTTGCAACACCTCTGACCTTCCGAAACCGACGGCAATCGGTTTCAGCTGCTACGGTAACCGCCTGGAGTCGGGCTGAGCATTGCGCGTGACAGGCAAACAGCTTCATTGCGTTAAAGCAACCCGTGTGGGCGCTGCACGCATAAGGGGCACGCTCGCAGCGTCTGTGGTCGGCCAGGCACTACGTCATATGGTGGGGCACAAACAAGTGCAGGAGGGGCATGTCTGGATCTGGAACCCCGCCATTGACGTGATTCGGCTCCAAAGACGCGATCGCCAGGAGATCCAATTAGTGCCACCGTGTTCCTTGCGTTTGGGTGAGCACATGTGACTGCTGTGGTGGGTAAAGGGCTAGAATTGCGTCGAATTGCACCTTCCTCGAGACATCGTCAGTATGACGTCGCCCAAACACCGCGCTTTCACTTGTCCAGCCATCACGGGCCACAAGCACCCTCTATATAAGACCCTTTGAGCCCGCTTCCAACAATCCCTCATCACACTCAAGCCTTCTACCTCATCAACCACACTACCTTCCACTCAAACCAAACCCAACCAACCAACCAAACAATCAACATGTCTGCTCCCAACGCCAACGCACCCAACGAGGGCATTGTCGGCCAGGCCGTCAACTCTGTCAAGAACGCCGCCAACTACGTCTCCGAGTCCATCCAGGGCAACGCCGCTGAGGCCTCCAAGGAGGGCAACAAGCAGCAGGCCAAGGGTAACGTTCCCGGACAGGACTCCCTGACCGACCGTGCCTCCGGTGCCTTCAGCGCTGCCTCCGACAAGATCGACCAGAGCAAGCACGAGGGTTCTGCCGAGGCCAACAAGCGCTCCATCTAAGTGCCTAGCACTTGACCTGTTCGACTTTCACCTTCGGTATGTTGGCTCGCTGCCTGCTGTTGATGACCAACGCTAACATTGACCCAGATTCAGAATGATTCTTCGAGCGGAATGATGGGATTGGCGATGAGCACTAATGACTCTCGCCTCGTCATGACGATAAACGATATAATGGCATAAGATACCAATCAATAAATCTTCTTCATCAACATCATGTTGCCTTCCCATGCTGTGACTTTGACAATGTTCGTGACGCGAACCCAGCCGGATCTTACTATTGATCAGTTCAGTGAATCACTTCCCGCCTACTTCCCATGTGAAGATGGAGCTTGAAAACATTACGCGCGGTTGCCACCTGCCGTAACCAGGCTCCAGCTTTTTCGCTTGCGACCTACGTGTCTGATGTGATTCTAGCTGAAAATTACATCCGCTGGACAAAATGCGTGATAATTTCGTGACAGGTACTTCACATAGTTTACCTTTACCTGCTAAGAATCAGAATCTCACTTGTTCATCGTGAGTGGAGTTGTTCTGAGGTTGACTAGCAGTTGGCGTTGGAGCTTGGACGTCGAGCAAGTCGCGGGGTGTCGACAGGGATCTGTCGCGACTGGACTGGAATAATGTTCCACCCAGATTCAAACCAAAGCTCCGCCATCCACTTCCACCAAATTCAAACATTGTCTCTAAACCACAAGACTAGTCCAGTTCCAGTCGCATACGAAAAACCTATCATCTACGCGCAATATCGACAGAAACAAGACGAGCACGCGAGGTGTGAAGACTCGCAATGCCAGCTCCAGCCGCGAACAAGCGCGTCAAGGTCAGTTCCTCGTCAACGGCCTCTTCTCTACATCAGCTAACAAGTCTAGAACAAGCGCATAAGTCGCAACATCAGTATGAGCCTTGACTGTCTTCCAAACTCATCATCCATTAACAAATCCGCTAGTAATCGGCTCCGAAGCCTGGCAACTCCCTCCCGTCGGCCACCCAGATCGCCCCAAGAACGTTCCTGCAGACCATACCAAGCGATGGACCGTTTACGTACGACAACCAGAAGGGGACCCCGCACTCACCTCATGGCTTAACAAAGTCCAATTCAAAATCTTCAGCACATACGAGAACCCACTACGAACATGCGAAAATCCGCCTTTCGAGGTCACCGAGACAGGTTGGGGAGGGTTCGCAATTGACATAAGACTGCACTTTGTGCCAATCAGTGGGGAGAAAGCGCAGTACCGACAGCATTTCCTACAACTGGAGAAGTATGGAGATGAGGCTATGCAGGCAGAGCAGGAAAGGACCGGCTGTGTGAGGAGCGAGTTTTTAGAAGTTGTGCAATTCAACGAGCCAACCGAAGCGCTCTTCGACGTCCTCACATCGGAAGATCAATGGAACCATCTAATGCCGGCTGGGAAAGGCGGCAGCAAAAAGGCATCGCTCGGGGCAAATGGCAGGATGAAGAGGGGTATGCCGAACGGGGAACGGAGCGCACAGCTACCAGAGAAAGGTGCAGACGAGGTTCCGTTTAGCCAAGATCAAGAACAAGCGTTGATAGATCTGCTGAAGAAGAAAATGGAGGAAGTGGAGAAGGAGTTGGAGAAGGAGACCAAGAAGAGAGAGGAGACAGAGAACAAGCTGAAGGCTCTCAGAGCTGAACTTGGGCACGAAGCAGCGCAACAGGCCGCTCAACAAGCAAGTGGGGATAGAAGTAGGAGAAGATGAGAGTCCTAAGATCGAAGAAATCAAGTCGAATCTACATTCTGGGTATTACGAGGCAGCCTACGGGGTGGTGTCCTTTGTACAATTGATGTCTTCCCTTCTTCCAATGCAGATCGAAGGAATGCTTGCGGGCTGCCCTACAACGGTCAGGCGAGCCGTAACAATGCTCTGCTATCCTTGAAGGATTTCTTAAGTCCATCAATCTCCGTAATCAGCCAACGCATATGATCAGGCTGCCAGCGCGATATTGTAGAGTCTTCCAGAAGATGAATTATGGGGTCAGGTAGCATGAATGCGCCTCTGAACCAAGAATAGGCGTATTTGTAAGGTTGCTACACCACAACAAGCGCACATTGGCACGCCAAACAATGATTCCGTGCATGATTTGTGCATAATCATTTTCGTGCTGGCGTACTTTCGTCGCGGTATTATTATTCTAAGCAAATGTGACTATTTGCTGCCTTGTAGAAGCCGCTGGCGGAGGTGATATGCTAGCCGAGCTGTCGAGACACGCTCATTGGCGGCGGGAATTCTTGCCAACAGTATGGTAAGAATGACTCTGCTTGCTAAGCTTCGGATCCTCGGGCATCTTGTTTCCACCTCGAAGTAAGCTGTTCACTACTGAGTACAGTTGAAATTCATTGTTTGAGTACACGAGCAGTAAACGCACCAAAACGGAAGGAAGCCGAACGTCATCGATTTCTAAGCACTTTTGTATCACCGAGACCATGGAACTATGCAGATATAACCCCTCATTGCCAGCCCCAAGCTCCCTTCATGTCACTACTCCGTCCCCTGCTTTCCCCGCAGCTTCGTTTAGCCCCAAGAAGCTTTAAAGCCGCCCCAATCCCGCAATTGAAGTTCAAAGCCCAGCTTCACACCTCGAAACCACTACTCCGTATACTCCCCGAACCCGACATGTCTGAACGCCCGACGGGATTGAAAGCCACCACAGGCATTGAGCTGCTCACCTGGGGCACGCCCAATGGCTGGAAGGCTAACATCATCCTGGAGGAGTTGAAGGAAGCTTACGGCAAGGAATACACATGGCAGGGCATCAACATCGGGCAGAACGTGCAGAAGGAGCCGTGGTTCACCGCGCTCGGCCCCAATGGACGTATTCCCGTCATCGTCGACCACGACCAAGGCGGCTTCGCAGTGCAAGAGGGCCTAGGTACGTAAATCCATGCGGCATGAAAGTCGCGAAATCGCCACAGCAGCAGCAGCTGACACGCAATGCTCCCAGCCATCCTGAGCTACCTAACCCGCCACTACGACCCCGAGCACAAATTCAGCTTCACGGACCCTCTCGACATCTCGCGCGCAGAGCAATGGATGGCGTGGCAGCACGGCGGCCTAGGCCCCATGCAAGGCCAAGCGAACCACTTCAACCGCTTCACCAAAGAGCGCATCCCCTACGGCATGCAGCGCTATACCGGCGAAACCGAGCGCCTCGCCGGCATCCTCGACAAGCAACTCCAAACCAACGACTACCTCGTCGGCAACAAGTACAGCATCGCCGACATCGCGAGCTTCGGCTGGGTGCACATCATCTCGTTCTCGGGCGTGGACCTGGCGCAGTTCCCTGCGCTCAAGGCGTGGTGGGCGCGCGTTAATGCGAGGCCGGCGGTGCAGAGGGCGCTCGGCATACCGAGTCGTGGCAGCTTTGGCAACGACGCGTATTGGGCGAGGTTGAAGGATGATGCGGAGTTTGCGGAGAAGGAGAGGGAGCTTAAGGAGGCGATTGATAAGGCGAAGGAGCAGTATGGGTATAAGTTTTCGTCTCCGTAGAGGGGATTGGGAGGATGGTGTGGAGTGGGGGAAATAAAAGTATAGGTTGATGGAAGATTTGCGGGGCATAGTGAGGACGAATAGGCAATATCTGCTGTGAGAAATACTCATCCAAGCTCATTTATGACTTGTTGGGCCTCATAACTCCATTAACTTGATCTACCTTTTGGCGCTTTCTTTCCAGACGTCTCGATCCTACTGATAGGCTAATAGTGCTATACCAAAGACTAAAAGACCAACGGAACTAATTTAGACAATTCACTTTCTTCGCTAGAGTCGAGAATTCGACATTCTATTCATCACATTACATAGGTATCAGATTTCACCAACCCCAAAATTCATAGTTCCCACATATCAGTTTCAAGACGCTCAACTAACGAAAAAACAATATATTCGCTAAAAAATATGCTACAATCTCTCCACGTCCATCACAGACAGACAATCAATGAATCTCAATCTCGAAAAACAAACTCAAGACATAACCTCTCGAAAAGGCATGGGTATCGTAGACAAAGGAAACAAAGAAAGCCATTGCTGGAATGCAGACAATGCATTCCCCCCTTCTTCCACTTCCTTCTCGTTCGCCTCGTCCCCCTCCTCAAGCACAGGAAGCACGCTCTGAAGAAGATACAGTGACGAGGGGGCCGTGGAAGAAGCGGGACAAGGCGCGATGGGGGGACTAGGACGCAGTGCAAGAACAGGGTGCTGATGATGGTGGGGATGGGGGATGCGGTAATGTGCTGGCAGCGGAGCGGGAACCAGAGAGCGCGGCGGAGCGGGAGGCGAGCGACGGGGTGGTGCAAGAGACGAGATGTGTGTTTCCGGTGTTGGTGTCGTTGCCGCCGTCGCGGACGATGATGGCGCCGAACTGCTGGTTTTGCTCGACGGTGGGGATCGCGGGTGCCGAAGTGACAGGCCCCAGTCGTCCACATCAACGTTCACATCTAGTACGATCTTCTAAATGCGTAGCGCTCTGTCAGTCGCACGTCTCACGCTTCAGAAACAGGGCACAAGGGAAGGACTTAGGCGTGCTGCATGCCGCGCCCGGTGTGAGTAGTCCTTGCCTTCCTGCTCTGCCAGAAGATGAACGCGCCCATGCAAGCCGTGATGAGCCACAGAAACATGTTGGTCAAGAGCACCCAAACCGCGTTCTTCATGCGCGTGATGCCCTTGTTGCCCTCTGCATTCTCAGGGATGAACATTTTGCCAAAGATGCCAAACGCAATCAAGTAGCAGAGAAAGACGAACGCGTCGACGTAGAAGAAGAACCACGCCTTGACGAGCGGGAGCGAGAAGAAGATGGCGACGATGGAGCCCAGGGAGCCGCACACAACGGCCCACGCCCATTTGCTGTCAATGTACTTGCCCGCTTTGCGCGCGTTGTCCAGGTCCACGGCGTACAGCCCGATGACGGTGAGTCCGAGCACGAGTTGGAAGAAGCGCAGGAATATGCGCAGGGCGCCGAAGAGGGTGAAGTTGGCCCAGAAGGAGGTGCCGGCTGTTGCTTTTTCGCCTTTCATCGATCTACGAGAGAGGAAGGAGAGCGCCATGATGACAAACTGGATCATTCCTTAGTGATTTGTAGGCCAAGTGTTGTACGAAATTTGATACGTACTGTACAGAGTTGGCGAAAAGGTGTTGGAGTTTGAGTTTTCGGGTTCTTGGTGTGTTGTGTGTTTGAGTGTTCGAATCGTAGGTGATCTCTGGTAGAGAAGCGCAGGAGGATTTATAGTAATAATCTCTTCTGAACAACAATGTTCAAAGGTCTTCCTTCACAACGTGATAATGGCTTGCAGCAACAAAAGGTTCAGTGCTGGGGTTACAGTGTTGGCTGTTCAAAAGGGTTGTTGAACGTGTGAGTCGTTCCAGACGCGGGATAGATAAAGTCTTATGACGTGATGTCGTCGATGGTGGTGTGTGGCTTCCAGGCCCTGTTCTTGCTGCACGAGGAACTGCTCGATTGGGACTATGATCGACAAAGGAAGGTAGACTAGTGGGTATGCAAGGCTGGCAGAATCGAAGGGCAGAAAAAAACTTGCAATATATGCACTAAATATTGCCGCTGATGACAAGACGCTCGATGGATGAATGGAAAATGTGGCTGTCAAAGCCAACGGTGAAGAAGGAAAGGGAATGCTGGATCGGTTTGTTGCGCACACTGACTATGAGCCACACCACTGTGAAGAACGAGCCACTCTTATACCTACTGCTCCAGCAAGGGAACTGTGAGTCCCCGCTCCGGACCCTGTTCAACGTCCTACAATGCAGGTCCGCAGGTTGCTGGCGCGCGTGCGAAGGCGTATCGGCGGTGGCCAAGCGACCCTGTCCTCAAACCGCTGGGTGACGTCGTCGGCGCCCATTTAGCGCTCATCGGACCGACAGGGGTGGATGAGGCCTTGATTGGCTGAGGGTGCGCGAGCCCTCGACGCAGCGAAACGCGGCGTGATATTCTGAGAGTGACTGGTCGCTGAAACAGTCAGAAGTGCGGTAAATGGGTGACTACTCGGTGAAGCGTTCATGAGGTTCATGGTTCAGCGCTTGTGTACTTGAATAGCCTCTTGACACTTTCCTGCATGGTACTAATCCACGTGATAATCCACGTGCACCCTTCCCCAGGGTGTACGGAGTGCTTCCGCTTCAAGTTCCCATGTTCCTGCCCCGCACATCAGTAATTCCCGAGACTTATATATGAGTACATAGTCTCCTATGGCCCTTTCTATATGTCATGGGGCCCTCCCACTCACGTTCACCTTGTTGCCTCCGCGGTTAATCCGTGGAGAGTCTCAACCTAAAGTACCTACTTACGTATATGCTCTCCCCCATCTTTGGGGTGTGGGGCCAGAAAAGACAATACACCGGGCACCGAAAGGTCTTGCCGTTTTATACATACCGAAACCTTGTCGTACTTGCATACAAAATGTCAGACCTGTATATTAGAAGTGGCTGTGCTTGTGCACCCCTCTTTACAACCTCCAGCTGCGTTTCTCTTGTGTAGTAGTCCTTCTTACATTACACAATTTACATTCGCATTTCCCTTTCGGTTGATTGTCTTCTGTGGCATAACTCGGTGTCGATGTTCCAAGTTTTCATAAGCTTCAGGAGATTACTTAAGTCTTCTCCAATTAGTTGTAGGGCATTTAGGTTCCATCATGGGTAAGAAAGCCAGATCTATGATTGTAAGCGACATGCGTACCGATAACTGACGTCTACCAAAGCGCCAGCGAAAGTGGTTCTCGCCGATGTGACATCCGAACCACCACTTCCATCTAATGACTTGAATCTCGTATCATGGGAAAGCGCCTTTTGGGCACTGCTAGCTGTCATGGTGAACACTCTACTCCAGAACTCAGGCGCCGTTCTCAGCATGCCATATACCATGCGCATTGGTCTCCGTTCATCGCCTCTCCTCTCTGCATTGGACCCCATCATGGTTCTGGTCAAATTCATCGCATTACTAGCTGTGGGATGCTCCCCACGAACCGCTGCTCGACATGTATGGTGGGATCGCTTCCCCATTGGTAGTGATAGAGAAGACTCTGGAACGAGCGGGATATGGCCTTACACCGTGTGGGCATTTCTCTTCGGTGCTCTACCCCAATTCGTCAAAATATGGGGGATGCAGGGAATTCTGCCTACGCAAATTGTGGCCACTATTTACTTTGCATCGTTTATATTCATGGAGATGCTGCGACTGGCTGCAGGCACAGTTGGCACTGAAGACCTCATGCCAATGCCAATAGTTTGTATAACCAAGCGATTTGTCGATCGGACTACGATTGGTCTCGCCGGAATGTTGGAGTGCCAGCAAATGTTTATTTGGGGTTCGGTTATACCGTATATGCTGTGGCCGAGACATTCGGAAGACCAGATGAAGACATTCGTTCTCACGTCGAGTTTCCCTTCTCTATTCCTAGTTCCTATGTTCATGGGGAAAACCATCGCTTATGTTAGGGCGCTGGATTCTGTAGTTGAAAGCGCTGAAGCGGATGCGACGCCATTGTTAGGTATGGCACTTGATCTTCTTCAATACTGCTACGTACTAACTCACATATCCCAGAAGATCTCGACGAATATGGAGAAGCGATGGAAATGTATGCACTCCCACCGACAAAACACCCATCCAAGGGGAGCGGGCGTAAAGAGAGCGTCGCGAAAATTCAGCTCCAAGTCGTGGCTAAACCTTCTAGAGACGAGGAAGATCCTGTTCCGTACGCCTTCCGCTCCTCGACAGTGCTTATATCAGAAGTAAAGCCACTGCACCGCCCTAATCTAGGGAATGCATTCCTAATACTCTTCCTTCCCTATACGTATGTTTGTTGGTTGGTTTACCAATTTGCATGCCTATCAGACTTCGCTGTTGCTTCTTCTCGCCGAGGAGGACTAGATGAGGCTGTGCAAGGTGTTTTTGAATTCGCGTTCATGTTGAGCATCATGTTCGCCGCTGGCTGTGTATACGCGCTCTTGGTACTTCTTAGGCGGGTGCCGTTAATCAAACCAGTGCTGGCCGTCATTGGCATTCGAGGAGAATCTCTCCTTTCTAGACTCCACGAGTTGAATGCTTTTGTACTGCTTGCGCTTAATCTTGTAACCGTATTTACATATTATACTTGTGTGTATATTGCTGCAGGCACAAGGAAACCTAGATGGACAGAAATTCTAGGATAGATAATATGAATATAGACTTGAAATTACATATATTGAGCTTTCTCTATCTTGGAATAAAAGTAATAAGATGGATAGAGGCTAGATTGTAAGTATACAAAAATTGTATGGAGGCGCTAATGCTGCTCTGTTATTGGCGTATAAGACAATGCATCGCACTGCCTAACGATATACAGTTGTACAGATGCGGGAGGAAGATGCGGTGAGGCTGAGAATTTGCTCAAATCCATAAAGGCTAAGCACCTAGCCAGCTGTGTCTGTCTTTTTCTCATTCGTTCTTACGTTGTATACCCTGGTGGGAGTTTGCAGCACTTAAGTGGGTACCTTATTGAAATCAACCTCAGCTCAATGGGATAAACATGTATGGGGTTTCTTGGGATTTGGTGTGTAGGGATTGGTAATTCTTTTGTGCATGGGTCTTACAATAATCACAGTTGCTGCCATAATTTAACCTTCATATATCGCGCGTTCGGTCACATCTCTCCCCGCTCTCAACTGCAGATCCACGGTACTACATAACACAGTTCATTTGACGAAACTTATCAGTCTTGTTTCACTTCCGATCACAGCTCAGGTACTTCATCTCCTCCAAATCCAGCCGAACGGGTTCTTTCAGGTTGTGCAGCCGAAGGCGGTACTGTGCTTCGAATGACTGCAGCCACCGATGCAATGTGAGTGGCTGGTATGTATGAACTGAGCCCGCTGGCAGCTTGTGTCACCGCTTCGAAGCGAGTTAGCATCGAGGTCAGGTCAACCGAGGAGAGGGTTTCCTGGAGGAGTTGTATGTCAGCGAAGATGTTAATGAGGCCTGGAAATACGCAGACTTACCGAGCCACTCCAAAAGTACGAACAGATAGAGTAACCAGCTATATTCGACTCCGCCGCGCTCGTCCGTATGCAAGAAATATTTCCATTGTACTGACACTCCGACATGAGCGAGTACACTGGTGGCTGACATGCGCAGGAGACATAAGACAAGCTGGAAGAAGGCATAAATATCTGTGAGCATTTGCTCGTCTCATAGTCGGCACTAATACAGCTCCCATGTAGCCTCTCGCACGCGCCGAAATCATAAGTCGCTGTAAGCGATGTGACAGGCGGGGTAGTCAGGGCTGAAGACGTCAAGCGTGAATCGCAAGTATCATGCCAGTTCTTGACACGATAGTCGAACTGAGCATCAAACATATGAGATTCAATGCAGCGGCGGACTTCGTCCTTACAACTGGTGCCTATCAGCAAACCGCACAAGGCTGTAGATTGGTATTACATGTTTCGGCTTAGGAGCACTGAAATTACTTACGCGTAAAAGGATGAAAGCATTTCTTGTGTACAAAAGCACTCAAGCTTTTCGTCTTCCGTGTCCTTGCCACCACACTCGTCTTCTTTGTCTGTCATGGCTATACAGCCTGCGAGCTTGTCCAAGTGGGCGCTGGGTAAACACATTTCAGCTGGCGGCACGAACCCTCCAGCCAGACTTCGAAACGGATAAAGTGCCACCAAAACTATGAAATGAAGTATTTGGAACATCTTTGTGCCTCTTGAAAATCTTTTTTCTCTGATTCTTTTGCAGCCTGGGAAGATTTTGGGGGTTTTCGTTTTAGCTGCGGAATCGACGGTACAAGTATGCGAAACGCCACGATACGGAGCTGAGGCCTCGAACAGGAACTTTGCATTTTCGTATGCATGGTCCCTCCCATACTCGGCGATATCACGAACATATGGCCAATCATGTTCTACCAGTACATGCGTGGGCTTGTTCACTCCCGAAGAGGTCCTCCTCAAGGCTATCATTTCTACTTAAAGTTCTCTACCTGTTTCAGCCTTGTGCGATTGACTCTACTTAACAAGGCAACATGAACCATATCAAAGAAACTATTGTTGCCTAGGAAAACGATAAAGCTAGAATGGATACAAGCTCAGTTAATCAAGAGCCGGGGGCGCAGGCACAACAACATGTCATCGAATATTCAACGCGAGTCTCAGGGCACACTTCCATGGCCAGCTCAATCGGTCCGAGATCTTCAACATCGGCGAGTAGCACCAGACCTATACTCCCAAATTCTAGTCCAGATAACAGCGCGTCTCCTCCAGCTACACACAATCGAGCTGCCAACAACGTCTCACCAGCGGCGGTTACAAGCGCTTCCTCTTCGCAGACAGTAAACCAGACATCCTCTGCAAATGGACAGCCAGCTCACGCTGGTGATGATGAGCCAGAACTTGCCGCCATCCTTGAAGACCCTACCAAAGTCTCACGTAACGACGAGCTCAAAGAATGGCGCTCCTGGAAAATCCACTGGCTATACCTTGCCCTGCTCCTTCTCACCGTAACCTCCTTTATCATCGCAATCACAGGCATCACAATATTCTCCTTTCGAAACAATGGTTTTGCCCGCGAAAGCCAACCTCCCGGCTTTATCGAGCGCCATCCCGCACTACGCAAGGCTATATGGGAACAAGGCATCTTCTACACCGCGTTTCCCGCTTTCATAATGACAGTATACCGAACAATGTGGGATGCTAGTGTGATGGCCTTTGCTGATCGCCAGCCGTATGTGGATCTCATGAAAAAGAACGGACGCTCTCCTGCGCGGACGATTCTCCTCGATTACAAGATGGAGACCTTACTCACCAGATGGATACTAGCTTTCCGCAATAGGCACTTCTTACTGTCGGCTTGCATGCTCTCGTCACTGGTACTCTCTTTCGCTATTATCCCGCTGACGTCCTTCTTCTTGATCATGGACTCGACACTCGCGAACTCGACGTTGCCTCTGACGTTCGACACGTATTTCAGCAGCTCCTTTAAGCCGAAATTTCCTGACTTTGCCAACATGCCGAATATACGCTTGGTCCTGGATACAGCGGCCGGAGCACATTTGCTGAACCTCAGTCTGCCTCCTCATACTGACGACGTCTTCGTCTTCCCGGCATTTACTACCCTCAAAGATCTTGGGGGCAGCAACTTAACGCTTCAGACCGCGGCATATGGGGTCGACAGCGGTTGCGTAGAAATACCAGAGTCAGAGTATAATACAACATTCAAATACGTAACTGACAACGCACTTATAGTAGAAGTCGACGCGACGGATCGAGAATGCGCGATCTCTCACACCCTTGGCATCCGAACAGCCGTCTACAGCCCAGAGATATTCATGTCCTCATGGTACACAATGACATGTAGCATGGAAGCAGGATGGACACGTATCGGCATCCTCGCGGCACGCTACGACAGAGCCTCCGAGACAGTGCAAAACCTCACCGTCATCTCGTGCAGGCCCTCCTACTTCGTCACCTCGGGCGAACTCACGCAGCAATCCGTAGCCGGAAGCAGCCGCGATGTGCTGCGCTTCGACGAAGACGTGCACGAGCGGAAAGCCCAAAGCATTTCCGAAATATACGCGATGAAGTACTTTCTCGAAAAGGATATCCACAACATGCAGTACATATACCTGGGTGAAGACTTCGGCGGCAACGAGTTCACGCGCGACATCCTGCACCTGTCGCAGCAGCGGCGGCCCAGCGAGCCACTGCATCCCTCCGTGCTGCTCAACGCCACACAGAACATGTACGAGACCGTCTACGCCGTCTTTGCCGGCCTGTACCTCTTCCGTGCGCTGGAAACGCCCGTCAATGGAACGGGCATCTACACGGTCCTCGAAAAGCGCCTCTTCGTCGTCCCAAGCATCGCCTATATCATCCTCGGCGTCCTGGGCGCCACCGCGCTCCTGAATATCGGGCTGTTCTTCGCTGCAAAGCAGGAGTCTATGCTCAAGGAGGAGCCGTATAGTCTTATTAGCTATGCGGGTCTCCTTTACAAGACGGAGATACAGACGATGTTGATGGAGATGATTGTTAGTAAGGATAGGGATCCGGGGCGGGCACGGGAGACGGCGAAGAAGATGTGGAATTTGGATAAGGTGAATTGGTTGTATAGTCGTGAGAAGAGGAGGATTACGTTTAGTGGGGAGGTGCCGTTGCAGACTATGGTGGGCACGAGGGCGAAGACAGGGGCGAGAGCGGGGATAGGGCGCAGTATGTTTGGGGTTAGGAAGAGAAGTTTGGTGAACCAGGCACCGAATGTTTGAAATTGTGGAAAATTGAGAAACTTGTCGTCAGATATCTTTCGCTTTCCAAGATTTGATGTAGCGAAGTGTAAACTTGGTATGAACTAAGTTCGAATGTACAGTTGCCTTCCAACATATCCAGCAGGGAAGAACAACACAGAATTTTTGAAGGATATGAGGGCTTGCCTTTGTGTCCAGAAGGGTCTTGCTCTCAAGTGACAAGATTTCACACCTCTTTATCATACTCGAGACGTGCTTCACCTACGCATATGTAACAGTCATGTTTCCAGGAAGTGTTTCCAGCCCTGATTGATCCTCAGTCATTTTACGAAGTATGAAGTCTGCCTGTACTTACACCCATCAAGAGGTTCCTTCGCAATCTGCGGTTGCGTGCACTTATTGCCCGTAGCAAAAGATTGCGTCTTCAGCTCCTTACAACCCATGAAATCACAGCGAGCATTCATAGCCCTCTGCAAGGTATCTCCCTTCCAACCGAATACGTAGTCCGCATGATGACCGTATCCGGTACTGTCATAACTGTCAGCCTCGTCCAGACACAATTTTTTTTTAAGAATGTGTAAAGGAACAATGGGAGTACTTACCCGTCACCCTGTGCCCAGACAAATGGCTGCTTTCCATCCGTAGGCCATTCCGATTGTGGGAAGATGCCAGTATCCCAAACCGTTTCGTAAAAGACTTGTGGGATGCGAACGGGATGAGTAGACGGGCAACCATTATACCCAAACGTGACGTGAGATTTGTGGTTCGCGCTATCGAGGTTCTTGCCATCCCAGCAGCTACAAGAAAGGAAAGACATCAGCTAACAGGACTCATTGTAAAGTGAAAGCGCTGAACTCACGTCGGAAAGAACACAGCAACCCTTATACCACCAGCACAGTACTGCTTCGGCAAGTACGCAGTGTCATTTGCAGAAACGCCAAAGGGATTCGGCTCGAAGTTCTTGCCCGTATAGCATCGGTACGAATTCATAGCGCCATCATAACTTTGGGCCCGCTTCCTTGGATCGCCGACGACCATGCGGAAGCCGGGTGCAAAGGCCGTGATATTGACTGATGCGTCGTCGGGTGTGACGTAGTATACGGTCATCCCACCATTCTGTGCGAGGTCAGTGCTATTTTGAATGGTGTGCAAGAGAGGCAGTACTGACTGCGCCATTGAAGCCCTGGTTTGCCATCTGTGGAACACGTTTGAATGTGCCATTGCGAGCGCGAAAGAAGAGAGCGGGTGTCCAGTAATTTGACATGTCTTCGCTGAACGTGCATGTTGTGCATGATGATTCGGCTGGAATGTCATAGGTCTTTGGGTCCATGGTAACATTGAAGGCGTCCTTCTCGTGTTAAATTCGAGAACCTTGATAGAATCTTGTCTGTGTAATTGGGCAACTTACACCCCCAACAATCTGATCGGTGTTAGCTGGGCTTAACGTGATGATGTTGCCCTGAAGATCAACTTACTTGGTGAACATGCTGAGAAGGACTCATTCCTGGTTGGACTAATCTGATTGCAAGGTCTTAATTTTACAGATTCTTCGTTTTTCGGGACTGGAAGACTTACGGATCAAGGCGCTGAGTTACAAGCTGTGAACAAGAGAAACGGAGCTGTATCTCTTAGCATGGGATTCCATGAATATATAACGGCGAGAAACAAACCATCTTGTCTCCATGCACGACGGACGCAAGCAACGCCAGCGTAGAAGCAGAAAGCCAATACATGATGAAGGATAGAGCGAAACGAATGACTAGAAGTGAATGCAAAACGAGTGTAAAAGTGCAAAATCACGATGAGAAAGGAATTGCCACCATCAGCATTCTCTACTTCAATGTCACTTTCCCTATACCACTGCCGATGCTATAGTCGTGCACAGATCCTCCGTGGAAATGAACTGGAGTAATCAGTCCTACCTCGTGTTTCAAAACATTCCGCATTGACAAGCGACTCCAGGGTGCATCCATCGCGGCAGCTAGGGATTGGCGAAGGGGCTGTGGCGGAGACTATGAGGCGCCATGGGTTGTAGATTACAGGATGGCCGAGCTGGAAAGGTTGTTGGTGTCTACGCTCATGGGTTGCGGTAAAAGGTTGGACTTCTACCGTGCCGTGTGGAGGTGCGCACTGGGATCATAGGTCTAGAAGCTGCATGGAGTGGGTGATCGTTGCTAAAGCGGGAGTGGATGTGTAACTTCGCGTAGAGTTATTGGATGTGTATGCTGCCGTGATGATATCTTAATGAGTGTGTTGGTATTTCAACGAATGGAAGGTGGACGGAATGGAAATTAGGAACCTAGCTAATTGATGAGTTCCAGTTCTTAAGAGGAAAAGTTATGCAGCACAAGGTCTCGAAACAATCAGTCTATATGTAGAAGCCTATTAGGCAGACCGCAATACCAAACGATGCATAGAACTCGAAGAGTCGTCGAGGGGGAACGAACAGGGGTGAACCAATTAGACGAGGACGGAGATCGAAACATGAGAATAAAGATGAGAAATTACCTATAAAGCTTTAAGACAGCCTTCTTAGTGATCTTTCCACATCAAGGTGAACTATATGATGCTGAAAAGAAAGCCAAGAACGGTTATGAGAGAAGGTCCAAAAGCTTCCGAGTTTTATCTGGTTACGGTAGAGGGAACAAGTCCTTCTACCTCTCACTAGCTTCCTCTACATACCCGCATCCGATGCATCCTAACCAAGTAAACATGGATCTCTTGATATGATAGCGGAGAATGATAGGTAAAGATTCCTACAAACTTAGTACGAAGCAAGCCCTGAAGCGTGACAGCACAGGAATGAACGCGGAAGCCCGCCGCCACACCCCTGCACGTCTCAGCCCTACGCGATCGGACGCGAAGTGGAGTGACATCAACGACTCCAAGCTCCCGCGATCATCCCGTCTTCTCTTTTATTTTTCCGCAGCAACAACCCCACCACACGCTGCAATGGCTTCCGCGGCGAAGAAGAAGCTCGTTGTATGCGGCGGTAATGGATTTCTGGGTACGTGCGCCAATTCCTGCTTGACGGGCGCTTCAATCGCACAGATTGAGCTACAGCGAGCTTGGGATGATTGCGGTGGAAGGAGAGCAATGCTGATAGTGTGCGTCTAGGAACGCGGATATGCAAAGCAGCTGCGAATCGTGGGTGGAGCGTAACGTCGATATCGTATGTCTCCCCATCCAATTCTCCAATTCACCAGTTCAACACCACATTCCTCCTCCATCCCCCCTCCCCCTCGACGTCCACCTCACAGCCCCAACAACCCACCCACAACTAACACAGGCGCCAGCCGCTCAGGCACACCGCACTGGTCCTCCGTCTCCGCCTCGCCCAACCCGCCCGAATGGGCCTCGAACGTCTCCTGGGAAAAAGGCGACATCCTCAACCCCTCGTCGTACACACCGCATCTCGAGAACGCCACCGCCGTGATCCACAGCATGGGCATCCTCCTCGAAGCAGACTACAAGGGCGTGATATCCGGGCGCGAAAGCCCCATCAAAGGGCTGCAACGCGCGTTCAGCGCCACCAAGGCGGGGACCCAGAATCCGTTTGAGGTCAAGGAGGGCGAGGCGCTCCGGCCGCAGGAGAGCGATGGCCAGTTGACGTATGAGGTTATGAATCGGGATACAGGTTAGTGGGCTACATGTGTTGCTTTTGCGGGCAGACTTGGAACGAGAGATAGAGGCTAACGAACCCTTCAAGCTGTGAGTCTGGCCAAGGAAAGCAGCTCGCGGAATGTCCCTACGTTCCTGTATATTTCTGCTGCAGCGGGAACGCCAATCCTGCCCGCACGTTACATTTCTACAAAGCGAGAGGCCGAATCGCTAATCAGCACGTCGTTCCCTTCGATGCGGAGTATCTTCATCCGAGCACCTTTCATGTGGGATTCCTCGCGCACGTTTACCGTGCCGATCGCGGCGGGCGGAATGTTAGCGAGTGTCGTCAACAGCGCTGTGGGAGGGAGGTTAACATGGCTGATGGGCGCAGGTGGTACGTCTCCCTAACTCACACCCTCCCTTTCCATCCAAGAGAGCAAAGCTAACGGCGCACAGGTATCAAGCCGCTGAAAGCAGATTTAGTAGGTGAAGCGGTAGTCGAGGCCCTAGAAGACTCGGACGTCAAGGGCCCAGTCGAAGTCCCCGAGATCGAGCGCTTGGGCACACGGGCGTGGAGGAAGAACATGCTATGAGACGCTCGTAGAGGAGAAAAAGAACGAGAAGACAAGAGCACGTGTATCAACATTCATGTACCATACTCCCCACACAACACAACGGTACGCCTAGCGCGTACCCGCAAAACGGCCTCCTCATCTATACCAATGCCACCCTCAACGCAAAAGCGTCCCAACCCCAAATAATGCTCTATCGCAATCAGTCAGCCGCTACAACACCTATAATCAAAGCAAATCCCCATCGTAAAACATGCTCAGTGCTCTCTTTGATCCGCAAAGTGCATCCCACCGCCCAAAGGCTGCGAGATGCACTATTCGGCGACAACCAAAAGCCCTGCAACGTCATCCGTCACAGCGGCTGTTGAGAGGAATCATCGTCAACGACCAGCGTGTGAGGTGAGAGCGGGGCAGTGGTGTCGGGGCTTTTTTACATCATTTTGGATTCTCGGTGGATTTATGTGTGCTTTGTTGAGATAAGGTATATGGTGGAAGAAGTTACGTACGTACCTGACTGGGCGCCCATGTGAGTGTGATAAACCGAGAGTATGATAGTCTGGATCGAATCCCATGCAAAGTAAATGCAAAAGCAAATGCAAAAGTAAAAGTAAAAGTAAAAGCAACGCTCGCATGAAGTATATCACTCTCCATGCTCAAACGCCAGTCTCAAGAACAGAACACAGTGGAACGGCGTAGTCCACCATCTCGCTAGTATTCAAGCAGCTCCCTCCCTCGCTCACTTCTTCTTGGAGCCCTGCAACACCATCTTCTTCTTGACATACTTTGGAATCTTGTCCTTGCGCTTCTCGCGCTTCTCCTCTTTAATCGCCTTCTTGTGCGCCGCCTTGTCCTCCTTGTTCATATGCTTCTTGCCCCGGCTCTGCCCCTTTTCGAATATGCTCTGGTCGACTTCTTCGCCCGAGCCCGGAGACGCAGAACCGTCGGAATCGATGGAGCCCGCGGGGCCCTCGGAATCGGAGTCACTGGAGTCGCTGCCTGGGACGCCGGTGTCGACGACGCTGTCGGCGAGCAGGTCTTGGTAGGGCAGCGAGGCCTTGTTGGCGAGCGCCGCGTCGCGCTCCATGTCGTAGACCTCGTCGAGCGTGCGGGGGACAAACTCGTCGCGAAAGACGTGGTCGTCGTGTTCTTCCTTCTGGCGGTCGGCAGCAGACAGGGGTCGCTCGAGCATGAGGTCGCGCACCGAGTGCTGCATGGCGGGGAGGTCAGCGATGGTCTTCGCGGCGCCAGACTCGGTCGCGATGAAGGCAAAGGCTTTGCGCTCGCTGAGCACGTCGACGTTGCGCGAGCGGTAAAAGTCCGTTACGTTCTTCACGTCCATGCGCAGGAACTCGTGGGCCCGCGGGTGGTCTGGCTCGACCGACTGCGAGACGTCGATGATCCATTGCTTGCCTGTGTGGTAGAGGACGTTGTATTCGCTGAGATCGGCGTGGACGAGACGGCACGTCTGGTACATGATGCGCATGTATGCGAGCATGTCGATGTAGAGGGCTGTCCACTTTGCGTCCACTTCTTCGGGAGTCAAGTCTTCGAAGCGGACGTCCTTCAGCCGTGGTGCCGCCTTGCCTTTGTGGTCGCCAACGAAATCCATGACAAAAACGTGCTTCCGCAGTGCGATGGGCGCTGGAGAGGGGATGCCGGCGTCGTGTATACGTGCCAGGTTTCTGCGCTCTTTCTCTGCCCACACCTTGACCATGGCGCGATTGTTGCTCTTGTTGTAGCCTGCGCGGAATCTCGAGTCTCCCTCGACATACTTTGCGCGGTCCTTGAATACCAGAATAGACGTCTTGTACACTTTGACGGCGCGGTGACTTAGTCCAACTGGCTGGTCTGCATTTGCATCTTCGGTCGAGGGTTCTGAGACTGCATGGTAGACATTTGCTTCTTTGCCCGTCGATACGACGCCGTTGATTTCTGACATGGCGCCAGCATTTATCAACTGAAGCAAGATCAACTGCGTTTTACTGTCCAATACCTGCTCCTTTGTCGCGCGATCCGACTTGTCCTTGTGTCGGTCAGTGGCCGATTTTGGGTTCCTACTCCAAAACTTATTGTTGACGTCGGCCACTTGCGCCTTATCCTCCGGCTTCTCGTCCTCCGACTTCTCGTCCTCCGACTTCTCGATGTCGTCTTCTGGCGTGGGGTCCATTTTCGTGGGAGTATCGTGGGTCGTGTGCGTTGTGTGAGTTGCGTGCATTGTGTGGACGTTCAACGTATGAATGTTGAGCAGTTACTGGGTCGTGGACGTGGACGGTGTGAGGTTTGATAAGTTTGACGAGTTACTGGTGATATCTTGGTGATATACTGAGGAATGTTAAAGTCTTAGAGCCTGTGGGTGGCGCGTGTGTGGTTATAAAGTGAGTCCGCAAATGCTAGGACGGTGAACAAAAAAAAAGATCGAGGCCCACGTCACTAGGGCCAGCGCGGGGTTGCATGGTGGGGCGAAACCCTTATTCTCTACACGCACATCCCGCAACCCGTGCTTATCGATAGTTGGTATATACAAGCAAATGGTTAGTACCATCGTAGAATATTAGTCTTCAATACAATTATTGAAATGCAAGCAATGTGCTTTGCTTATTGTGACGTCTTCCGTGTGTCCTTTCACAAGCCTCTACATAATGCTTGTTCTCTCTATAGAGTGTCGTATCTATCTCGACGACGATGTCTTAGATAGAAAACAAATACTCAGAGTTTCCTTCTAACCGATGACAAGATGCAATAGTCATAATGTAATGATTGTTCGTACCGGACCATAAAGGCCGTCAAGTATGACCATTTCCCTATATAATGCACAACTAGAGATATCGTTGTTGCAACAGTCCGTGTACTTCGGGTCCTCAGATCCCCAAACCACAAAAGCAATGACACCTCAACCACCTCACCCAACCTCAGACGGACGCTCGAATCCTCCAGACCAGGCAGCAGCAGCACCGCGCACGTCACTTATTTACCTGCCAGACCGCGCGCGCACACACCACCTTGCCCCCGCGCAGCCACGCAGCCCACCGCCCAATAAAAATTATTTATTGTGTACCTATATAGGGTACAATAATTTGCAAAACAACATAAGAACTCGTTTGGTGTAGCAGTCGTGTGAAGGTTTCAAAGAATGGCTCTTCCTATTCACGCTTCGCCTACACCCCGGGTTCGAAACTTGACCTGACCAGTTTGGCGAAATGGACGGTAATTTCTGGTCACTAAATATTAAAAACCACCAAATCGACCAGTTCGGTAAAAATGCGGGCTCTGGTCGAAAATATAAAACTACATTTTTTGCGGTTTTTTTGGGCACTGTTTATTGTACAACCACGGATCACGAAGAAGCCTCACTGCAGTCGACCTGCGCTTGTGATACTACTCTTCGGGTTAAAGCTTCTCGAAGACATGTTTGTTCTCTACTATGTCTCAGATCTGAAGTAACCATTGATTAACAGCAAGTATACATGGTTATGAGCCCAGTCACGACACGGCCAAGATTCCAAATAGGTACCCACGCTACGAGCGCACTAACCTCTATAAGACCGTCGGGTACAATGTGCACTTGGGGTTGAATATTCTGGGAAGAGTCCGACTCGCCAATTCGTGCTTCGTCGAAGCCGTTGACGTGGTTACGCAGAGAAGGGGTAGTACATATGTTTTCCGCTCGAGAGGTTGGTAATGACCATGGACTAGGAGGTGAAGTAAAGGAGACGAATTATCAAGAAATGTACCTTACCCTCAAACACTTTTGACACCTTAGGCTCAGCAGTCGATACTCGAGAAGATTAACAACATTCCCCTTTCCCGCGGTGACTTTCTGAGATGCCGGGTCTATATCTCGTGAGATTTGACATTGAACCAGGCCTCTCCTTATCAGTAAACCTTGTCTCTTCGCATATCCATGTTCAAGCCTCGGGGATGAAGTTCCTCACCCTGAGAGCTCAGCTGGCTTAGATGCGGGACATGGCGACTGAAAAGCTCGATGGCTTGCTCTTCGTCGTTTCACTCGAAATTTGTCATAAATATCAAGGCCTGCGAATTGTAGTTAAAGGCGACAGTTTGTACAGCCACTCGAGATTGTGCTTGAGCATGTCGAACAGTGACGTGAAAGGTGCGCTAACGGAAAACGGAAATGGTCGATCTGGGCAAGGGAAAGAGCATCTGCGGCACGATGTCGAGTCTTCCCCACCACAAAACTCATGTGGGAATACCCAACAGCTCCCTCCTGTTACTCACACTCATTGGTTCCATTTTTATGTTTCCTTTTTCTACAATTTCGTCCTTGCGGTCGTCCTCGTCGTCACAATCAGCTTTGACCTGTGTGGATACTAATTTGACCTGGCCATGGTGCATGACGGACTTCGGGTGTGCTCAGATACATTGCTTCTGTGTAACTTCGAGCGATACACCCCTTATCTGACTGGCCCCGCAATCATTATCCTCGCAGTTCTTTCGTAAGAGTCGGTCCTATTTCCAGAATTGGCTGAGTTGCTGTGGGGTAGAGCTACGTTGTTGGCGATCTCCTGAAATCTCCAAGAATTGACTTTTACTGTGCGACAAGGCGAATTCTCGGTTCGACATGGATGCCTTTTTTCTAAAGGTGACTAGGGCACGTGGAGCGTTACTTTGTTTCGGCGATTGCATCTGGGGAAGCGAATGGGATCCTGTCCTAAGTGAGCTGCTATCAACGGTCATCCTGTCTCCTAATCTACATCCTGCCGGCAAACCCTCGCTATCCGTAATGCAGACGTTTGTTTGTTTGCATGCAACAATATAGCCGCCGAAGATGACCTGCCAATTATGGTGTTCGCATGTCATCCTTGGCAAAAGCAGGCGGCGCCTCGCCTTGTTCTCCATCCAGCGCTTCTCCAGGATGTGATCTGAGAACGGTAGATCATTTCATCATGGCAAGTTGCTGCCTACAATTTCGGTGGGCCATGATATCATGCCTGAGATGATCACAGACAAGAAAAAGCATCGGAATAAATGCTCTTGCCAATCACAAAAGCATACCTATGGGGCGTCATCAATTTGTCTCATGAACCCTCACGCCGCGACACTGCCACATTGGCAATCTATGGGGGCATGTCGGCAGTGGGATGCATGCTGCGCCATACGAAATGCAACGGTATGGTGCATGTAGCATTGTAGACGGACGAGGCTCAGCTGCAAAGGTCAAAGGTGCTTGAACATCGCCTTGCCGACTGGCCGAAGCTGGTGGACCTCAGCGCATCATCGTCTCAGGGGCACGACGATGCGGCGAAATGCAGGGCGCGAGTGGCTTGCAGTAAGAAACATTATCCAAGTTAGGCCAGGCACCTGGGTACCCTGATTGGCTGCGACGGAAACACCATCGTTTTGGGCAAGGCGGCTCGAATATCTGACACACCCTAGTCTCCACCGGGGTCTGGTGAAACGCAAAACGAGAGCGAAGGAAGACGACTCTCGACCACTCACGACTGTCCAACATGCGCACAGGAGACGGCATGGGCGGAGGCCAGAGGGCCGCATGGCTTTGACCGCTGAATCGAAAGTCTGGGCACGGAAATTGCGTGGCCTTTGCTGATGATCGAAAGAGCCGACTTTTTATAGTCGCTGTCCCTCTGACATGCAGCATTCTGCATTCTTTATCCAACCTTCTCTCTTTGCACCTTCGAGTCCCTTTTAACCCACTCTCTCTTCGACTTTTCGGACGCCGGGCGACCTCACTCTTTACCATTGTCCCTGTCAAAGCTCTTTGTCGGGCATTCCATTCTTTTCCGTCCGCTGCTGTCCACATTGTCTATTGAATCGGACCCTCTTTATCATCTTCTGTGAAGAGTATTTTCCTAAGGATCGACAGTCTTATTGTGCCAACACTTCGAGACCTTTCTTACCAAACCACATTTCATTAACAACATCAAAAACATGCGTTTCACATCATATGCCGCTGCGAGCGCGTTGGCTGCTCTAGCCACGGCTCAGACTTTCACCGACTGCAACCCCATGGAGAAGACATGTCCTAACAACCCTGCCATGCCTCAGAACTGGCAGACCGACTTCACTGCCGGCAAGGATTCTGTCAAGGGATGGAAGCAGACCGCCGGAAGCCTCACCTACGGACCCGAGGGTGCTGAGTTCATTGTTGCGAAGAAGGGCGATGCGCCCACAATTGGATCAGAGACCTTCCTCCACTTCGGCTATGTAGAGGTTGTCATGAAGGCTGCCCATGGCCAGGGTATCATCTCTTCCATCGTTCTTCAGTCCGACAACTTGGATGAAGTTGACTGGGAGTGGATCGGTGGTGTAGACAGCCGCGTGCAGATGAACTACTTCGGCAAGGGCAACACCACGACATACGACCGAATGATCGAGGCCAACGTTGCAAACAACCAGAACGAGTTCCATTCCTATGCCCTCAACTGGACTGCCGAGTCCCTCACCTGGCTCATCGACAACAAGGTTACCCGCGTCCTTAACTTTGCTGATGCCAACAACGGAAAGAACTACCCCCAGACTCCTTGCAATGTTCGTCTGGGCAACTGGCCCGGCGGTGACTCTGAAAACGAGGGCACTCGCCAATGGGCGGGTGGTCCAGTCGACTATACCAAGGGACCCTTCAAGATGACCGTCAAGAGCATCAAGGTCATCAACTACAGCCCTGGTACCGAGTACAAGTGGACCGACAAGACTGGCTCATACAAGTCCATCGAAGTCATTGGTGCCGGAAACAAGGATGGAGCTGCCCAGAACACTGTTGTCATTGAGCCCACTGCCAGTGCCGCTGCACCCCTCGAGTCAGCTGTCGATGTTCCATATCCCACCGGCGATGCTCAGTCAACCACCTGCACGGATGGCGAAGAGGGCCCCAAGACCACTGCCACTCCCCTTGGCGGCGAGAAGTCCGACTTTACCTACCCCGGCGCCAACCCCACTGGCGTGGCTGATACCCCTGATGACGAGGAGACACCTTGCGAGTGCGGCACTGCTATTGTCACTGTCACCGGTGCCCCGCCTCCAGCTACCTTCACCTCCCAGTACGACGCTGTTCCCCTGGAGAGTGTCGTATCCCGCTTCTCCTCCGTCCAGGTCCCGATCGTCACCTCAGTCCAGCCCCCTGTCGTCTCTCCTCCCCCATACCCCACCAGCGGTATCGCGGTGGACACCGGGTCTGCTCCCGTAGTGCCCGTCCCATCGGCACCCACAGGATACGTTCCCCGCCCATCAGGCAGCGCCACCTTCTCCGCTCCTCCAGTTGAATTCACCGGAGCCGCGAGCCACAACAAGGCTGGCGTCCTCGTCGGTGCGCTCGCCGGTGCCATGCTGCTTGCCTTTTAAGCATACATGGTTTGGGTATGAGACGTGATCACGATAGGCTTGGAGAGCATTTCTTGAGAGACAATAGGGTTTTGTGCGGTTCAATGTACATAATTAATCGGCGCGACTGCGTTGGATACGCGAAAGGTGTAAAAGGGACCCAAGGAGGTTTTGGATATATAAGTGTATACAAGTAAAATTACAATAACACAAATTACGGAAGCATCAAATTTGTCTGCTCCCTCTTGTGAAGTATGTGTTCTGCCAATATGTGCTTCTGGGGCACTTTTGGTTAGTTGATGATGCCTACTCAACACGTACGTTCTAATCATTGACGGTCGATTCCATTTCTGCATTTCTTTCAGTCCACTTCATGCATACCACTCCATCAGGTATCTCTCTCTCTCGATCCTTTTCCCCGCCCCCCTCGCTCTCCTTCTCTTCTGCAGTTTCGTAGCCTTCCTCCTTGCCAGCCCTTGCCCGGTAGCAACACCACCAGTTGTCGGTCCCACAGCAGATGTCCTGCCCGCCATCGTCCTCGTTGTCTTGCTGACTCGGTGGTTGGGCGCAACACTGCTCGCACTGCCTTCGCGACGGCAGAACAAACGCTTCCAGTAACATCGTTTCCTACGGCGTTGTCCCTGCTCTTTCGCCTGCTCCTGCTCCTGCGCCCGTTCCCGCTCCCGCGCCCGCGTCTGCGCCCACATCTGGGCCTCCATTTCCCCCCTCGCCCGCCACGCATCTCCCTCCTCCCCCATCAAAGTCTCCGCCGTCCTATACCGCGTGTGCTGATCCATCCAAAACACCTCGCCCCCCAACCCCTCTCTATTCCGCTCCTCCGCAGCCGCCATATGCTTCTTCCACGCCGCCCGCCCCGCAACCTCGTCGAGCATTTTCTGCGTCGGGTGCCCCTCGTCATCGTTGACTGCGCTAAACACCAGCGCCCTCGAGCACTGCTGCACTCTAGCATAGTCCTGTAGCCGCGCCCTCGAGCGCCGCATCGACGCTGTGCGCGGCTTGATTGCGTCGGCGGCGTGTAGGAGTTCTGCGTGGGCGATGGCGCGGCCGTCGACGGGGTGGTGTTGTTGAGGGGGTGGGAGGTTGGGTTTGGTGGAGAGGGCGTTTGGGGTGGTGAAGGGGCTGGTGGAGGGGGGGAGGAGATACGAGAGGGGGATGCTGGGGCGGGGGGAGTTTGGGGGGAGGGATGGGTGGGTGGGGGGTGGGTTGGAAGTGGATGGGAGGAGGAAGAGTGGGAAAGGGTGGGAGGTCTGCGGGCCGGCGTGGTCCATGAGTATGTCTTCGTCGGTAGTGGATGGTGGTTTTGGTCTTGCAATGCCGCTGGGCTGAGGGGCTTTGGGTCGAGGCGGTGGGCTCAGCTTTAACGGTGATGAATCGGCATTGATAAAGGGGTTCGTGATGCAAGGAGACTCGGGAAGTGTTGCTGCGGCTTGTGTGCGATGGTGAACTGCGCCCCGCCGGATAGGAGTCTCTTGCAAGCGCGATAGCGGCTGTGAGAACATGGGCGGTGGACTAAAGTCGAACGTGCCAGCCTTGTTGATATTGAAAGCCGGGAAGACTGCTATCGGAGGTTGGCGTGCATACTGAGCTGAGTCGGATCGATCATCTTCTTCTTCTTGGGCTTTGCCTTTGCCTTTGCCCTTAGGAGTCTTCCCTTGCGTGCTCCAAGCAAATGCTTCTCCCGCTGTAGACCCTTCTTTCTGAGCCCAAGTACCGCTTGGGGAAACATAAAGCCTGGGCGGGGTTGTGCAGATCGAGTTGTAGCTAGATTGGCACTCCACTGATTGCTTGGGTGAAACCGGCCGGGCTTCGTCGACCATTTCTTCCAGTGGCTGCACTTCGTCGTCAGGAATGCAAACACCCAGTCCTGGAATTGTAGTACGGGGTGCTAGATATGGCGTTGGTGGTGCATAGAGATCGTAGTTCTCGAGCGTAACTTTCAACTCCTCGTGGTCCACGCGAGGCGTCTTGCAACCAGCTTCTTGCTGTTCTGGAGGCGAATCGACGTCCATAGCCTGGACCGACACAGTAGGAGGAGGAGGTATCTTTGGCTGTTTCAAAGCGTTGGCGTTCCTCTTCTTCAGCGGTCTCTGAGCCTGACGAATCTGTCCCGGCCCAGTGGGAGTTTTTCGCATCGAAGCATTTCGCGGCTGCTGTTGCAAAACCGACCATGATCTCTGGGCCTTTGGTTTCCGATATTCGTGGACCTGCAGGACTACATGTCGTGATGGTGGTCTTGATATCTCAGTTCTGGCAACATGGATTGTGGCGGAGTATGTTGCTTCTAATTCGATGCTCTCGAAGAGCTTTGTTAGTGCGGCGACGCTAGGGCGTGGTGCTGTGGAGTCCATGGCTATAATTTCGAATTTGTAGGACTAAGTGATAAGCCTACTCGTAACAGGGTCTTCTCAAGTAGTGTCTTGTTTATTTGTTATAATCGAGAAGTCGTGGGGAGGGCAAATGTTTGGTGAGAGGGCAAGAAGTGTTGGTGAAAATGAGAACTTGCACTGCTTTTTCCCTTGACTTTTATATTCTAGATTATGGGCATTAATTGAGAGGAAATGGTCTACCATTTGAGCGTTTCTGGATGTAATTGTGCTGAACCACGGGAGAGAGTGGGCCTTTATGGGTAGAATCAAGAAATTAGAACCGTTATGATAATACGTTGCGTGCTTGAATGAACTCTCAAGATTTACGACCCAAATCTTCGTTTAGTTCATGGATCCATTTTATAAGCAATGTGCACTTCGGCTTGTAAGATACCTCTGGAATAACTCCAGGGGCTTCATTTTGACTAAATAATCATACTATGCGCATTCCTAGCCGTTGATAGGACAAGGCGTGAATACGAACGCACATCACTGCGAAAATATAGCACGTGTGACTCTTACTCGGATGGTTCCTAATTATTCGATAAGGGACAGTTCGACCATGGTAGTTGTAGATCTTGGCTCTTGAATGGCAAAGTATTTTATTTGGGCGTATACTAACTTTGGTACTGCCATGTATTGGGTCCCGTACATATCCTAGACCTCATTGAACGAGCCACTGACAGCGACAATTGTTCGTGTCTTTCGTTTGCTGCCTCTCTCGTAGCTTCGTGCCCCTAATGAGCTCAGACCGTGAAGCATCGAGCTCAGAAACAGGATCAATAAGAGCCAAAGAAATGTTGTTCGGGAGACGAGCTAAACCTCCACCCTGACGTACAACCACCTCTTCACAGTACGGTCCCTTGCCATTGGGCACACGCTGCTCAACAAGCTTGACTACATAGGGTACTTTCGGAAGGTGGACCGTGGTGGGGGTTCTGTTAGCGGACCCTAGATCCCCTGCTTCAGGGGTTGAACTCTGGTTGATGTATATATAGCCTTCTAGAAGGGTTTCATTGAAAATGCATCGCCATAAGGACTCTCCTGGCTGGAAGATAGGATGACGTATGAGCGGTTGAGCCCGTGGTTTCTCGGCAGGCGAAAGGTCGTCTTCTTTAAGTAAAACGACACGATCATATGTCGTCCTGAAATGATAGGTAGGCCCATTTTCCGATGATTCAAGTAATGTCAAATCGACAGGATTGAGCTCCGGAACTTGATGACCGTGTTGAACGGTCCCATTATTGGGTGGCGCTCCGAGAGTTATCATCGTTATGCTGGGAATACCAGCGGGCGAGGGCAAAATATTAAGCTGGAATATCGCATCTGAAGCGCATTGCCATGCTACTGACTCGTTCATCTTCGCCAAACATGCTGAGCTTTGTAGCTGAGGAAGTCGGATTGGAACAGCATAGGTCCCACGCTGGATTGAGTTCGAATCGCTGTGTTGTGATGAATCGTCTTGATTTGCTTCCACGATAGAAGATCCATCCCTGACACATAACATGTAAGCAGCGTGATATTTGAAAGCTAACGTAGTAACTCACGTGGTAGATGAATGGTTCCTCGCAGCAAGTAGGGACAGGCCAACTGTCAATAAAATGACAAATTGGACAACTAGTAAAACTAGTACACGCCGTTTCAAAGAAATCCGCTGCCACCAAGATGTAGGGATGCTTGGTAATGGCTTCCCGCCCGAGCTTAATTCAGATTCTGATATGATAACCTCTTTCTCATTCTGGTCTGGGCTCAATATCGGAGCAGAAAGAACTCTGCTTCGTTCGAAAGGAACAACTTCAATCCCATCTTCTATGGGCCGGATCAAACGAACTGCCGAGTTTAAGTCCGAGGTATTGGTTGAAAGTGTGCTATCGTGGTTCACTGGGAATGCCGTGTATATGCTGGGTAATGGTTGGATGCTTTTGATAGATCTACGAGGGAAACCCATAGGCCCGGCAAGGACGGTATTATTATAATACGGATGGTGGCTGTATTATGGATCGAAAGAGCGGAATGTTTCGAATCCGGGCCAGCCAGATCCTGAATAAGGCAGGAAAGTGAATAAGAAACAAACGAGAACAAACGAAGATAGCAACCAGTGCATACGCTCAAAATAGTCGGGACTTTGGGAGATATATGTTAGTCCTGACTGGCATGCATCTTGATAATGGGCATGGCCAAAGTCTAGGAAGACCGCCACAGCAACTGTGCCGCACTCTTGCTGAAGCCCACCATCCACTGTTCCTGCTAGATTTTGAGAAAGCGAATAAGCTAGTGCTGGTGGAAATTGTCGCTGAGTATCATGACCCTTGTCCTTTGCGGGGCATTTATCCGCACAACAAGAGTTTTACCAGATTGAGTCGCGATAGAAGAAGGAAGAACCAGGGGAGCTGTGAGGATTGGCTGTGCGTTCACCATCTACGGAGACTTGGACCGTGCCTAGCCGCCCATCTCTCTCCCGAATGCTGGTTGCAAAAACGGTCTTCACAGATTTTATGCTAATGACTTTGAACAACTCGACTCGGGAAGGAAAGCGAAAGCAGCGAATCGAAAGACTGCCCAGATCTCTTGAGGGCCTATCGTTCTTGGAGGTTGGCGTTCTTCGAAGACACCAATACGTGTTCGCTCCTCACGCCTCTTGGTTGAGACACGCTTTGCACAGTAGGCGCCTTGATGTTATACTTCATACGACTATGCCTTTTCGAGCTCTGTTAACAGCGGGATAGAATAAAATGTAGCAAGACTGTATGCGCATATTTGATCTCCTCGATCCATTCCGTACTAAACTTTGCTTTTGCAATGGCAAAATTTGCAAAGACTTAGAAGATCATGGATGCAGGTTTGGACGACAACTGAAGAAGAGAGTGCAAGTTCTCACTGCTACATTATGCAAAGAACAAACAATCTTGATGCGATCGCGTCCTCGATCGCGTTTGGCTGCCACTCGCGTGTTATGTTGTGATCACTAGCCGCCGTGACCAGGTTGCATCAGGGGCCCTCGAGTGCCTCCTGTGCGGAGTAGGTAGTGTCGGCCCGTGACGTCCAAGAAACTTTGGCGCTCAACAGGAGGAGAGTTTACACACTGACTGGTTTGAGGATCGGTTGTTCAATGCTTGGAACGAGCGGAAGAAGAGGCTGGGACGCTGGTTGGAAGGTCCCGATCTTGCAGCACAGTCTCGCGCTAATCCCAATATGTCCCGCCTAGTGTTCTCCCGATCAACCCAGACCCCTTCCTTCACGAGGCCTGAGTTACACGCTCGTAAACACGCTCCTTTGTGTCCTAACTGGTTACCCGTCCGAACCGACGTTGGCGCGCGTTGACAGATGTCGTGCCCACGGCCGAATCCGCATTCAGAGACGGCCATTTTCTGTCACGGATTCTCCTGCGTTGGAAACCACCAATACCGGGAGCTGGGCCGCAAGTGTGGTCTAGCCAGCCTTAGGCCATCAGCTGTGGGGACGAGCAAGCAGTTTACCGGTGCAAAGTGACGTTGCGACCAATTATGTAAATTTTCAAACAATGGTGCCTTCAGGAGCCTTACACGGCCTCGGGCGTCGCAGAAAGACGTCGGACTTTCTAAAAGAACACCCACACCTGTTTCGCAACGTTTCGAAACATGATTCTGGTAGCTCATCCTTCCCCGGGCCGGACAAGTCATCTCCATCATCACCGTCATTTTCACTGATTTGCAGGCCACCCACCGTGGCCCACGACTGCCACGCTATGGGGCGCTATGGTTGAGGCTGAGGCCAAGCTTACATCCATGCTGTTCAAGCTCAGCTCGACTCCACAACGCCTGCTTCCCCATCACATCCTTCTCCTGCCCAGCCGTTTCATTCGCTAAGCATGGACTGCCCGCGGAACACAATTCGCGCGATGTTCTCGCTTGGCCCAGGTGGCTGGCCCCGTCACCAAGTTTTTGCCTGGACCCTCTTTGAAATGGCATTCTTTTCTAATCTTGTCATGTTTGTGGCGCCATGAGGCTGCGGGACCTAACGCAAATAGTGCTGAGCTCATCCCATCAGCCCGACATGTGGAACCATGAACGGAAAGAGGGCGTAGCTGTGGATTTGAGCTTAAATCTCGTCCTGCCTCGCTGCATGTGAGCAGGTGTCTTTGTCCTCTCCAAAACTCTGCAACCTTGAACGATCTGTGCTGGCCGTAGGAAAGCAGCAAAAATGGGCATCTCACAGTACTTTCAAAGGGCAACTCCTGCTTCAGCGGCGACGACTACAACAACAACAACAACAAGCAAGAACTCTACTGGATTCTGGCTTCTCTTCGGGTCTAATGCTGTCCTTTCCGCGCTTTCGATCACGAATCTTGGTCTCATCAGTTCAATGGTCGGGTGGTTACTTGATCAAAAACACAACGTTCACACTTTTCTGATCGACTGGCCTGGAAATCCCACTCCGCTCAATGTCGAGCCGAAGAACATGTGGGTTGACCAGGGCCATGAGAGCAATGGAGTTGCTGGTTATGGATTCTTCTTGGGAATTTTTGGAATGATCACTGCATGGAGATTGCGCAAAGCTGGACGAGTAAGTCGCGCAATCCGCCTTCTACCATAGTAGTATGCTAACAGAAAATGATAGCCGCTAAGGAGTTTGATTGCTCTTGCTGTCCTTCAGTTCCTCGCCATTCTTTTCACTCTATCAGCCTTCATCTTCGTCTTCGTTGTGACTTATCAAACAACTGGCCAGCACATCCGTGAGCCCATTGCCGCGAACAACGTTGGCAACAACTACCCGGAATTCAAATGGACACCAGAGACATGGATGAAAGCAGTTCTCGACCTACCCCTAGCCGATCCCTCCAAGCGCGATGAAATCTCAAGTAGAGTCACCAACATGGTCGCCTGGCGATGGATTCTCCTCCCCCTCTTCCTTGTCGATATAGCTGCCTTTAGCATCACCATTCTGACCTGGCTAAAGCAACGGAGGGGTACGACAGCTCGCTCCAGCTCCGAAGACCCTCTCGAAAAATAAGCAGACGCTTACTGAGGCGCAGGGCGCGACGACGTGGATCCACAAATTGAGCAGGAACAAAAGGCTGGGCTCATGCCTTTCCACAACAGGTTCTTGACTCGTCGGGGGACATCTTTACGGGATGACACGACCGAGCAGCAACCATACACAGATTTGCATTAAAACAGGACGGAAGTGACGGAACTTGACGACCTTATGACCACATATAACTATACCCACTCATTTACTAGGACATATGAAGCTAAATGGGCTTACGGAAATAAAACATGTAGAAGAATGTAAAACACAATTAAGTGCACAAAACGAGTATCTAAAATTTCATTCCTTCGTAAATCGTTGCTACAAATGCAAATACTGGAAAATCATTTCTACGATGTGGCCACGCTATTCGGTCAGAAAGTATCGTCATCATGAAAACATCACTAATCCTCGCAGAAACCATCAGCCACCCTCCCCCAAAATTACCGTTCACAGCAAGCACAATGCTTAGAATGCTTGATGACCGGTGAACACCGGGCTGTGGTGAGGCGCCCCACTAAGGCAATTTTCCAACAGCGCCGTCTAGCCACAATCACATTCATGATCCTGCTGCGAACAAGCAACGCCGAGAATGCTTGAGTCCCGCCGAACACGAGATCCTGCACATCCTTCCTGTAGTCCGCTGCACGAGTCTTTCCTCTTTCCCATCTCGTCACCGAATCTCCCATGGCCGATTACCCGCGTTGTAAAAGTGCTAGCGAAGTGACCGAGCTTGTCCGATGTCAACAAGCCTCGGCCCTGGGACCCCAATGTGGCATCCCATTCGCACACGATTATACACCGACACCCACTTTCTCGGGCACTGGATTTTGAAGTAACTTTAGTGTTTCCTTCTCCTTCCTCTTCTGCTGCCACACCCACACGATGGGCGTGAGCAGGGTAATGGGCGCGGCGACGACCCAGAAGATCCAGAACTGCTCTGCCACGGCCCATTTACCGGGTTCATTGCCTTCGCCGGGCGAGTAGTCGAAGAAGGACATGCTGAATACGGCCTGTGGGAGGTTAGTTAGAGGGGGCTGGGTGCGAGGAATACGCACCGAGAGGAACGTTGGCGGCAGAAATGCCATGGTTACGACGGCGATGGTGCGCATCGCGGCGCTGTCGAAGCGTGCTGCTTCTCCGAGGCGTGTCATGATCTGGCTGTCCCGCTGGGCGATGACGTTGTAAGACTAGATGTATGAAGCGTCAGTTATCGTCCATGATATCAAAGAGAGCGCGCTTCATACAAGAGCAATCTCATTCTGCAGTCGTTCCTTATTGGACTGCGATCTCAGCGAGAAGTTCCTCAGAATCCTGATCTGCGCCTCGATAAGCGTACGTATTTGATACACGACCTCGGTAGGCTGGCCGATGCGTAGTTTGGCGTTTGCGAGGTGCATGATTTGCGCCTTAATTGCCTCCAGTGTCTCGATTGTGACTGTGAAGACTTCTGTCGAGTGGATGGCGTGTCGGGCTACTTCGTGCATCATGACGAATTTGTCGAAGCCGCGGTTATTGACAGATCGCTCCTATCTGTCCGTTAGTATGGCTTCGATCACGCTCGGGGCCAAGATAGACCTTTTCGATGGGCCGGATGATGTCGCGTATGGACCAGATCGAAGAGTCTTGCATCGAGATTATGGCTTCAATCGCTGGAACGTGTAGTGAATATGGTTCTGAAGGCGGCACTCTGGTCCATATCCGTGATAGAGTATCCATAATGAGGCCTTTAAATTCCGGAGGTATGGCTGTGCAGAGCATGGTGCACTGTGTGGGAGTCCATCGGGAGCAAAATGTCATTTCATACCACTTGTATGTTAACTTGGTTGTGTGATAAGCCATCTTGATCAAAATACGGAACCATGTGTCTACGAAAGGGTTATACTTTGCTAGAGAACGGAGGGTGATTTACTGACTGTGACTTTGGAGGTTGCCAGTGCTATCAAAGGTCTCTTCGAAGGTGAAGTAGCCATTTGATTTGGTATACACGTCTGTGAGTAAGAGGCTTGGTACATTGAAGTATTGTTGGATCTCTGGCGCTGTTTGATCGCCTTTCTCGAAGATGTCTTCTTCTATCAATCTGTTTCGTGATTAGATAAATCGCGCATGGCAGACTTGTTTGCAGTACAAGAACCGAAGATTAGGAGGGCGGGGATCCTAAAACGAAGTTAGAATATTCTTGGGCATCTAAGGATCGCGTCAAGGTTTCGTACGTTCACGCATTCAGCCAGACTTTTCTTCACTTGTTCACTCCATATCCCACCGCTCGCTACTCTGGATCAGTTCGCCGCCACGCTGACTACATGGTGCGTTGGCCTCTTACTTTGGGCCAGGGTAGTGACTGACACCATCTGGGGAAATGGCAATGTCTGTGTCCAAAAAACACTTGGCTTGATCTGACTATATAAACAAGGGTCAAGGGCAACGAATTGGCGTCAGATGGCAAGACAGTGGTCGTTGGCAGATGTCCCGCTTTTCACGCTGTCGGTGCTACTGGTGCCACTGAAGCCTCAGGTTCAGCCTGTGGCACCCTTTTGGCCCCCAACCTCCCGCTGGCGAATGAACGGCCGGCTCGTGCCGCGTCCGACCCCTCCTCAGCTGCGGCTGCGCCCGCAGGACTCGAGTGGCCACGGTCCTCCTGTCTTCGATCAGCAGGCAGCGAGCACCTTCCCACGAGGCTGAGTGTCTTTGACGAAAAGTTGCTCCTGTGACGAAGGCTCTCTTGCTTGGTTTTTCGCTTTTTCTAGTAGCGCTTTGCTACGCGACTTTTTGAGTAGCCTTGAGCGCTATGTTGTCAAGTTTTGATGCGTAACCAGCCGCCGTACATTACACTCGCCGACCGCAATCACTCTTAGATGTCGCGCCAGTTCCGACGCAACGAATACACAGTAGGATGGATATGCGCCCTCCCAGTCGAGCTGGCAGCGGCGCAGGAGATATTGGACGAAGAGCATGAGGATTTAGACCGCGAGGATTATGATGAGAACGTCTACTCTCTTGGATCTATTGGTGGACACAATGTTGTGATTGTTTGTCTACCAGTGGGGCGCATTGGCAACAATCCTGCTGCTTCCGTTGCGGTGCAGATGAGAGCAACATTTAGAAACCTACAGTTTGGTTTGATGGTTGGAATTGGAGGAGGTGTCCCAAGAGCAGACGCGGACATTCGTCTTGGTGACGTTGTTGTTTCCCAACCGAACCAGACTCTGAGTGGTGTTGTACAGTATGATGCTGGAAAGGCTACACGAACCGGCTTTGAGCGCACAGGATCACTGAACTCTCCGCCACAGGTGTTGCTAAGTGCAGTCGCAAAAGTACGATCCATGGAGCTGCGCGGGAGAAGCAAACTTCTAGACCATCTTCAGAAAATCACCCAGATCCCTAGGTTCCAGCGGAGCAAAGCCGGCCCTGACGTTCTGTACGAAGCCTCGTACGACCATGCGGGTGGTTACACATGCGATGAGTGTAATCCGAAGAAACGAGTGTCGCGAGAGCCCCGTGATGAGGAGGAGGAGGTTTTAGTTCATTATGGAACAATCGCATCAGGAAACCAGGTCATCAAGAACGGGAGTACACGTGATACTCTGAGTAAAGATCTTGGCGGCGTGTTGTGTTTTGAGATGGAGGCGGCAGGCCTGCAAAACAGCTTTCCTTGCCTGGTTGTTCGTGGAATTTGTGATTATTGTGATGATCATAAGAACAAAAAGTGGCAGCCATTTGCCGCTGCCACAGCTGCTGCTTACGCTAAGGAAGTGCTGTTGATGATCCCTCCCGCGCTTGTTGTGGATCAAATGATGGCGATGGAGAAACCACTAGAGATCGATATAACTACTTTGGCGATCAAAGAATTAACTGGCCCTACCTATGTCATACCGCCTAGGAACAGCCGTTTTGTGGGAAGAACCACAGAGCTCGAAACACTCAAGGACAAACTGATTGGGAGTCAGGACTGCCGGAAGATAACTGTTGTCGGGCTCGGCGGAACAGGCAAAACTCAGATTGTGCTCCAATTCGCGTACTTCATGAAAGAAGCGCAGTGTGATCTTTCAATATTCTGGATGCCCGCGTTGAGTATGGAGGGCTTTGAGCAGACATGCACAGAAATTGTGCGACAACTCCGGATTCCCCATGAAGGCGGGGAGAATGCGAAAGAGCTTGTACAAACGTATCTAAGTACGCCAGAAGCAGGACGTTGGCTCATAATACTTGACAATGCGGATGATGCAGATATCGTGTTCGGCAGTACTGAGACGAACGGCATATTGGACTATATGCCTACAGGTGAGCATGGCATGACCGTGTTCACAACTCGTAACATGCAGGTAGCCACTTCCCTGACAGGGGCCGACGTTCTGGAACTCGACGCAATGAACCGAGTCGATGCGACCAACTTTCTCCGGAAATGCTTAATCAAGAAGGAGAGCCTGCATGAGTCAACTATAAACGAACTTCTTGACGAGTTAGCATGTCTGCCACTTGCAATCGCGCAGGCGGCCGCATATTTGAATATGAATCGAACCTCGATTGGGACATACTTGCGCCTCCTTCGCAACACGGAGCAAGACATTGTTGGTCTGATGAGCAAGGAATTTCGTGACGATACTCGGTACAAGGGGACACCAAACGCAGTCGCAACGACATGGGTGGTTTCATTTACTCAGATTCGTGAGCGCGACGAAGTATCAGCAAATCTGCTTTCATTCATGTCTTGCATCGAATGGAAAGCCATACCACGTTCGATCTTACCAAGCATCACCTCACAGGAGAGTATGGAGAGTGCCATTGGCTTGTTGCACGCGTACTCGTTCATCTCGAGACGTGACAGCGACGATGAAGAAAGTAACAGCCAGAATGAGGAAATAAAGTATGATATGCATCGACTCGTCCATTTGGCAACCAGGATATGGATTTCTCAACAGGGAGATGTTGTCTTAGTCTGGGTTAGAGCACTGGACCATCTCTCAAGTATATTTCCAGATACGGAATACGCAAACCACGCACGTTGGCGAGCTTACCTACCACATGCATTTCGGCTACTTGGAGACCGACAAGTACCAATAAGCGGACCTTTTGCCTTTCTTTGTCACCAAGTCGGAGCCTGCCTTCGCATAGACGGAAGGACTCTAGAGGCGATTCGATGGGTTAAAGAATGTAGTGAATGGCGCAAGGTGCTTGATGTAGACCATCCACAGCGAGTGAGAATCGAGCAAACTCTTGCTGAGCTGTATCTCATCGACGGACAGCCGAAAGAAGCTCTAAAATTGCTGAAGGATATCCCGGCGCTTGAAGCCGATCGACAAGAAGAATACAACGAAAGTCAGCTGTTCTCACAACTTTTACTCGCACAAGCACAGTATGATGATGGTGAATCGGGAAAGGCGGTGCAACTGGTCGAGCATGTCGTGGTGATGCATGAGACAAGGCTGCCTCCAGAACACGTCGTCGTCCTCTATTCACAAAACATGCTGGCACGATTTTACATCGGCAATGGGCAAATCGATAAAGCAGCAAAGTTGATAGAGAGTGTCATCGCCATCCAAAAGGACACGCTTGGGGAGAATGATCTAAACCGGCTGGATTCTGAAGTATTGCTGGCACATATATATGTCGTAAGAAAACAACCGGCCAAAGCCTTAGAACAACTTGAATACATCCTCGCAGTAAGAGCCAGGACCCAAGCAGCAGAACACCCCGACGTGCTTTACGCCCAGCAGGAGCTCGCCAACGCCTACATCGAAATCGGCAACAGTGATAAGGCCATCGAAGTCTTCGAGTACATTACCTCTATCAAAAGACAAATTCGAGGGAAAGAGAACCAGAACCGCCTCATCTCGGAGTACGGACTCGCACGTGCCTACCTCTGTGGTGGCCAGGTCAAGCGCGGAATCGACCTGCTCTGCTACGTTGTCAGCATCCAAGAGCAGGTACTCGTAGAATCGCACCAAAGTATTCTATCTTCCAAAAGCCTACTGGCACAGACATACATACGAGATAGACAGATAGATCGTGCTATTGCGCTGCTCGAAGACATGGTCGACATTATGCAGCGGCACTACGATGCGAAACACCGCAGCCGACTGCTCGTAGAGCATCACCTAGCCTACGCATACTTGGAGGGCGGGCAGATTAAACCCGCGGCGGAGCTCTTTGAACGCATACTCTCGGTGTTGGAGGAGATGGAGGGCAAAGACCAAGAGTTTGGCTTGTCGGTGCAGCATGATCTTGCCAGGGCATATTTCTACGATCACCAGGTTGATAAAGCAATTCAGATTGAGGAGTATATTGTGGATATTAGGAATGAGACGTTGAGCGAGGATGATCCACACCGGTGTGCGTCGGAAGAGTGGTTAGAATTCATGTATTCATGTCAAGACAATCAGTCTAGAGATAGGAATGTGGAAGAGGAAAAAGAGTCTTGGGCGGCCTGGTAAGACATTTCTAGTCTCTTCTAGAATGAGAAGTAATTAAATCTACTAATCCTCTGTAACTTGCTTCGCTCGAATCCTCCAAGGTCTCGAGACTCTATTAACGTTGTTTAACTAGTGTCTAGGCAGATAAACGGAAGTTTTTATCTACACCTCTCTCTACACCTCTCTCTACAACAGCATTTTAGAAATTGGAAGCATCCAACGACACCCGCCAGTACCCCGCACTACTCCAACCACAACCCTACACATGTCCCCTTCATCTAAACCATCTCAAAAAAAAAACAAGGAATTCCTCACTCCTAGCAGAACAAATATCAACAACTACATCCTTCCCAAGCTGCAGACATCGATTAGATAAAACGCTTAGTATAGAGCACTGCCAACTTCACCACAATAATCACAATTCGGAAAATTACTAACTAGTCTCTGGACACTAGTAGAGCACGCAGAGGGAAATATGTGCACTATTGGTTACGCGTTGAAGAATACGGGGAAGGTGCTATAGGTGGAGAGGTGGAGTTGTTCGGGCGAGAATTTTGGGTTAAAGAAGAGAAATAGGTGGAGGTTTCTAGGACTGGAGGTATATACCCAGGGGTAGGACAGTGCTGGACTGTAGTATACTGCGAGCTCGAATCTCGATAGTGGAGAGACGTCTAGGTACCATGTCCACGGACAATCTAAGCCAATCCACTCCGCGCCTCAAAATCCACCACCTCGCCTCCCCCCTACCCCCTTATTCCCCTCTCCCCACAACCCCCCACCCCTCCCCCCCAAGCCACCCATAAACCTCCCCATACTGCTCCTGCAACCGACTAACCGTGTGCCCCGCCCCCCTCGGCCCAGGATCATTCAGCGCCTCGACCAACCTCGTCTGGCTTGCCCCAACCTCCAATATCTTACCACCTCCCAACCCAGGCTCCTCCAGACACCGCAGCATCGCCCCCGCGACCTCCTCGGCCGTCGCCCACTCGTCCTTGCTCGCGTCCAGGAACGCCATTTTCTCCGGGTGCTCGGTCCAGAGCGGGGTTTTGATGACGCCTGGCGCGACGGCGTTGACGCGGATTCCGAGCTGGGCGTCGAGCGGGCCGAGGGACCGCACGAAGCCGTTCATGGCGTGCTTGGCTGCGACGTAGATGGGCGTGTTGAGGTTGGCGTTCTGGCCCGCGATGCTGGTGATGATGAGCACGCGCTTGGGATTGGCGGCTGGGTCCACCTTAGGGTGCCCTGGTGGCGGGTTCAGGAAGTGCGAGATGGCGAGCTGCGTGGCGCGGATGGGGTGCGTGACGTTGATGTCGAGAGAGGCGTAGCGGCCGCTGTCGGGGGCGTCGCGGGAGGCAGAGCCCAAGGCGCCAGGGGGGTGCCAGAAGTTGCTCCAGTGCGGGTCGTAGATGCCTGCGCCGGGGCAGACGATGTCGACGATGCCGAATTCTTGGATCGCGGTGCTGAACATGCGTTCTAGTTGCGGCCAGTCTGTCACGTCGGTCTTGACGAAGATGGCTTTTGGGGATGGGGATTGACTGCCATCGTACTGTTTTAGGAGATCTTGTGCTTCAGGGCGGAGGGCGATGTCTGCGATAACTACATTGCTGCCTTTTGAGAGGAGTAGTGCGGCGAAGGAGAAGTTTATGCCTTGCGGACTGTCAGATTTTGAGTATCTTGGAGGAAGTAAGAGACCAGCAGCGTACCAGACCCGGCACCAGTGACAATAGCAGTCTTCCCCTTGACCGAGTATGGTTGTGAAGACGCAGTCTGGTCTTCAAGACCAGATTGTTGTGTCGCCATTCTCGAGTACACTCCAAGGGCTTTAGGATTAATGTTTAGACGTAGAAAGAGAAATGGAATGGCTACAATGGCGGAGCAGTGAGTATGTCCTCGGTTAACAAGGTACCAGGGTACTTTCAGCATGCTTTAAAGAACTCATGATCACTCAAAATGCAATGAATCCTGATGTCCGAGTCAAACATAGACGCGTGTGGTCTGGGGAAAGCTTTCGGTATACCCTATGGGGATGAGGGGTAGTCGTGGGGTAGCTTGAAGTCGATGTCGGCGGAAGGTTAGCCGGAGAAAATGTGCTGGTGGGGAAGGTTTGCCGAGCTCTAGGAGGTACCACGGTACCAAGCCTAGGTTTTGGTATTATATTGAGAGCAAGAATAGCCCTTTGGCTTTAAGACTGACATGGCTTGGAAACGTATCGTATAAAGACACGCGTGAAGTTTTCCGCTCTCTCTGTGCACAGAATACATTATATCGCACCAAGTGAACCGAAGACTTATGTATATCCATCTAGAAGCATTACCTTCTCTGGACTGGAGCTGACTACCGCCGATTTATTCATTGGAGTCCTAGCAGTCTCGTCGAGGACCTGGAAATAGGCATATCAAGAATATATCGACATCCATTTCACTCGGCTTTGACTTCAGTGTATAGCTGTAGGAGCATCTTTGACTTTCAATCTTCGAAGTTCAAGTGAAGCTCTCTTATAATTCCAGCTAGGCTTCCATCTTCGAACATTAGAACCTATAATGGAGTCATCGTTTGTTGCCGTGTGCCTGGATTCTGTGTTTGCGTGGACTATAAAACACTAGTGGTCCAACAAACAACATTATCACCACAACCAGGTGAAGACTGTCTCTGCACGTGTAGCCGTGAGAATGCAGTATTAATCAGGGCTGAGCAAGTCGCGCTAGTTTAGTCCAGAATCATTACAGTCCGATACTAGGATGATCAAGACCCATCCTCTCCGATTCTACATAGAACGGAGGAATTGTAGCAATCTGGAGAAGATATTGCGTCCATTCTATGTACTAACCAGGCTGTTGTAGCTCTTGCCATTGTTGTACACCAAACGGATTCTGCCAAATCAGCTTGTAGTATATTTCTTCAGCTGTGAACAATTCCGTTACGAGGCCTTCATCACGAACTCCGAATGAGGAAATTTGCACGTATGCCGTTTTCGGAAATCCCGACACAATAGTCCGAGACCATGAAGCTGAGAAAACCGACGGGTAAGGAAGACGCCGCGAAACTGGATTATTTTCATAGACGCGAGGAGGAAAGCTGACTTGAAGCGACGGCAATGATTTCTTCCAAGGCGGAACTGGCAGGGAACGAAGCTCAATATGTCGCAGTACTTATCGGCACTAAGGTGTTGCATTGTTATGGTCCTAGGATGGCATCTCATAACTGTTCCACGCTAAAAACACGAGACGACATGTTTACGTGATCTGGGATATGATTGTCAACTAGTTGGACGATTAGCAAGCATTTGTTAGTATTTATCAAAGTCTATTGTAATTCGCAGTTCATGTACGTCGACGTGCGATATTTTCGAGGTAAGCCATGGCGGAAACCGGAGGATTCGCAGTATTGAATGCTCACACAAGAAGCTCGAGACTCCTGAGCCAGACATCTACGTGCTTGTGTGGCGTCGCTTTGGCCTGTGGTTGGCGCCGCGGAAGAACCAATTCAGAAGCATGGCGAGCTCGAGTCGAGAGTCGAAACGGCGAAATAACAAAGTCACGATGCAAACGCCTTGATCAGACGTCAAAAGCCGCAAGGGACCGGCTATTGAGGAGCTTGGCACCGGGCGACAGTCGCCCGACCCGTCCAAAAAACTTCTCAAAGAGTGAAAAGCCGGTGGATGGGGGTCCGAGGCGTGGACAAACACAGAAAGAGGAGCCTCTGAGGCTGCAGTTGGTAACTCCGGCTTACGTGCCGCGGGGAAGCTTGATTCAGCATTGGTTCTACGCTGCGAAAGCGTGGAGGGCTGGCGAGGTGGGCGGTTGTGAGAGGTCCGACGGCCGTGGAAGGCCGGACAGTACTGGCGACGGCATCAATGGGTCAGGGTCTGCCCAGCTGCTTACTGTTGCAAGTGAGGATGCTGATTGATGCAATGGTCGTAGATGGGCCTATCAATAAAAGTTGTTTTCCCGGCCGCAGCCACGGGGGTTAGAGGGGGGTCGCCACTTGTGACGCTGCAGGCCTTTCTGCCATGGAGGGGCTCCAGCACGCTAAGTAATGATTGAAAGCTGCTCCACCGACGCCGCAGCTCCCAACAAACAGGACACCTTCATCTTCCTCTCCTCCACGATTCTGCTATAACCACCCACAACCCGCACCGGATTAATTGACTCCACACACATCGCCCATCATGAGCAGCTCCCTCGATCAATTGAAGGCCACTGGCACCGTGAGTACTCCTCCGCCACCACACCCCACCCCCGGCGCGACCGGAGATGCTGCGACAAAACATTTCCCACTGCCATCCCAACCAAGATGAGCTGGAATACTGACAGCATCTGCAATAGACCGTCGTCTGCGACTCTGGTGACTTTGCCACCATCGACAAGTACAAGCCCCAGGATGCCACCACCAACCCCTCGCTCATCCTCGCTGCTTCCAAGAAGCCCGAGTACGCGAAGCTCATCGACGCCGCTGTCGAGTTCGGCAAGAAGCAGGGCGGCTCCGTTGAGGACCAGGTCGACGCCACATTGGACAACCTCCTCGTACAATTCGGCAAGGAGATCCTCAAGATCATCCCCGGCAAGGTCTCCACTGAGGTCGACGCCCGCTTTTCCTTCGACACCGAGGCTTCCGTAAAGAAGGCCCTCCGCATCATTGATGTACGTTTAGAAACCTCTGCGTCTTGAAAAATCCTAATCATTTTGCGCAGCTCTACAAGGAGGTCGGCATCGGCAAGGAGCGCATTCTCATCAAGATTGCCTCAACATGGGAAGGCATCAAGGCCGCCGAGATCCTCCAGTCCAAGTACGGCATCAACACTAACCTCACCCTCATGTTCTCTCTTGTCCAGGCCATTGCCGCTGCTGAGGCTGGCGCTTTCCTCATCTCCCCCTTTGTTGGCCGTATTCTTGACTGGTACAAGGCATCGACCAAGCAGGACTACACCAAGGAGGAGGACCCCGGTGTCAAGAGTGTCCAGGCCATCTTCAACTACTACAAGAAGTTCGGCTATAAGACCATTGTCATGGGTGCTTCTTTCCGAAGCATTGGCGAGGTTACCGAGTTGGCTGGTTGCGATTACTTGACCATTGCTGTAAGCTCAATTCAGAACCCCCCTTTCTAGCACTATAATGCTAACACAACACAGCCCAACCTGCTCGAGCAGCTCTTCAACTCCACCGACAGCGTTCCCCAGAAGCTTAACGCTTCCGACGCTTCCTCGCTTAACCTCGAGAAGAAGTCGTACATCAACGACGAGGCCGAGTTCCGCTTCTTCTTCAACGAGGACCAGATGGCCGTCGAGAAGCTCCGTGAGGGCATTTCGAAATTCGCTGCTGATGCCGTTACGCTCAAGGACATCCTCCGCAAGAAGATTGAGGCATAAATTAAGAGTAGTTCCGATATCGGCCTTTTGATGAGTATATGATATGAGCGCTTGAGTGCTTTCTTCTGTAATTTTGCACAGACTGGAATGGATGCACCCGTAGGCAGCAAAATTGAGATATCAAAATGAATATTAGACACGTTTCCTACAATACTTGTGAACGAAATAACTTTTCCGAGCTCCGTATGGAAATTTAGATTGTGATTATGCCGAGCTTCTAACAGTCGAGCTACACGTCCATCACTACCAAAACAAAGGCCTGTAGGCAGTTTCGCCATGGAAAAACGTCATTCTACACCACCCCATCTCCACGGTGATAGGACAAGCGCGGCAGTCCGCCCCATGTATGGATTTATCATTCGTCGGCTCTGGCCCGGCTCCACGTCGTAGCTAAGCAGCTGTGTGCGGGCCTCGCGGTTTGCGTCACCCCGAGAGCCCCGCTTCGACCCTGACGAAGGAAAGCTCACCTCCACCTTTCAACTAACTTGTCCCTCCTGCCTTCCATCTCGTCTCTTTCTCTCACACACACAGTCTACTTCACAATACCCCAATTCCACAACCCGAATCCAACGAAACCGCCATAATGGTCAAAGCCGGTATGTAACTTGTTCTGTTTTCTGGAGGGGACTTGCCTGGTTCGGGCAAGGTGGGGTAGGTATTGTGAGGGGTTGCGTAAGATTGAGCACATTTGTTCGACGATGGGCTCGCGCAACGGGGTATGGAGATGCTCAATTGGGCGACGCGAAGGCTCTCGAACACCCTGCTGGCTCGCGAACGGTGCCTGGTACCTGGCTACGACGCGGGCGATGGTCGGTAGAGCACCATGATGCTCCAATCACGTCTCCTCGTCCCAGACACCTTGATGGGCAACATGCTCCCTACGCCTCGATCCGCGGTCCATCCCAAGCCAGTGGAGCTGGGAGATGGGCACCTCAGCTGCGGGAGCGGGTAGGGCTGGCCGTGGCAGCTTAATTCTCCGATGTGGAAACGTAGCAAGCGTAGATGGGTGTATGTTTGAAGAATATCTGGGCTGACAGTTTGCTACGCAGTCGCCGTTCTCCGTGGAGACTCCAACATCAAGGGCACCGTGACCTTTGAGCAGGACAGCGAGTCCAGCCCCACCACCATCTCATGGAGCATTACAGGCCACGATGCCAATGCCGAGCGTGGCATGCACGTCCACGCTTTCGGTGACAATACCAATGGCTGCACGAGCGCGGGTCCACATTGTGAGTTGACTATCCATGTCCTCTGCTTCATGTTTCGAAGGGTATCCTCGAGGATACTTCGGATGGAAGTATGAATGAGGAAGGGGAAGAATGATAGCTAATTTGTTCGTCATCACAGTCAACCCCTTCAACAAGACGCATGGTGCTCCCGAGGACGAGGAGCGCCACGTCGGCGACCTGGGCAACTTCAAGACAGACGCCCAGGGCAACGCTGAGGGCAGCGTCACGGACAAGCTCATCAAGTTGATTGGCTCCGAGAGCGTTATTGGCGTACGTCTTCCCCTTCCCCAAACCTCCTCTCTCTCCCTTCCTTCTCTTCACTTCACCACCTCTTTACACTTCCCTCCCCCCTTCCCGTCTCCCCGCATACTGACAACACCCCAGCGCACCATCGTCGTCCACTCTGGCACCGACGACCTCGGCAAGGGCGGCCACGAGCAGTCCAAGATAACTGGCAACGCGGGTCTGCGCCCTGCCTGCGGCGTCATCGGCATCTCATCCTAGGCGTGTCCCGTCTATCTGTCTGTCTGGGTATCCGTTCTTCAGCAGCCTGGAGAACGAGAAAAGACGAGGGCAGCGATGAGGATAGTGATAAAGAATGAATGCAAGCATGCAAGATTGAGGATAACGAAACTGTTTTAGCTAGTTCTGTCGAGGCGGGCGAATCGAATCGGATGCGAGTTTGGTTTGGTTCGAGCGAGCTGAGAGGGAATGGAATGAAATGAAAAGTTTTACCTCTGTCATTTAGTTTGTGCGTGTGTGAGTGCTTGATATGTGATGATATGTTGTGATGTGTGCCTTGGGTACCTAGGTAGGTAGTTGTTGATTTCATTTTCGTATGAGCCCAAGGTAAAAATTGAAAAGTGGTATCCATTGCGTGCTATGCCGATACTTGCTTGCTATGCGACCTCTTCTCTCCTCTTCTCATCTCATAGTATCATGCAACAAACGTGTCCCACGCCCATGCAGTCCGCCCCGGGATATCAAATGCAATCCTCTTCTCCTTCTCCTTCCTCTTGCTGTGCCATGCTGCAAGCAAACGCCGCCATATGCCCTGTCTTGTCCTGGAACTCGTCTTTCTCGTCTCCAACGCCACCGCCGCCGCTAATCTCAACCTACACTCATCCCCTCCTCAACGCCCTACGCCCGCCTCCTCAACTCACCCCTCTCCTCCCCCCTCCCCGAGCCCCTAACCTCCCCACCGCCCGCCTTGCCGCCCTCCACACCCTCCCTCCTCAACCCATCCAACCGCCCCAACTCCTCCAACATGTCCCTCCCCACCTTCTCCACCAACCCATTAACATCCTCGCCGCCCAACCCCACCGTCAAAACCGGCGGCAACACACTAACCTCGACAACGCCCTTCCGAAACCTCCTCCCCTTGACATCAAGCACATGCGCGTAATTCGCACACACGACGGGCACAAGCGGGACCTGGGCCTGGACCGCGAGATGGAACGCGCCCTTCTTGAGGGGCAGCAGTGTCGGGGACAGGCTGTACGAGCGCGTGCCCTCTGGGAAAATGAAGACGGATTGGCGGGTTTCGCGCATGGTGGTTGCGGCGGCGTCGAAGGCGGCGCGGGATGAGGCGCGGTCGGCGCGGTTGATGAAGACGGTGTGCGAGAGTGTCATGAACCAGCCGAGGAAGGGGGTGTATTTGAGCGAGGATTTTGCGGTGACCGAGCAGTATTTTGGGAACATGCAGCCTAGCATTAGGACGTCGAGTTCGCTGTGTGAGGACGAAGTCAGCAAAGAAACTCATCGATTTCCTCTTTTCGTCCAACATGGCCAGTAAACAAGAAACAAGAACAACAAGACAAGAAAAGGGGACACACTCACGTCTGATGATTCCCCACAAACACAACCGGCCGCATCCCCAACGCCTCGGTCCCATTAATCCCGCCCACGCTCTTCATGCTGCCCGTGACCCGGAACGTCACCCCCGTCGCAAGCCACATGGTCCACTTGAACGCGCGCGCGACGGTCCACTGGCTCAGCCCGCCGTACCCGACACAGCGCAATGCGATGCTAGCGAAGACGCCGTACAGCGCGCACAGCAGCATCAGGCATACGGCTGTGATGCTGAAGGCGTAGAAGGAGGCGAGTTGGGCGGGGCGCGTGGGGAGGACGAGGGATAGGAGGCGCAGGGTGAGGATTGTGAGGGCGGGGAAGAGGAGGAGAAGGAGGAGGTAGGACATTTTTGCGGCGTGGAGTGGTGTGGTTTGGTGTATGGGTTGTGTGCGCGAGCGTCCGAGTTTGAAGCCGCAGACGGTATTCCTCGACAGCAAGGACTTCGAGTTTTCGTATACGCCGTCCGATTTGCTCTTTCCTCGCTGCTGTGCGGTGGCAGGTCAGAGGACGTGCGAAGCTGCGAACGCTGCGCGTATCCTTCAAGCTTCCAAGCTTGCTTTCCACTTTGCGTCCCGCTTTCTTTCCTTGATATCTCCCCGTCTCTCCAATCCAACAAAAAGCCAGGCAAGCCAGGCAAATATCTCTTTCCCGCCTTACGCAGTCTTCACCCCTCAATCAGACCAGGCCAATTCTTCTCTGCTCTTCCTTGGTATCGCTGCGTGCCTCGTGCAAAGCTCCTCGCAATTCGTTCTTCTCGCTTCTCGCTTCTCGCTTCTGCTTCGTTCTCGCGTTCTTGCGTTCGGCCGTGGAAAGCTGGCTAGGTATGTATATTCGCCGTTGGGGGTACGCAAGTAAGTATGCAAACGACACTGTTTTCGCAAGCGCTCGCCCGGTCTTGCTCGCCAGTCAATCAAGGATATTGGTGACTGACAGGCGCGCCGAGGTTCGCTGGCGTTTCTCGCTTATATTGGGCCAACGTGGGCTGCAAGGGCAGGGGCTAGCACTCGAGGTGGGGGTCGGATCAGGGCAATCTTGCGAGTCTTTGCTCAACCGTTGAGCTTGTCTGGCTTCAACAACGCGGGTCGCTGGCCCTTGGCTTGTGATGGAGCGTGAAGGGAAGGGAATTGAGATAGGGGGATTAGAGAAGGTGTGTTCGCTTTTGTTTTGAGCGGCATTGCAGGATGCAGCTGCCTTGGTCTCTGGTCCCGTGCACGCTGTCACCGTCTTTCTTAATGTACATGGATGGACGCGTGACGGGCAAGGAAAGTGCGTTTCGGAACGTCATGTGTGAATTCGGTTGGACGTGAAGCGTGTCTGGTGGTTCTGCTAGCGTTCCTGTTTTCACATGTCAAAATCGCGCGACCCGGGAAATATGTACAGGGACTAGATACACGGACGTCAGGACTGGGCCCATGATAACACACTTTACACTTTGCATGTGTGACAAGCAGGAATTACCGGATATACTTGATTAATCTATAGAACTCGTTTTACCACCACCACCGTCATCAGTGCTATCCACTCCTGCCTAAGCCACCTCATATCAGAGGTAAAGCAGTGGCCGAGTTCGATATCACAAGCATGCCAATGGGCACGAGAATTCGATAATCAATCCCACGAGTAACTTGCTTGAGAGAATGCAAGTTGGGAGGATTAAATTGCAGACCAGAACACCTAGCCGTGCAGTTGGGTATCGATGCTTACTGCTGCAAAGGTTGTAGACCGTGTTGAAGAATCGAACAGTCGAGTGTCCAAGGGGCACATCGTGTTCGGAAAAGAAACGCTTGTTGAAGGTAGGCTTTAGAGAAATCCCAGTGAGAAATGTACGAGTACAGGTGAGCAAAATACGCACTGGGCTGTGTCTTCAGGGTCAGTATGGACGGGGGATAGTACAGGACAGCCAGTCCACCAAAGGGTGACTGACTCGTCCAAAACGCGAACGACGGCTACAAAATGACTACTCGTGTTTCGTCATCGAGGAATCGGCGCCTAAACTTGGAGATCTCCATGGCAATACCATCGGGATCTTTGATGTTCTTTTGTCGAAGCTCCGAGAGGACATTACGCAAACCATTGTTCCACTGTTGCTTCTCCTCAGCCGTCTTGCCTGGGTTGGCCGTACCCAATTGCACCAGCATTTTCTCCCCTGGAGTCCAGTTGTTAGCCGCCACTTGCAGGAGACGAGAGGGGACCAGATGAAACGCCTCCTAAGACGCACCAGATACACCGAAATCCCGAAAATGTTGATTCGGGCATTCCGAGTCGTTGCAAGAACCCCCTGCCGTCTCATATTGGCACAGAGGTTTGTTTGGATCAATCTGATGGCTGAAAGTCGTTGAAAGAAAACCACCCGCAACATCGTTGGTGAAGTTGGGATGGTAGCGATACGACTTGAAATGACGGAGTGGGCTCACGTAAGGAGTGAACTTGACCGTCTTGATCTCATCAACCACGTCAGAAATCTGGCGGCATTAGCTAGACTTCTAGAGTGGACACAATACATACAGATTCAGAGGCAGGGCCAGCAGGGACTGTTTCTGGTTGCAGCTGCGGCGCTGGAACCTCTACGATGTCAGTATCTTGCTGCAATGGGGCGTGGGCAGATATGAAAGGGTCGACTTGTGCTACTGGGCTCGTTTCGTCTTCTGAACTGGAATCCGACTCTGAATCTTCGGAGCTATCGTCAGAGGTGGCAATATCCATGGCCCCATCATCTGCCTCGGCCATAGGCTGATCGGTAGTAGAAGCTGTCGTTCCATTCTCGTCTTGAACGTCGGGCAACGCTTGATCTATGTCTGGAGGCTCATACATATCTTCGTCTTCGGTGGTCACCTGAGATGTTGCTAGAGAATGTACGATTTCTGGCTCAGACATGTTCACGTCTTGTCCATCGGTAAATCCATTGACTTCAGCCTCGTCGGGCACATACTCTTCCTCAGATTCAGACATATCAACCTCTCCTTCTTCAGACGGAGATGACATGGTGTTCAGATCCTCTTCTGGTTGAGAAGCCGGTTGTGCATCTGTCGCAGGCTCGACAGTGAGCTTGGTGACGACGGGTGGGGCAGTGTTGTAGAAGTCTTCCTCGTCATCAACAGGTGTGGCAGAGCTCCGTGTTTCGTGTGCAGTGGCAGTAGCAGAAGTCATCTCAAGATCCATCTGGGCTTGTGATTCTTTCGTAACATGGGTAGAAGGTTGCTGTGGAGCTTGGGGTGCTTGATGCGATCCCTGGCCGAGTCCTGGAAGGAAAGCAAATCCATTCGGAGCTTGAGTACGTGCTGACGGGGCCGCACACTGACTTGATGGTCGGGAGACTGAGACTGAGACTTTACTCTGCGGTGTGGCTTGAGGCTCTAGTGAGGCTTCACGCTCAATCTCGTTCCTCTTAGCCCGGAGTTCAGCGTGCGACATACCCTCGATGTCAATACCAAGGCTCTCAAGCTCATGCGCCAGCTGTTCCTTGTCTTTATTGAGGCGTTCGTTTTGCGCTTTCAGCTGTTCCATTTCCTGAGCTAATTTAGCCAATTTCCTCTTATTATCCTCCATCTCCGCGTCTAATACTGGCAATTTTGACTCGATCTCTGCTCGTCGATGTCGCTTTGTGTTTGTGATGGGATTGCCATTAGTTGCGGTGGCCACGCTAACATCATTCACTGCGGCGGTATCTGATCGCATCGATCCAGGTACTGGCGCTGGGATCTCGTTTCTGGGGCTGGTCTGAGAAGGCAGTATACGAGGGGTGGATTCTTGGCGTAAGGGTGACGAAGCAGCCTCGGCGGCAGCTTTGGCAGCCTTGTCTTTCTCTCGTTTCTCTGCAAGCTTCTTCTTTATGATGAGTTTCATCTTTGCTAGCTCCTGCTCCTTTTTCTCCAATTCTTTTTCGCGATCAAGCGAAGCTGGGGTCTGGGGTCCAGGCGTGCTCATGGCAGACGAAGCTGGCTTTGCAGAGTTTGAGCGGGATGAAATGTCGAATTGTTGACCAAGTGATGGAAGTTGACTAGGTGCTGGGTTCGGCAAAGGAGCGAGTGGTTTTGATGCCGGAATCTCATCGTCGATGTCCATTTCGCTTCCATTCGATTCGTCGTCACTCACATGAAGGATCATAGGTTTTTCAGGAATCTGCGATTGACCTAGAGGGCGGGTGTAGGGAGTGACTGAACCTTGCGGTGTCGATTCTCCTGACGGAGCTGGTCGCTTCTGTGGTATAGAGGATACAGACTTTGGCGTGGAGGGACCATTCATGTAACCAGGCTGAGCATTGATGAAGAGTCCTGGAATACTAGCCCGGGAGGGGACATAAGTTGGAGCACCCGGATCGAGATTTTTTGCTTGTGGTGAAGTTCCTGTGGAGGCTTGTGGGAAATCAGGTCTCTTGGGTAGCGAGGACGGCGTTGAGCTACCAATGATTGATGGTTGCTTTTGTTTCGCCCTCATCGCCTCGAGTCGCTGCCTGATCAATTCCGTGTTACGAGCTCGTTGTTCTACAGTTACGGGCTGCTTCGGAGTAATAGTTCCCACATGAGGTGATGTCAAGACTTCTGCAGAAGTATTTGGGTTGGTGGAGGGAACTGGATGTGGTGGGCTGGGCTTGGACGTGCCAGCCTGGTTCGCTAGTTTAGCTGCCTGTAGGCGCGCAATATAATCCTTTCGATCGCCTGACGAGGTTGGTGAGGCAGCTTTCTTTGTGACCGGGACTGGGTTGCTGGCCTTGGTGGTAGGGGTCGGCTGTTGGGGTACTATCGAAGTTGATGGGTTGGCCACGGTTGGAGCATTCCCATTGGTCTTTGGTGCCAGAATTGGAGCTGGCTCTGATGGAAGATTCATGCTCTGGTACAACTCCCTCAAAGCCTCGACATCGAGATTCTCTTGCGCGAGGGCATGGTAGCCGATGTTGTTGCTGTGGAGCAATTTGATGAACTTCTTCGCTTCTTCACGATCTTTCACGTTCTTGGCCACTTGATCCGAAAGCTGCCGGTTTTCCTCGTGGCCAGCTGCGGGCGCATCAGGGTTGTAGGCCGCTCCTCCGCGGGGTGAAGCAAGTGGCGGCGGTGGGGCGGAGCGAGGGACCTCGAAACGCGAGCGCGATTGACCGTTGGATGGTCCAGCTTGTGTGCGCGATGCTGCGCCTTGGTCACTCAGCTCACCATCCTCTCGATCAATGTCCATGACGTCCATGGCCCGCTTTGCGGCGGGTTGTGGAGCGGCGAACGAGAATTGTTGCGGCGGCAGAGGCACAGGTGTAGCGAGGTTCGGGGGATGCTGAGGGAGCGAAGGCGGGGGGAATCCAAGGCCGGGAGGGGGCGGTGGAGGGAGGGCGCCGTGTTGGAAGAAGGGCAACAGCGCACTTATATCTGCATGCGACTGGGGCGGCCAAGCAACTGGATGTGCGTCAGTGAAAGTGAGCAGTGAACATGAGCAGTGAAAGTAAGCAGTGAAAGTGAATAGTGAAAAGGAGGGTGCAAGTGGAGGCTCCAGCTTGTGATGACTTACACTGGGGCAACGGAGGCTGCTGTCCATTCTGGTTATATGCTGAGAGATTGAGTCCAGGTATCGCGCCAGGCTGCAGGCCTGGAATGGGCGGGAAGGAAGAGGGGGGAGGGGCACGTTCATCAGGATGCGTGCCTGGAGCAGGTTGCGGCATCTGGGGAGGGGGGTAGCCGAATGGGAGGCCATAGTATGGCTGTGAGTAGTTGTTGGCCATCTTCTCGCCGGTGGAGCTGCTGAGGCTCTACGCGTCTCTCACAAGGCCACTCTTGCCGTCAGGGACATCAGACGGCAGGCACAGCTTGTGGAGGGGCAAGAGGCAGCGGCGCTCAGGTCGCAACAGACGCGCTCGGGTGGTTCGCGAGCTAGGTAGGAAGATGATGGCGGGCGACAGCTTCGCGCGACGCACGTCTACAGATGGACGGGCAAATTCATGGGGCCGCTCTAGCGTCGTAGCCTCTGCGTCACGTGCGCGCGTGGATCGGTTGCCCGGGAGGGGGGCTCGAGCTTGGGTCGCGCTGATGTGGAGGGTAAACAAACCTCAACGCCGTAGCGCATGCAGCCGAACCTCGCATCATCATTGTAACCTCAACCTTGACCTGGACGCAAGACGGTGCATCCTTGTACATAGTTTCCATTCTGCATTTTCTTCTTGCAGGACGCTTCTTTTTGTCGCTTGCATTCCTCGCATAATGCATCGAGCGCCCTCTGGAAGGTAGACAAGACCCACTGCACCTGGCGCCAGTATTACTATCCCACAACACCGCCCACCATGAGCGCGCCTGCTCAGAATGGCCGCCCATTCGCACGCAACTCGCGCAACAGCCCATTTGCGAGAAACACGCCTTCACCCACACAGAATTCGGTCCCAGGCCCTCTTCGCCCTCGATCGGGAGTGTTCTCGTCACCCCTCGCCGAATCCGACTCCAAGATGAACCACGCCCGCAACCAGTCGCTCACGCAGCTCAGCAGCCCTCTGCTAGGCCGAAACGAGTCGACGCGGCTACGCTCGAATTCACACCGCAATAGTACTCCAGTCGGTACATTTGCACCGCAGTTCATTTCCGAAGATGGCCAAGAGACGCCAAAATTGGGCGGCATCGTCGAGGGAGAGAACGACTTCTCGGGCAAGCGATATGTCTGGCTTAGGGATCCTGCAACCGCTTTTGTTCGAGGATGGGTCGTTGAAGACTTGCCCGGTGGTCGCCTTCTGGTCCAATGCGACAATGGCTCCCAGCAAGAGGTCGACGCTGAGGCGGTCGACAAGGTCAATCCGGCCAAGTTCGACAAGGCCGACGACATGGCAGAGCTCACCCATCTCAACGAACCCTCAGTTATTCACAATCTTCACATGCGCTATCAGGCAGATTTAATATATGTACGTCAAAGAATCGAGCGATTGCCTGGCGGCAACTAACCGTATTGACAGACTTACTCGGGACTGTTCTTGGTCACAATCAATCCCTACTGCCCGTTACCCATCTACTCGAGAGAATACATCAACATGTACCGCGGCCGGAGCCGGGAGGAGACCAAGCCACATATCTTCGCCATGGCGGACCAGGCTTTCCGAAATCTTGTAGACGAAGGCACCAACCAAAGTATCCTTGTGACGTACGTTCGACATGCGAGCCTCGAGTGATTCTTGCTAACCTTTTGCAGTGGAGAATCTGGTGCTGGTAAAACCGAGAATACGAAGAAGGTCATTCAGTACCTCGCTGCTGTTGCCCACGCCGATGACCCCCGAGCGAAATCTGGTGGTCGACACCTCTCCAACCTGTCGGAGCAGATCTTGCGAGCAAATCCAATTCTCGAGGCTTTTGGAAACGCCCAGACCGTGAGAAATAACAACTCCTCGCGATTCGGCAAATTCATTCGAATTGAGTTTTCTCGCACCGGCCAGATTGCTGGTGCATACATTGATTGGTATTTGCTGGAGAAGTCTAGGGTAGTGAGACTCAATTCTAACGAGCGGAACTACCACGTCTTCTATCAACTGCTCCGCGGTGCGGACCAAAAGATGAAGAAGGAATTCTACCTGGACAACAAGGATACCGAGGACTTCGACTACACCAAACACGGCAATGACGTGATTTCCGGCGTGTCTGACCGGGACGAATGGAACTCCCTGATTGAAGCGTTCCATGTCATGGGCTTTTCCGATAAGGAACAATCAGCAATTCTAAGAACTGTGGCTGCCGTCCTGCACCTTGGGAATATCAAAGCCATCAAAGAGAGCCGGCGAGCAGATCAAGCCACCTTGGATCTCGCTGCAGAACGCCAGGCTCAAGTAGTAGCGCAGCTCCTTGGCATTTCCTCCGACGACTTTATCAAGGCTCTTCTACATCCTCGTGTCAAGGCCGGTCGCGAGTGGGTTGAAAAGGTCCAAACCCCAGAACAAGTCAATCTCGCCATCGACGCGCTGGCAAAGGGTATCTACGAGCGTGGCTTCGGAGATCTCGTTGACAGAATCAATCGACAACTGGACCAGACCGGTGCTGGCGGTGACGATGCCCATTTCATCGGCGTGCTCGATATTGCCGGCTTCGAAATCTTTGACGAGAATAGCTTTGAGCAGCTATGTATCAACTACACAAATGAGAAGCTGCAACAGTTCTTCAACCACCACATGTTCGTCCTAGAACAAGAGGAGTATGCGCGGGAACAGATTGAGTGGAAATTCATCGATTTCGGCCGCGATCTTCAACCAACCATCGATTTGATTGAGCTGCCAAACCCGATTGGTATCTTTTCCTGCTTGGATGAGGATAGTGTTATGCCAAAAGCTACAGACAAGAGCTTTACCGAAAAGCTCCATGCCCTGTGGGACCGCAAGAGCACAAAATATAAGCCCTCCCTTCTGAAACAAGGCTTTATGCTCACGCACTATGCTGCCGAAGTCGAATACTCTACCGATGGTTGGCTGGAAAAGAACAAGGATCCTCTCAACGACAGTGTAACAAGGCTCTTAGCTGCTTCTACGGACAAGCAGATAGGCAACTTGTTCGCAGACTGCGCCGATGCTGATGATGACTCGGGAGCAACGCGCAGCCGCGTTAAGAAAGGACTCTTCCGAACGGTCGCCCAACGCCACAAAGAGCAGCTTTCGTCGCTCATGACTCAATTGCATTCGACACATCCTCACTTCGTACGCTGTATTCTTCCAAACCACAAGAAGAAGCCAAAGCAATTCAGTGCTCCACTCGTACTTGATCAGCTCCGCTGCAACGGTGTGCTGGAAGGTATCCGCATTGCACGTACTGGATTCCCCAACAGACTACCCTTCGTGGAATTCCGACAGCGATACGAAGTACTGTGCAAAGACTTACCTAAAGGCTACCTCGAAGGCCAGGTCGCGGCAAAGATGATCCTTGAGAAGCTCAACCTTGACCGAGCTCTGTATCGAGTAGGTATCACAAAGGTTTTCTTCAGAGCTGGTGTTCTGGCCGAGCTGGAAGATCAACGCGACGCACTTATTCGCGATATCATGATCCGTTTCCAGTCAGCAGCTCGAGGCTTTGTTCAACGTCGTATCGCTCACAAACGTCTGTATCGCGCCGAAGCGACACGGATCATCCAGCGCAACTTCCAGGTATATCTCGATCTCCAATCAAATCCTTGGTGGAGGCTTTTCGTCCGAATGAGGCCCATGCTTGGAGCCACTCGTCAAGCGGCCGAAGTCAAGAAACGGGACGAAATGATCCTGCAACTCGAAGAGAAGATGCAACTCGAAGCTGCTGAAAAGCAAAAAGTCGAGGATGAGCGCAGACGAGCCGAAATGGACATTCAACGAATTCAGAAAACCCTTGAAAGCGAGCGTGCGTTGGCATTGGACAAGGAAGAGATTTTCAAACGTCTACAATTGCGCGAAGCCGAGCTTGCGGAGAAGCTCGCTGGTGCCATTGAAGATCAAGATCAGCTCGAAGACCAACTTGATGCTTTGGTGGAAGCTAAAAAGCGCACTGAAGAGCAAGCGGAACACCTTCGGAATGAGCTTGAACAAGCAGGCCAGATCATCAGCAAATTGGAAGGAGAGACACAGGAATTGGAACTTCAGTCATCTCGTCTCGAGGAGCAGCTCCAAGAGCTCGAAGCACAAAAGTCTCGGCGTACTCAAGCTGAAGAGACCTTGAGTCAAGAAGTGAAGATGCTCACAAGCCACCTAAGCTTAAAGGAGCGCAAACTACAAGACCTGGAAGCAAAACTTCTCAAGACAGACCAAGACCTGGACATCAAACTCGCGGCCTCTGTGAAAGAAGTACAGGCAGGAAAGAAACAAATCAAGGAACTCCTTGACGAGAATCGACAAATTCGACAACAAATCACAGACCTCTCTTCCACCTCGACGAGCTACGAAGACTTGATCCGTCGAAAAGAAAGTGAACTGGCTATTATCAAAACGGATCTCAAGAAGTACGAGAATGACCGCCACATCTTTGATCAGGAGAAACGAACATTGGCCTCTAAGCACGACGATCTCCAAAGCCGGCTCCGGGAGGCCAAAGCGGAACTGGACGCTGTACGCTCGCAAAAGCAGCAAATCGAACGCGAGGCTGCTGACGCGAAGCGCCTTCTCGAAGAAAAGATCTCTGAAGATGCCCAGTCAAGTGAGGGTCGCAAAGTCATCGAAGATCAGCTCGAAAGCCTGAAGACCGAGCTTTTCCAGGTACAAAAGGAGCTGAGTCGAGAACGACAATCCCGTGATGACGTCGAAATGCTTGGAGAGCACAAATATGACACGCTAAAGCGCGATTTCGACGCTCTTAACGAGTCCAAGATAACCATCGAGAAGGAGATGTACTCTCAGCAAGATGTTCTGCGACGAGCTACAGAAACTCGCATCGCCCACGAAAAGGAGCGAAAAGAATACCAGACTGAACTCCGTAGCCTTCGTGAGAAGTACCTCAAACTAGAGGAAGAGAAACTGGATGCAGATGCCGAAGCAGAACGCGTAAAGTCAAAGGTGGTCATGGAACGCCAGGCTGCTCAGCAAAGGGACCTGGAACTGAAGGACCAGCAGCTTGATCAGCTGGAAGCAGAGCGCAATGATCTGGCTGAGCAGGTACACAACTTGACGCAGATGCTTGCTGACTCTGATTCGTTCAAAGAGCGCAACGACCAACAGAAGGAGCGCTTGGAGCGCGAGCTTGTAACTGTAAAGGGTCGATTGACTGCTTCAGAGAACGACAATCGAGCTCTTCTCAACAAGGTTCAGCAAAAGAATCTTGATATTGCTCGGTCCAACTCTCGTGCCGGAGACACTCAGCGCTCAAAGATCGCCCAGCTCACGAATGAGAAGGCTAGAGTCGAAGAGGATAACAAGCGCCTTTTCCGGCAACTTGAAGATGCACAACTCAGCATTGCTTCTCTGGAGAAGCAAAAGGAGAAGTTGTCGCTTAGCCTTGAAGACTTGACACACGAGGTGACAAGAGAGCACAAGACCAGTCGTAATGCCGAGAAGGCCTCCTCAACAGTCAACCTTCAGCTCGCAGATGTCAATCGTAAGCTTGAGACTGAACGTCAATTGCGGACTCAAGCCCAAGCAAACACACGTGCCGTTCAATCGTCTCTCGACAACAATAACCGTGAGTTGGAGGAGTGTCACAAACAGCTTATGCTTCTGCGCAAGGTTTTCGACCCTGAATCTGCGGACGTCGCCATTACCTACGAAGCAGCTAAACCGGCCATCGCTAAAACCGTTGACATCGCAGAACGGCTCGAGGCCGCGAATCAAGCTTTGCGTGTTGCGGCAGAACGGTACTCTCGAGCTGAAACTCAATTGGATGAATTGCGAGAAAGGCATGAAGGTGAACTCCATGATATGGATGCACGTCATGCAAGCTCGAAGCGCGCATTGTTGGAAGAGATGAATAGCAGTCAAGTCAATCAAGCCAACGCACGTCGCTCTCCCACGCATCAGAGAAAGGAGAGCGAGAACCGTAGGCCGTTCTCGATAACCAACACGCCCACAAATCAACGCCACATCAGCAACGCCACAGTCGACTCTGCACGATCCGATCGCACTGTTGACACTACTGCATTCAACAATCGCATGGACATGGCTGCCGAGTTGGAGTTGGTCCAAAATCAGTTGCAGATGTCAGAAATGCGCAACAGACACCTACAGAGCCAGCTGGAGAGGTCACCAGTCCGCAATGGCTGGCAAGACGATAGTCCTTCGGTTCGACGTGTGCAGAAACTTGAGAGAGAGAATTTCCGACTCCACGACATGCTGGACGATTCGGCCAAGAAGGTGTCTGTCCTGGAGCAGAATCTTCGATCCGGCCAGCTGTCGTACCATGAAGTGCAAACCAAGACTCACGAGGAGCTCTTTGACCTTTTAACTACTCAAGAGCAATCGCGTAAGTCGATTGTACAGGCTCACAATGTCGCCATCAACGAACTCGCGGACGCCAAAACAGCTTTTGACGATATCAAGCAAGCCAAGACAGCAATGGAGATGGAGCTTCGCAACATCCAAACGGAATTTGAGAACATCGCTGGCGAACGCGATCAGGAGCAGGCTAACCACAGTCAACTCCTTCAGGAATTTGCTGATCTTCAAATCCGACTGGACAATGAGACGTCTACCCTTCTTGATGTTCAATCGAGCTTGAGCTTGTACAAGAACCGAGCAGATGAGTACTTCAGCAAACTCGAACAAGCAGAGATAGCAGTTCTGAAAGCATCTCGCGCCGAACAATTTGCTCGAACCCAGGCTCGTGAAGCTGAAGAGACTTGTGCTACCATCATGGCCGAGCGAAAAGAAATGGACAACATGGTTGAAGAACTCCAGCGCTCAGTCCAGCGTTACGATGAACGGGTCGAGGATCTCTCGGCAGATCTACAAACTGCATTGCAAGCCAAGAAACGCCTTCAGAATGAGCTCGAAGACTACAGAAGCCAGCACGCGCACGATATCGAGGACAGTGAATCTTCTCTGGAACAGACACGCAAGAAGTATCAAGTTGAACTCTCATCACTCACCAACGAACTTGACGTGGAGCGCGAGAACGTAATCTTCGTACGAGAGGAGAATGGCCGGCTCCGTGAGGAGATTGAAGAGCTGAGGAACAAGTGGGACGATGAAGTTCTCAACTCTTCGACCTGGGCGAAGGAGAAGAGTCGCCTTGAGATGACCCTCCAAGTTATTTCCAACTCCCGTGATGAGGCAGCAAACGCACACAACGAAGCTCAGTCCAAGATTGTGAGCCTTCTGTCGCAGGTCCGCACTCTGCGCACCAACGTCGACGACCTTTCCGCAGAGCGCGATTCTGCTATTGAGGAGAAGAAGCGCCTCGAATCACGTTTGCAGGAGGCAGCAGACACGCTCGATGATCTCTCCCGTTCGGAATCTCCCGCTATGCGGAACGCCGCAGCCTACGACCGCGACCTCCTTGAGCTCAAATCTGGTCTTGCTCAGCAGGAAGACATCACTGCTGCCGCGGTTGGGAAAATGCGCCGAGCCGAAGCTCTTGCCCAAGAGCTGCAAAAAGATATCGTTGCTGAAAGGGAATCGAATGTCCAATTGCATAAGGACAAGGCCGCCGTTGAGAAGAACCTGAAAGACCTTCAGCTACGATTGGTTGATCTTGAGACCAAGGGGTACAGTGGATCTGCCGGCAAAGACGTCCGTTTTCTACATGGACGTATTCAAGAGGTAAATCTTGAAGTACACGAGTCATTGTGTCGTTCACTAACATATCCACAGCTTGAACAAGCTCTTGAGACTTCAGAGTCCGCTCGCCTGTCCGAATCCCGTGGCGTCCGTAATGTTGACCGCACGGTGAGGGACCTACAAACCCAGATTGAACGTCGTGACAAGCAAAACGCCGCTGTTATGGAAGACCTCAACAAGTCGCGCGACAAGATTTCGAACCTCCTCGCCACCATCGACGAGCTGCAAAGCAGTGACTCGACAAGCCAGCTTGCCGCTAAGCGCGCCGAGCGTGAGCTTCGAGAAGAGCGAGAAAAGAGCCTCCGACTCGAGCGCGAACTAGACAGCTGGAAGAACGTGCGCAACGAACGGCGCAGCGCCCTCGGCGTCCCCGGCGCAAACGGCAGCGACGCCGGCGAAGTGCGCTCCCGCCGCGGCTCCTCGATCGGGCTGCTCATGGGCGAGATGGGCGAAGTGGCCGCAAGCGAGAAGGGCAAGTACGGCAGCCTGCGCAGCAACCTCCGTCGCGTATCAGGCCAGAAGGGTTTTTTGTAGAGCATGGGATCTCTGAGGGGCGGGGGGGCTGGAGGTCCCGGTTTCCTGGCACGTTGAGCCCGACAGTCGAAGTTGAAGAGGGCTTGACTACGGATGTTGTTGAGAAGATTGTCATTGATTTGGATGAGGGTGATCATGATGCAGTGGGTGGGCGTATGCAGGGCGTTAAGGAGGTCGATCTTGAGATTACGGATGATGAGAGTGAGAACGGTGGAGATAGGGAAGGGGATCTGGATGCTACTGCCGCTGGTGGTGGGATAAAGAGGAGGAGGACTATTCGTGTGGTTATTAGGTCTAGGGCTTTTTTGTGAAGTTTTTCAATTGTTTGAGGGGGTCTCGCCTCAATGGATGGATTGATATTTGCTTGGGTGCTGGGTTTTTGATTGATGGCATTGGGTTTTGGCGTGGCGTTTATGAGCGTCGTTGGACGATCGGATAGGGTTGGGTAGGCAGGCGGACTTTGGTGTTCCTTGTCCCTTGTCCTTTGTGCTCGTGGTTTTCGCTTTTCGGTTGCGCTGGATAGGATAATTGGATGGAGATAGCGAGGAAGGCAACTGCAAGGGCGGACTGAAGTATATGATTTTATGAGATGTTTTCTTCCTTCTCCTCTAGAATTGGATTGTGGCATTGCATGTGCTTGTTTTGATGTGGGGACTTGTCACTTGTCACTGTGCTACTGAAGTTTGGTTTGGTTTGATGCGTTTCTTCTTTGTGATGGATGGATGGGTAGGTGGGTGGATGGGTGGATGTAGGGGAGAGTGTCATTTGGGTTTGTGGCTTAGGTCTTGTGGAGAAGGGAAGGGGTAGAGGGAAGAGAGTGATGATTGATAGAGGAGGAGGTAGGGTGGATGGATGGACTTGTTGTGCTGTCATTAAGCGAGTGGCCTGTTGTGCTCTGAGTGAGTGGGGTGTTGTGCAGTGCTTGGATGGCTAGTCTGGGTATGGAGCAGCTGTTTCTTGCTTAAATGGGCCATGTGACCATATCACCCCGCACGTCACCTCAAGGTGTATCGGTATTTGTCCAGACGTGGGTAACAAAAATTTTACGACTTCAATCCTAGTGAGCGGTTTCAGTGATTAGTATCTTAGGAACTTGAGTAGAGACATCCAATGCAATGAAAACTCATATGTCTTAGTAGCTGAGGCACCCGCATTGCATTATTTTGCTAGAACTCGAAAATTGATCTATTGAAACTGCTCCATGCCTTGTTTGAATAGTCGAATCTCCTCTGAGCCATCCATCGGGTTTTGCTCGCCACTGTCAATTTCGTGAAACCATCCTACACCTGCCGGAAATACTGGTATGCTTCTTCCTATCAGTCCGAATATCGCCAGCTTCTCTCAGCCCGAATCTCTCGTTGCCATCCATGACCCTCCTGCGTAGAGCGACAAGCTAGGCCTCGCTGCGCTTGTTCTTGTTGTTCTTCCGCTTTCGAACTCGAACTCGAACCGAATCGAGCCCATGATGGATGTATTCCTTTGCCAGCTCGACATGCCTCATGTTGATTCCGTCCTCTGATGTGATTGAATCTAGCCACTCCAAAGCCCAGGAGTCTACGACAGGGAAGATCTTCCAGTTCCGAGGGTATACAACGGGGACGCTCCGAGAGTTATTGTAGCTGCTCATTGCAAGACCCTCATAGACGAATTCCTCCAGGTTTTCTGCCGAATCATGCGGGTGTCCCTCACGAAGGACCCAGTTGTAATCGCGGAGGGTCACTCGAGCCTCGGGAATCATGCCTGCCAGCGATGATATGGCATCAACGAGGCAATATCGTGTTTTGGGAATATAGTCAAATGGACGTCTGATAACTTTGACATGCTGGATGTGCTCCACGGGCCATGGCTGCTTGACTCGTCCAAGAAATTGAACTGCGGACGTAACTCCTTGAAGCTCGATCGCATCTCCGAAGTTTTCATCTTCTCCATCAGACATGTCAGAGTCGCGGAAGTAAAGATCAACATCATCAGCCTCCAGAAAGCAGAACGTATTCAGCTTCCATACCAGGTTTTTTGTCTCGTTATACAGCTGGTGAGAGACACGAGAGATAGCCGTAAGATTCGCGAGCGTTGTGGTGCCCTTGAAGGTACCAGCCTTTGATACTCCGTACATATGCTTGGTCCACTTCCACTTAAGATCCTTTTTGTCGGTGAGAGCATACTCGGTAATCTTCACGCGCAGTTCAGTTGCGAGGTCCATCAGTCGAAAGTGTTGGGTAGGTTCAGTATTTGCGCTATTGTCTTTGGGAGAAACCGAAGGCCTAAGATGGTTAATATCTATAGCATAGTCGGGATAATACAGCGCTCTTACTCATGGCCATCGTTCGTGAGCTCTGCATCCACTTCGATCTCTGAGTTAACTTCGCTCAGAGACTCGATGTCGCTCTGAGTTTCGACTTCGTCCTCGCTGAAAAGCTCATCCTCGGTATCGAGCTCGTCTTCACCTAGCAAGGGAGCTTGGGGTTTGTGTGGGAGCAGGGAGTCTATGTAGAAAACCCCGTCGGAAGAGTCCATGATGCCAGTAAATCGCTCTCTCGTCCACTTCGCCTGGCTCAGCGAGAGTGAACGAAGCTCAAGAGCTAAAGCAAGACTATACTCTGATTAGTCTGCGGCAACAATGAAGCAGCGCTGCCGCCCTTCTTAAGCTTACCAGTAGCTCTGTAGGTGGTGCTGCTCAAGCGATTGTTCTTGGTAGATGCACTTGCAGGCTCAGAGGGAGTGCCCTGAAACTAAGTGTTGATCTTTGTTGTGGGTGAGCGGTAAGAGCTAGGCTTTGTGACGAGCCTGTTGCCTAAGTACCTAGGTAGACTTGGGTGGTCCGACCTACTACCGCGCCTTGGCGACCCACTCGCTTTCTCAAGTGGGGCGAGTGTGAAATGCGCAGGTCATGTGACGTCAACACTGCGAACCAATTTAGGGGAGGCTGCCGTTGGCAGGGAACACGAGGGACCAAGCACTCTAGGCCCGCACGTCACCTTGCCCAACACGTGACACTGGCTAGGACACAGCTCCTTCGTCTTAGAGTCGTAGCACATGAAATCCTTTTCTTTCTCTCACCGGTGTGGCTCTTTACTGCTCCTTACGCGCACTGGCCAGCCTTCCCTCGGTATTTATCTAGCAGTTTCATCACTGAAGTCATTTTTAATATCAAGACTACCCACTCAACAACAAAGCTTATCTCTGCTCCGCCAGTGCGGAAGTCCCCCGACCTATCACATCTGTCCAACCGACGCCCTCTTCCCCGACCAGCAAAGCGCATCCGCTATGGCCAAACAGCCCGATCGACTTGATTCTTTCATGGACGAAGCTCGCGAACCAGATCCTGCCGGTGGATCTAGCGAGAATAGAGCCTCGAAACCCATGGCAAAAGGAATGGACACAGGTGACACAATGCACGACATTACTGCCCTCGCTGTACCTGCGAGCCAGAGCAAGCCCCAACCTGCCGTCAAGGATGATTCTAGGCCCGCGCATGAAGTAGTCACGTAAAAAGCAACATGATGTAGGATTGGGGAGTGTTTCTGATAACATGCTAGAATCGGAAACGCCACAAGTGCGAACAAAGCTATGGCTCAGTCACGCCATACCCTTTGCTTGTTGGACCTGCCAGTCGAGTTGCGAATCATGATCGCAGAGTATGCTCTCACGGACACGGATGAGCTTGATTGGTCCTGGACGAGCTGCGTGTCCGGAAGCAGATCTGGCACCTTCCTGAGCAAGAGGAACGTCCGCCTCGTGGATCTTACCGCTCTCCGTCGTGTATCAAAGCAACTATGTACGGAAACAGCAGGTCTTGTATGGAAGTGGAACACCTTCAATTTTGGCCGGCGTGCCGGCTTGTTCAACTATAGGCGTCCTCGCTCGCCCTGGAGTAGTCGTGCGGATGGCCACTTGAGAGCAGCAGTAAATTTCTTCCTTGAGAAAGCCCCACCCGGAGTCGTTGGCTGTATACGAAACATTAGCATTTTCGTGAAGCCAAATCACACCCTGTTTCGGCACTGCCTCTGGACAGATGACCTTGCTGAGAGGCTCATTTGGGAATTACCAAATGTAGCGTGCGTCAAAATTACTCTCGCTCACTGGACACTCAATTGCGGGGCTGCCACATGGGATCTGGAGGATTTCATAGGATATGGTCGCAAGGTTCTCGGTCATCGACAAAAGTATGGCGATATGGGAAAGGAACGAAAGGGTCGGTTCTTCCCATACCTGACTGATTCTGAGAAAAAGCACTTGGAGCTGTCAATGAAGCAGGAGATGGGGCCAGTCGAGATTGAAGAGGTCATGGGTTGGGTTAAGGATGGAATTTGATCACTGTGCAGCCCGACACAGTCAAATGGGGCAAATTTCCCTCGATCATTCATCTATTGCTTCAGTTAGGATTCTCGTTGCAACCCAGCTTTCCAGTTCTGCGCTGGTCAGTTTGTCTTCAGTGGGAGTCAAGGGCAATCAATACTCACTTGCATGAAAATGGCAATGAGGTATTTCCACATAGAGCCAAATGTACATTAAAGTTCTAAGTTTTTGCAACAGCGAAGTAGAGACACTTGGAAATGATTTGAGCTAGCGCCGACCCAGTGCATGCGTCCCAGAATCAAAACAGCACGTGATGCACCACACTAGTGATTTCACGCGCCCTCAGTGCCCCGAGCTTCTGCGAGTGATACCTCTTAAGCTCTCAACATTCTCCCAGTGTCTGTTCAGGCACTGCACTTCCCTACGTTCTTCGCTCAACCAGCGCTACGATGCACCCTTCCAATCAACTGAGTGTTCCCTCCCCGTCCAAGCAGCAGAAAGTGCCCGAAAAGTAAGTAAACAACAAGACTACTAGCGAAAAAATCCTCACAGACTACTAGAATGCCTCCAATGATCCCAGCTCACGCAGCATCGTCTGCAGATGCCGCACCGCGCTCCACCCTAATGAAGCTGCCCGTCGAGCTGCGACTTGTAATCGCAGAGCTCGCTTTGAAAAGCGAGAAGCGGTTGACCTGGACCTGGACCAGGACTGGCGGTAAAAAAGCGGGTACGTTCTTGGGACTTGAGGAACTTCTACCACTTACTCGTACATGTCGAAGACTCCGCGATGAAACCAAAGACGTCGTTTGGAAAGTCAACACCTTCGTCATCAACCCGACCTACTTTCCCCGCGACTCCGAGATGAGTTTTCTCTTTTCTGAGCACACCCGTAGATTCAAAGCCGTTATCAGGACGTACGCCTTCTTCATCAAGCATGCTCCAGAGTACGCGACATCTAGCATTCGTCATATCGAGCTGAGTGTACATGGGAGCCAAGTTCTTTCTAACGTTTCCAAGCACGCGGTCATCACCAGCCTCGCAATGCGTACTCCAAACGCAGAAGTGCACGTCATTCTCCCCAAGTGGTTCATCAACGGATGGTACCACAACCGGTCCTTCCTCAGGATTGGAGACAATATCAAGTTTATGATGGAGTGCCTCAACGCCGGCAAGGACACGCGGTCCTGGAGAATCTTTCCTCGCGTGGACGACTCCGAATACGCGCCGCACCGCCAGCTGAAGATGAAGAAGGTACTGGGAAGCGAGACGTATGCCAAGGTCGCAGATTGGATGCACCATGGGATCTAGGCAAGCCGGTGGTGATCTCGCGCCAAGAAGAGATGGGTGGTTGGGTAGGATTATGGTGGCAATACGTTCGCAACTCAACGCGAGCAGCAAGGACAGCAAGGATCGAAGTCGGGTGTCTGGTTGTCATACGCAACAAAGCTTCATGCTTTAGCACACTCGGAGAGCCGGTAGAACATGTTGGGTCGAACCACGTTGATGAATTGGATCCCTAAAAGTTGAACAATGATTTCTCTGTACCCTTGCCTATTGTATCCAAGGGTACGACTTGCTGTTGCATCTTGCACAAACCAATTGTCCGAGATAGCATACAGCTTGCGATGGACAAACTAGACATAGCAATCGAATTTGCGATAGCCAAATAACATTTGACACTTTGCATTGCCCCCACTATTTCGGGTCGTGAGCCACAACCTCAATCTCAACCCTCATATCATCCTCGCCCAGCCTCTGCACGCCAACACACGTCCATATCGGCGAGTGATCTGGCATCCACTTCTTGAATTCCCTGCAGCATGTCAGCATTCCCTCAGACTGCATACCGACACCGAGACTGGGATGCACACCTTATCATGATTTCAATTGCCTCGTTGTTCAGTGGTACGTGGTAACTGTTCACGCGGTAGACCTGTGGCCAGCCTGTCCCTCCGGCATCCTTGAGACAGACGTCAACGTTCTTGAATGCCTGGAGTTAGAATGTCAGCTGATGTCTTAGATCGCAGATGGGAAAGCAGGATTTAAGAGATTCAATCGCACGCACTTGCTGAATCTGTTCGTCGATATTGGTGTTGTACTCGCCGGTATTGGTGTCCCAGCCCCCTGGAAGAAGTCAATACATGCTCATGAATGCGCAGGGTGGGTACGATTCGGATCGAAGGATTATTTGCTTGAAGGAGAAATGGTGACCAAAAGAGGAAGATGAGATGTACCCTGTCCTGAACATTCGATTCTCTCGCCAACACGGACAGCTTGATTGTACCCATAATTTTTCAAGTTTCGCTCTCCGACTCCTTTGTAGGCATAGTACTGTAAATGAGACATGACGGATATTATTGAATGCTTTCGTTTCCAGCAAAATGCCTCAAAGCAGAAAGCACTCCAGCGCGCGACGTTCTTATAAGCTACTTTTATGCACAGCCAATGACATCAGGCATGCAACGGAGTATTTGCTTTGCAATACACTTTAGCGGGGAAGCTTTAGATAAGCTCTTACATGCACTAATGCCGACTAGGGCCCCGACAACACTGATTCCGTCCAATGCCGTCGAGCGGCAATGTATGCCGACTGCGGCTTGCTTGTTACGTGAAATGGGCTAAGAGCTCAATTATAATTGATCAGACCATCTTGATCCCATTCCATGCTTTCCAGCCAGCGAACGAAATCACCGTCACTCCCAGGTTGCTGAAGAGGCGCACCAAGCGTCGGATCGCTGATGTCCTCAACACTGAAAGGACTATTTCTTTGTGCTGCTGGCCCGGGACCAAGAATCATGTCTATAATCTGCTTGAGGAATTTGCGACCTCGATCGCAGCTTTGGAAGCCGTTCACCTCATTCCTTATACTACCCAGACACGATACAAAAACGGATAAGCTTTGAATTGTGTCGGAACGGTGGAGTGGGTACGCTAAGGCGGAGGCTGAGGTGGGATTTTGTTCTTGGTGGAGTAGCTCGACTGCCAGAATTGCAGCTGCGGGTATTCCGTGCACTATTGCAGCCGTTAGTTTCCACACAAGTATTGGTGTTTAGCATACATACTGGTTAAGATCGAAACAAAATCGACCTGGAAGTCTCGGAAGTGGTCCTTGTTATCCACCATGAGATTAACAAGTTTGAATATCTCGCTGCATACGGACAAGAGATTGATATTCGGAGTTGTTGATCCAGCCTCGATGTTCTTACTCAACGTGCGCTGCAGCAAGAAATGATGCCCCAGATGCCCGAGTCGGATTGAAATTAGGAAGAAAAGCTCAAGTGGTGAGCGTTTGACGTTCCACGGTTCATTCATATCGATGGTCAAGAAGTCAGGCAAATCCTCCCAGTGCTTGTTGGACTTGGCCTGTATCTCTGCAGCACGATACATGAGCTCATTGTGTGGCAAATGGCCCAAAGAGATCTCCAGTATCTCTTCAGTGATGAGTGCATTTGTCGCAGATAATCGAGCAAAGGTACATCTTTGGACGGTCCCACGTTGGTTCCAGCCCTCCTCATCTACGGCATTCTCAAGCTCGAGCCCTTCCGCCATAATTTGAGAATCTGTGAGATCGAGAGGGATTTGTAGACGGCAATAGTGCCGTGTCAGCTGCGGTGGCCTCCCAGCAAATGTTGCTAATCGCTTGTCGTTCTCATACGCGGATATGAACAAACGTTTCCGGAGCTCTGAGATGAAGAATGGCGTATTATCATCGACCTTGATCTCTTCGTGTAAATTACAGCACTGGAGTGCAGCGGCGAGACTGGATGTCTTCTTGGAGTTCTCATAGCCTAGTGCCAGATTAGTGTTTGCCTTTACAAATGCACAAGGTATATGACAAGATGAATGCCCACTCACTTCCTCGTGTTCGCAAAGAGCAATAAGCTATTGAGTTTTCATACAAGAGCCAGAGGTATAAATCGTTCAAAACTCCGAAATCGTCACAGAAATTGATGCACATCTCGGAGGCATTACACATGCGTAAAGCAAGGAGAGCTCGATCGATAGGAGCTTCGTCATGGGAGCAGAAAATAGGGTCTCCATCTGATCACTCAAGTTAGCATAGACCGACCATTCCTACTACACCTTAACATACCTTTCAAAGACTGGGCCAGTAGAGAGACTAAGCTGACAATAATGCCAATTACTTCCCATCTCAAGAACTCACCAGTGACATCGGAACAAAACTTCTGCGGCGTCGTATGTCGATCAAGCAGTCTTGATGCAGGCTTCAACGTGTTCTCCCACATTCTTGCAGACATTGCTCGGAGATCCTCAGGTTTTTGAGCCTCAAGGGCTTTGTGCCACACTGACCATATCCCGTTAAGGTAGATTTTCACCATCGGCTCGATCACAATCACACCTCCGGCGAACGAGAACCATTTATCGATATACTTCTGGATTGATGGTAGATCTTTCAGAAGAGTGAGCACGGTGGCGCCTCTGTCAATGTGGGACTGAGAAACAATCGACAGGGGAGTGGCTTCTGAGAGTGGTGGTTGGAGGCCAATGCTGAGTTCATTTTCTGCCAGTACGGCCGAGTGATTGATGAATGCAGAGTTGTTGTCATAGCTGAGCACATCAGCCCTGATGTGATGGTTCGACAACGGCCGAAGTTCCTCGATGATCTGATGGTTATTTGTTCCAGCCTGCGGAGGCGACCCGCTTGATCGAACCGTCGTGCGCTGGCTTGGATCTTCTAATCGGACCAAGGCAGTCTGTACAGGAGCCGTGTTATATTCGATAGATTGCACGAGCGATGGGAGTGGATTGAATCCCTTGTTTCGCTTGGACAAGTCCAACTCGGAGAATGAAGGAGTGCGGCTAAAGAGGCTATCAGACGGCGCATAGTATGGAGCGGTCAAGCTGGTCATTTCTGGGCTGCTTTGTTCAGAATCTGTTGGTTGTGGCGTGGGCAGGACGGCATTCATCTTGGTCAATGGGGCGGGATGGTAGACGCATTTGTTCGATTTACCGCGCCGTGCACATCTAAATTATGTCAGTCAACATGAATACCTGCTTTAGCACTTGTAGTATCTAACCTCCCACAAGAAGGCATCATGTGATCGCATCGAAGCTTTCCTTTGCGGCATGGCTCGCAAGCCTGCAATTTGCCATTGCGGCGAAAGTTTGTGTTTTGTCGTTTCTCTTGATGAGAAACCCGCAATCTTGCAGGAAATAGGTTCCCGGTCTAAGATTTGTCAGTGATGCAAAGGATGCAGGATGCACGGCATACTCTCACCATTGTCTCGAGAAGTTGTCGAGCAATAGTCTCAGGATAGGGAGGAAGCTTGTCTCATGCATATGAAAACTAAAAAAGTGTTCCCGATAGTAGGTCAGCGAGTAGAGTGTGGCTGGAAGTGGAGTGTGAAGACGTAAAGTACGGTGTTCGAATTCCGCAACATCCGGCATTCTCTGCGGAGTTGACGCTAACTTTGCCCCCGTCGAATCAGCGTCGTCCATTTTGCGGAGTTCAATATACGACATCAAGATCTTGAGAGAACTGAAAGTTCATGTCTATTCACTCTTTCTTGAATTAATAGTAGCCCAACTTGCAAATCTTTTTCTGTGCTCTCCTCAATGCACACCCAATACATTCTTGCATTTACACCTTCGCCCTAGCGTCATCAATCTTAGATACAAACTCCGCATCGACAACCTCTTTTCAAACAACACAACACATCGATATATCGTCCCTTACTTTGTACTCTACACTTGCCAGTATTTCATCTAGAACAAATCTCCATTCTCGCACAGTTAGCACAGTGCATCATCTAGAGTGATTGAACAGAAAGAAGCTCGACTAGAACAAGGAAAATACATCAAAGCATATTCCAGAGAACTGTGACCGTCCGAGTACAACAACACGAACCAAGGCGCAGCATACTACTCAAAACAGACGATGATGCAGGGTGTATTGTACATCCAGGTTTTCTCGAGGTAGAATTTGCGTCAGATGTGGAAATACGAGTAATAGAGCAGAGAGGGCTAAGATCATGGGTGTAGCTTTTAGAAGGAGGGTAGGTCAGGTAGGGTAGGGGTTTAGAGGTATTGAGGGGGGGTTTGGGGAACTGTGTGATATTGGATTTGTATCTTTAGGTACTTAGGTAGGTATCATGGTGATTGAAATTCTCAAGGGAGAAAATTGTGTTGCAAAAGGAGGATGGTGCTGCGTAGACGTCCAGATCAGATTGATGGGGTTCACAATCTCCTTCCAACATACTCTTCGATTTACTCCTGCTCCTCCCACGAAGAGTAAATTTTGAAGAGATGCAAAGTTACGACTGGTTGGCCGGATGAGCTCGGAGAACTTGACGAGCCTCACAAGAGAAGCAAGTCATCAGGGAACCACTTCAGGCCCCAAGAAACCCTCAGCAATACAGAAACCTACAATGAGAAAGGACCCACACCGCCAAACGAGGCATCGAGCACGCCCCAAGAGGCTGTCTCGACAATCTTCAGGCGCACCTAACCGAAGCCCACGACCCTTGCCCCAAACTAGCTCGCCAACAACGAGCCACTCAGCTCGAGACATCGTGTGTCTGACCTCACGCCAGCAGCTCGTCCCGCGAACTTGCATACACTAGCAGTCACCTGACCGGCCTCTTCAGTCTGCCCTCTGCCCAAACCGACGCGGTGAAGGAGAGCGGGCAGGGATTCATACACATGTGGCCAAGACCGGTGCTGTCAGAATGCATTTTGAAGCTTCCTTTTTGCCCCGCAATTGTTCGCCCTGCACCTGCATCCCAACGTTCCGATCAGGCCCCGGTGTGAACGATTGGCGACTCGTGGATTGAGTTTGGCACTAGGCGCGGCGGGCTCGGTTCTAATGCCAACGCTCATGCAATACGTTCTTGTTCGTCCTAGTGTTGGCTGATCGCGCTGTCGTAAGCATTTCCAGCCCTCCGCAGCCCGTTGTGTATGCTCCTAACATCGGCAGTTCAGCAGACTTTGCGTTACTGCTGCGTCGACAACAGCTTGATTTATTAATGTGGGCCTGGAATGTGGGGATGTCTTAAAGCTAGAGGTGATTGTGAACTACCAGTTTAGCCAATGTCACGCACCGGATCGAGCTCCTTCTAAACCAGCGTTGGGGACGATGGGACTAAATTTGCGCTTGCAGGGTTTGGATCGCTTGGACTGCCGTAGCGCTTGGGTCTACAGAGCGTTTAGAAAATCTAACTCCATGATCATCCTGGCGTGCAGCTTTTGGAGCGTGAGCATTGGAAGGACGGAGCCGATGTAATGGATTTCGGAGCACTCCCCTGTAAAGTCAGATGTGTAAACTCCAGTCAACATACGATATTAGATTCCGCCTGACTCTTCAGAGTTTCAACGGTCGGCGTTTCCGTACGATATGAATGATGGTGGTGTGAAGGAGACAGAGATGCACGGTGCCTCAAGTTTCAGTCTGCAGATATCCACGCCAGGGTAGCAAGTAGGCACTGAAATTTGAGTTGATGTAGTAGCAATTCAAGTTGCGAACACGCCTAGCAGTGGGACTCTCAGTATTCCCGTGGTGTATGCACAAGGGTGTGCTTCGAATTGATTCCGAGGCACAAGGATCGCAATCCGATTTGACGTTGATTTGCGATTGTATGGCGCTAGATCTGCTAGTAGTATACTAGCGAGCCCCATCAACCGATAGAGAAGTACTCGGTAAGAAACATGTTGCTGTCGCAAGCATTTTTCGTATTAGAATTGGATGTCTGGCTTTTTCTCGGCGGTGGAGGTGTCCTTTGAAAGGGTCTTCAAGAATGACGTGATGTCGAGGATTGGCAGACAGGTAGATATGTGAGTTCATGTTGCTTGTCGTCTGGTGGCTGACAAAAGCGGCACTGAAAACGAGCAAGACTGGTTCTGACTGGACAATGAGGACGAGGACATGTCAGCTGGGTAAAAGTTCCTGGCCTATGTTACAAGGCTCAGTGACTAGTCGAGTCACAGTGACTCGAGAAAAAGTGGCGTATTCGTGATTAGCGGCTGGGGACTGCCATTTTAGGAACTAGACTTGATTGCGTACGGATAGAAGGACGAGACAAAGAAGTGTGGTCTGGTTCGAGTAGTATATGTAAGCCGACTAGCGAATTAGAAATGGCCCAAGGGATGCACATGGACACATGTCTTGAGAAGGCTGTAGATCGTCCCAATCAGCAAGGCTATCGTCGGTCCACAGAGGTGGCTGCCGTGAAAGAGGGAAGTGTTGAAACGCCTTGTCCGGTATATGGATCCACGTGGCGGCGCCTAGCAGGTCTGAAAACGTCCAGTGTGGTATATCCGTCGAGCGCAGGTTTTTGAGATGTTTCTGTTGGCAGTCAGATAATTATGGGGCCTATGATATGGCTGCAGAGGGGTGAAAGTGAGAGGGAAAGTGCCGGCTTGGTCGAGGCCATGGGTCGTACTCCCACGTGCCTTGCCAGAGGAGCAAAAGAGACCGTCGAGTGCTTATGAGCCGAGGGAAAAGCATGGTAGATGAATGTTGCTTTTCCCACAAATACCCCGGGAAGACTCGGGAGGCTCGGCATGCCGACTTGGGAGAGGGCGTGATTGGGCAGAGGGCGCCTGTTGCCTAATCTAAAAGCTGACTTGCAAGTTGCAAGAAGTCTCGGAGGTTTGCAACAAGCAGGGAAGCAGGGCGAAAGGCTAGGCCTCGCGCGTCTCTGCCTGCACATGGGCCTTCTGAAAGCCGTTCAGCCTGTCTTGGGTGCTTGGAGAGCCGGACTGAGGCAGCGAGGTCCGCGAACAGCTGTTCCAAGGATGCGCACCAGCACTGGGGCGTCCGCCCACTTGGAAAATCTGGGAGGGTGATCTCCCACACGCAGAGGACGGCCGTGATTGGGTGCAGGGCCGGTACTTGTCGCGCCAGGGCCGGGATTCGCGTGCTCGGTCGCAAAAGCGGCCGCTGCTGAGGGCTGCGCCATGAGCCACATCCACAGACACGGGGAGGTGGGCAGTGCGCTAGTCGCGACGGTTTGAGGTGGTGGACGAGAGCTTGTGATGGATCGTGGACGAGGGCACCCGCGAAATGCCGCTTGTGCTGTAGGCTAAAGCTTCGCGTCCTGGCCGCATGCAAGCGCCATCTCAGGGGGCGGGCCTAGGTACCCTCCATGACGATGATTGACCTGACCGGGGGGTCTGTGTGATGGTGTTGAGCGCAGAGCCGCCGCAGAGGGCAGGGTGGCACTGGGCGACGCTGCGCGCGACGAGGCCTTGCAAATTGTCCCACCAGCGGTGCTCGCAAGTGAGCCAGCGGGCGTGGATCCCACGCTGCTGCGAGGAGGGCGCCTCAGCTGTCGCCAAAGACTGATACAGCAGGCAGCGAATAGGAACGCGTGCCCCGGCCGGCCAGTTAGACGGGCCCAGGATTGCTGGGGAACAGCGGCGGCAGCGGGAGGCCAGTTCTCACGACAAGCCCGACGTGGAGCTATATGTGGGCATGCTATGAAATGGACCGAGAGTCGTGTCGCAGAGCGGGCAGCGGACGGCTTCAAGGGCCAGCGACCAGCCTGCTGCAAGGACGGCACACGTGGAGAGCGACGGCAGCTCAGCACACGGCGCCGCACACCACACCCCGAGCGCGCTGCGCTCGAGTCTCTTATCGGTCGCGTCATGGGCGTTGAGGGACGGTGCTGGGCGGGCGCGGTACCTGTGCGAGTCTGCCAGGCCTGCCCGTCGCACAATCATCAAATTAGCCCAGGGCTGGTTCGTGACGACGGCCTGGGTGCAGCTTGAGCAGGTCGCAGGTCGCGTCCCCGGCCAGCAGCGCTCCCCGTCCACACACCCTCTTCTAGTGCCGCGCATCATTGGCCTCAGCAACCGTTATTCTGCTCCCAAAAATTTCCCAATCACCAGCGCAGGCCCTCGCTCGGGCTGCATGCGCATTCCTTCCACAGCCAAGTCGCTCTAGCGCACAACCGCCTTTTGCTTCCGCCGCCGCGCTGCCTCGTCTCATATCAGGCCCAGCCCACTGACTGCTGCCCCCCGTCGCAGTCACCCACCGACACCGACCACCGCTGCTGCTCACTGCCCACAGCTTGCCACCGCGCCCGCGATCGCACCCATCTCGCTCTCTGCCCGCGCGCTCTCTGTGCATCCGCCATCGCTGCCTGCATCATCCTTCCGTCCACGCCCGCCCGCTTGTCTGACTGTGCTGTGCCGTCCCTGCGCTGCGCCAATCGCCCGCCCTCGTCTTCGCGTGCGCCATCCACGCCTGCCCGCCAAAAGTTGTCTTGGGCATAACGACGTTTCGAAGTTGTTTTACCCTCGCCCTCCATCCCCCTCCACGCCCGCCTTCGACTGTCTGACCCCAAAGGCCCCGACCACCGCGTTTCTGGCTCCCACTCGCTGATCCTCGCCTTCGCCCGCTCCCAACTCGACTTCTTTGTCTCTACCACCGCCGCCCCGACTATCGACTCTGACCACGCGCGCGCAATGGCCGGTGGGCCAAGTCCGAGCAGCACGAGTCCCTCGAATCTGTCAAACAGCCCCTTCCTGCACGGTTCCCTCAGCAGCTCCACCTCATCCTCCCCGCCAAAGCCTTTTTCGCACAACACCATGACCGCCGACGTCTTCTCTGCCTCGCATGGCTACGGCATGCCTGGCGCCATCGGCGAGCGCAGGCCAATGGACAAGAACGCCCTGTCGCTCCTCTCCTTCAGCGACGCCGAGACGGTCCCCGACGTCAAAGGCCGCCACACTATTTTCCTGCGCAAGCTCCCCAGCAACAGCGACCGCGACGCCGTGCGCAACATTCTCCTCTTCGCCAAAGATCTCGTCGACTGCGAGCTCGTTCCTCAGTCCAGGCTCTCCGAAGACAAAGGATTCGCCTCAGCCGTTGCGCACTTCCAGACCTTTGAAGGCGCAAAGGAAGCGCGAGACCTGCTCAACGGCAAGCGCAATGCCACAAACGATGCCACGCTAGTCGTCGAACTGGTCCAGGATGGTGTGCCCGGCGCCATCGGTTCACGGCGCAACACGGTCGACAGCGCGTCCACGCGACAAGGCTCGATCGCGACAAGCATCGGAACCAATGGCGGCCGACAATCTTCTCGATACAACGGGACTTTTCAAAACATGGAGAAAATGTCCCCACCCAACGGAACCCCAGGTCTTGGCAACGGAGAATTTACCACCAACAGCCTCTTCTCGCCGACGTCACCCGTCAACACCACCTTTGGAAGCCGTAATGTTGGCAAATCGGTCATCAACGACGAAGCGGACGACGACGACGGTCTGCTCAATGAATCGTTCGGGTATACCACTGGTGGACCACCCGTTCAGTCCAGCATGCAACGCAGATCGACCAACCCAAAGTCTATTCCGGTCTCTCGCTTCGCTTCTCTGTCCCTGAACACGAACGGCGTCAATGGCATGAGTTCCCCACCCTTACCCGCCTATCCTCGACCTGGATCCAACATGCAATCGCCTGGTACCTCTTTGTCTGCCATGTCTCCACATACTATTCCGTCTGCATTGAGCAATGGACAGAATTCCAATTTTCAACAGTACTCCCAGCATTTTCCACGTCATACCTATCCTCCGGTCAATCCTGCCGATCAGAACCCCCCCTGTAATACTCTCTATGTCGGAAATCTACCCATGGACACCTCCGAGGACGAGCTCAAGGCTGTGTTTTCCAAGCAGCGTGGCTACAAGCGGCTTTGTTTCAGGACCAAACAGAACGGCCCCATGTGCTTTGTCGAATTTGAGGACACTTCCTTCGCGACCAAGGCGTTGAGCGATTTGTATGGATACGGGCTGCATAACAGTGTTAAAGGCGGTATTCGATTGAGCTTTTCCAAGAACCCCTTGGGAGTGCGGAGTGGCCAGAACTCCAGCATGGGACCAACATCTGCTATTACACCCACTACCCCGCTTTCAGGATTCGGCAGCAACGTTGCTGCTCCACCTGGCTTCTCCACTGCTACCGGCCCTCCTCCCGGATTATCTGCACCTCCGGGACTGTCTACTCCAGTCCACAACCATGGCGGCTCTGGATTTGGCATGTACTCCAATGGCGGATTTGGAATGGGGCCAAATGATGTGTCTAGTCCCATCCGCCAGCATGTTGCTACCAGCGTTGCCGGCAACGGCTTTGGCGGCATGAGCGGCGGCTACTCCGGATACATGATGGGACGTTAGACGACCGAACCAGTCTGCTATGCCGTAACGAGGGATGAATCAGGAGTTTGGGGAGTATCCATCACGAGCATGTGCAGAACGTGTGCTACATCATTTGTTGCATTATATCCTGTCACTTCAGTCATTGCGCAGGTGTTGAGTTGTTTAGGTTGAAACTTGGTTGCTTCATTTCTTCTATTTGAGCAAGGGCATAGGCACTGGCGCGGAATCTCCTTCAGGACCATTGTGCGTCCGTTGGGCGTGGACTTTATTTCCAGCATACAGCGATGATTCCCCCTTGTGCGATTTATATTTCTGATTGTTTACACGGGTTTGCGCGGATTCGGCGTAGGGGTTGGACATTACTTATCTTCTTCTCATCTACACCACGTTTTTCTTCATTTTGGGCTGCGCTCACCCTACACGGTTTGCCCACGTTTAGGTTGCGAATCGGAAAAGTAGGATTGCATGGTCTGGTATGGATGGGCTTCTATTCATGCCTTAGGGTGCATCCTTGGGATTTCTGTTTCACTTCTACTCGATTGGGATCACGATACCGACTTTCGAACGGCATCAATCTTCGAGTTTTGCACACATGGTCCGGCGCTATCGATCTTGGTTGTGCATGGCCTGGTCAGCTTGAGGAAGCAGACATGCTACAAGGGGTTTTCATTGCATGGCGGCTAATTGTTTGGGATATCCTGTTTCCTTGTCCTTTGCTTTTCTTGGGCTTCAGGGTCATTATACAGTAGATGCGCATTGCAAGCTTCCGGGAAATTTCGGGGGCTCGGCGATATCCTGTCTTTACAGCATTTCCATTCAGCATTTGCTTGGATTCTGCGTTTAGTTCATGCCTTTGTTGCTTCGGCCTCAGCCATTGTTGTCGATTCATCAGACCGATTTCAGAGTTACACTTTCTGGCGTGCAATTCTCGGCGTTGAATTTCCTTAACACCACCTAATAAAAGTCCTCATCACTACACACACTCTGATTTATAGCCACGATTTGATATGTACAACTGATCCACCAAACATTTACTTATCGGGAGTTGCACACGTGGCCAGGTGAGCGATGACGGCGGCCTGCAGCCATGAAACCGTACCTGGGTGATTGCACCTGCAGATCTAACTTCTAGAAGCAGAGCACTACCGGAGTCACGCTGGCCTTCTAGAAGGGTGGTCTGGTAATCAAACCATCAAATCATCACGATGTGATACCTTGGAAGGGCGGACAGGGCCGTGATTGGCTCGTGGATATCATTGCCAAGACAATCGACCCTGCACTCCTCGTCTAAACTTTTCGAGCTTCACATCGTGGCTTTCGACATCGACAACAGCACACGCTCATTCGCACTTCCTGTTTCATTTTCTGTACATTATCGTGTCAATGCGATAGCATTGATCAAGACTACCATGCCTCCACGGTTACGTTCCTCAAGGTTCTCCTCGCCCACCACATCCTCCCCGTTCTGCTCATGCCCATCCACACGACCGTCGTCCATCACAAGGTCAGCACAACCATCGCGCGACTTCTCATCAACACAATGTCAGCAAGTGACAATGAGGCGGCGGAAGTTTTATGAATGGCTCAATGGCCCTGGCAAAAACTTGAAAGAACCTCTTCCAGGCACAACGAATTACTTAGGAGCCTACGACAGGTACGGTAACCTAATACGAGCAGGGCCCGGATGGCGCAGACCTACAGGAAATCCTGAAGCAAAAGAGAAGTCTTCAGATGCAGTGACAAAAGACGCCAGTGCAGAGCAGACGGCGACCCCTCAAGGGCAGGAGAATCTTGACGAGCTGGAGGCGGCAATACGCTCAGGCGAAGCAGAAGAGAAAGACGCATTATCTGCGAACACAGAGCAGGACGACACAAAGTTGCCAGCAGAAACTGCAGAAGACTTACGGCCATTTCCGCTAAATAAGTACTTCCGAAGTCAAGCAGTTTTATGTGAAGACCTTCGAGAAGCAATATACCAGCGTGTACGAAAGGACGGCGCAACAGTTGCACTTGCCAGCGTCGAGTTTGGCGTCAGCAACGAGCGCGTTGGTGCTGTCGTCCGGCTGAAGCAGATGGAAAAAGAGTGGATCGCACAGGTATGCTCTCTCATTTCTTTTCACCCCTCATGACATGATGAGACTCTTAAAAAATTCGATTAGTCTTTAAGACAACTACATGGTTACAAAATTTAAGTCATGCTCTTGCTGAACGTCATATCTACCAATTGTTTGCATTCACAACTTCTGTTGGAAGGATGTGCTAACCACGTCCACAGGGCAAAAGACTCGCTACACCATACTCCAAAGCAGTTCTGGAGATGCTTCCAAAAACGCCATACATCGACACCACTTTGCCAAAAAATAAGGGCAAACGCCCCATTACTCATGAACCTATCAATGACCTGCCTGTGCATCCTGCCACACGCCAGCAACTCTTCGTCCCTGTAGCCGAATCGCGCCGCTTCACACGAGTAGACGCCGGAAAAGCCTTTGACAACAAGCTCCTCCCCGCCGACCTCCGCATCCCCCATCCTGAACTCGTGCAAGCAGAGCGAGAACTCGAAAGCGGGCTGAGCTTCGACGAGCGCAAACGCCTCGCGGTGCAACGTTTCGAAGCCGAGACAAAGAAGAAGCAGCTGCAAGAGAAGATGAAGCAAGATGAGCTCCGAGCGCTCAAAGTAGTACCCCAGCGCAGATGGGACTTTGTCTTCCAAAACGTCAGTGTGGAAGATGCAGGTCGCGATGGTAAGGGCGCTGCTGCGGCGGGCTGGAGATATGGAGTTCCGCATCAAGATCGGAAGAGGGGCATTCCGAAGATACCGACCAAGGTTGAGGCGTAGTGTGGTGATGTGTGTATATTATGTAGAAGTATATGGCGCGAGACACGTGAGTTGAGCGTGACCGTGGCTGGAATTGTAGTATACCCAGACCAGATCAAGTCCTCACAGCCCTTACTCGACTGACCAAAGAATAAGAATAAGAATAAACCTAAAGGTTGACGATGAACTCCCACGTCTACGTTCTCCCCAGCCTCGTCGACCTCCCTCCCGCTTCTCGCAAAAGTAAAACCCAAGATACTTGGTCAAAACTCCCCTACGTCATCCCACCCATCTCCCTCCCTCTCCCTTCACCGATCAGACTCCCTACCTCGCCTAGAAACCACTGTACCTCTCCTCCTCCCTGCCTCCCTCCCTTCAAGCATGCCCCCACATACACGATCCCAACGCAGCGGTCCGTGGACCCACACCACATACAGACACACCACACACCACATTTCCCGAGCCGTCTTACTCGCGGGCGCACCCGAGTGGCTAGGGCAGGGAATCCGATGTGTCTCGGGGCGTAGGGGGCGGATGGGGGGTGGTTGGAGGGATGCGGGATTGGTGTGGTAGGTGCGGCAGAGTGCGGCGTGGTGGGCGGTCATCGGCGAGGGGTGGATGTGTGTGTGTATGTACTGTACTTTACTTTACGTGGGAGGGTAGGGGAGGGTAAGGTGGGTGATAGGCTGGCGGAAGGCTGGGTGAAGACTGGTGGGTTGTTGGGTTAGGGGGAGGTGTGGTGCGCACTGTTTGGATGGCTTGGACGGCTTGGGTAAGTACCTAGTCTTTTAGAGGGCGAGGCAGATGGGTGGGGGAAGGGGGTGGATTTCTTGGGTTTGGTGAGCGTAGGTAGGCAGACAGGATCTGCACGGGGAGCTGTGAGAGACACGGGCGTTGGGGGAGGCAATATGCAATGTACACGGATGGGATAGATGGGCATATGTTGGGCGTGGTAAGTGTTTCAATTTTTTGGGATGTTTATTCCTTGTTTTGTGCTGGGCTTTTTATGCAGTGCTTCCATGCTTGGTTGGCGGGGGAAGGCTGCGTTTTTGATGACTGGACTGATGCTGTGTAATGCGGACTGTCGCAAACCAGCAATTATGCATGTCGGGTGTTCGAATGCGTTTCCACTCGGCGGCAGGACGGCCAAGTCCGACGACCCTTTGGTCTACTTAGAACACCTGGAGCTGTTGCTTGTGGGTCGACGTGCATACGTTTTCCCATATCGATGTTAGTCCCGCTCGTCGTTCTTCGTAACTCTTGACACATCTCCCTCCATATTCTCACCGATACTGCACCTTCTGGCCACCCTTCTTCTCCAACTTGGCCTGCCTCTTGCTGGTTCCGGAGGCAGGTTGCGGCACACCCGCGGCATCCTGGTATCCTCCCCTCATGCCCGTGTATGTCGTATACGCCGCATACACCGAGTAGGCGGGGATGATAACCCACAGCCACCAGGCATAGTCGCCGATAAGCGCGGCAAGAAAGATGCATCCATAGGTCCAGTAGCAGACATCCCACATGTACTCGGTCAGGCCTTTGGCGTCGAGGTCCTCGCCTGGTCGCTTGACGGCGCCATCTTCGTTGTAGGTGGGGCGGGAGAGGCGCTCGAAGTAGAGTTGGATGAGGAGCTGGGGCGCGGAGAGCACGAGGTACAGGACAACGGATTTGCGGCGGAAGGATGAGCGGAAGACGAGGGCGCGGAGGAACCACCACAGGAAGTGGACGGCGAGGGTGACGTAGAGGGTTTGGTTGAGGCGTTTGACGTTGGAGGCGGCGAGGGTTTTGGTAGCTTTCTGTGGGTTGTCAGTGTTTGCTTATACGTGGTCTGTAGTGCAATTGGGAACATGATCGAGGCGGGGAGAGATCAAGGCTGTCTCTGCTGCATGTAATCTGCACTGAGGCAAGAACGATCGAGTGCCAGGTGCTTCTGAGGGGACACATACTTGCGCCATGGTGGGCAATTGCTGGAGCGAGAGGCCCAGAAACCTAGAAAGTGCGGTGATGAGCTATCGAGCCTTGGACCCGCGTTGGAATTTGGTCGAGATGAAGTGCGGTGACGTCGGGAGTCCAGCACGAAATGCGTTATAACAGAGCGTCTATGCCAAGCGCCGTCCTCGTCCCGCGACTGATGGCGGCGTTTGGTTGCCGTCTGTGCGCAGCTGCAACTCACAACACGCGCGAGCAACCTCATCGCGACATTTCTGCACAACAAACCCGGCCGCGCCCCAGTCGACCTCGCCGTCGCTGCCCGGACTCTCCCCTGCTCGCCCTAGGATGCTCCTCTGACCGCCTGCCCTTTACCTCTGCTGCGCGTCACTCGTGTTTGGCAATTCGCTTTGTCAAGCTCCCGAAAGCGTCACCTAGCAACAAGACCCGCCTTCACCAAGACACGTCTTCCGCCCCCCATAATCGCCGTCCCTTGCCTCGCTGCCCATGAATACTTCACCGTAGACCCAAATCCTTCGCGACTCTACCTCTCCAGGCGCGGCATCCTACTTACACCTCCCGCCCGCCATGTTGGCTCCTGCGGGCGTCAATGCCCAGTTGCGGCAGCTCATACACTACCACCTCGACAACGGCCTGCTAGACAATGCCCTCTTCTGTGCCGGCCGTCTGCACGCCCTCGAACCTCGCAACCAGGATGCAGCGCACCTTCTCGCGCTCTGTAACCTCCGAATGGGAAGGTACAAAGCGGCGTTCGACTACTCGAGACCCAAAGGAGGGCACGCGCAACATTTGGGATGTGCATACGTCTTTGCGCAGGCATGTCTGGCTCTTGAGAGATATGACCAGGGTGCGCAGGCGCTGGAAAAAGCCCGAGGCCTCTGGCAAGGACGCAACCACTGGAGTGAGCGCCGCGACCCCATTGACATTACTAGTACTGATCCTGCTTCAGATAAGCATTCAGAGACCTCAAGGCGACATGTTCCTGATGCTGCCGCTTGTTTCTGCATGCTAGGCAAGCTTTATGCAGCCCATGGCGATACCAAGAAGGCCATCGACTTCTACGTCGAAGCGCTGAAGATCAACTCGTTCATGTGGGATGCTTTCACTGGTCTCTGCGATATAGGTGCAGTGGTTCGTCCCCAGAATGTGTTCATCGTTACCCCGGACATGCTGGCCTCAATATCGCAATCTGCGACCAGTTCAAATGGGAGCCACGCTGCTTCTTCACATGAATCCTTAGATACTCGAAATCCGTTCGTTTCAACGCCAGAGGTAGACCCGTTCAACCCGTCAGTACGACAAGGAGGTGACATTGGACTCAACCTGGGAGGTTCTAATCTGCTTTCCAGGCTCAATGGAAGCAATCCGTCTCTGAACGGCAATGCTGCTAGCTCAATGTACCATCACGCCGAGACGCCGATCGGAAATGGGCACAACTTTCATGACGATGATGTTATGATGGGCGAAGCTGGGGGACCAGTGATGAACGAACAGGCAGCTGACATGTCGCTTGCACCAGGACGAAAGCAAAGAGTACCAGCCTTCAATACGAATGAAGAGCCGCCTAGGATGCGTCCCATCACTTCAAGATTACGCACAAAGACTAATCCTGAAGGTGATCAAACAGATATCCCTCGGCCAATCAATCAGAATGGTCATAAGAGGACCGTGTCTGGCCATTCGATGCAACACCCGCAGACGTCAAATATCCAGGCTTCGGATCCAACCGCTGCGCCGCCACGAAGAAGTGTGAGGTTGCTCAACTCCATAAGCCAAATTCGACCCTCAAGCAGTAGGTTAGGTGGGATGTCTTCCAAGGATGGTGATTCTAAGGATCGCCGAGAGCTACGAAAAGCCAAGGCAACAGGAACCAAAGGAAGGACGGCTGCTTCCTCCACTGTCGGCAGAGTTGTCAGCGGCAATAGGAAGCCTCACATTGAAATCTCCGAGTCTTCGAAACCGGATTCGAGACCAACAAGTGCAGCTGCAATGTCTGCACCACCACCAAAGATGGCTTCTGTCGATGCAACACGAGAACAAGACGCTATCAACTGGCTCCTCGATTTGTTTCTGAAGATTGGATCAGGGTACCGACATCTAAGTCGTTATGAGTCCTCCAAGGCCTTGGATGCGTTCGCACTCGTGCCGAAAGGCCAACGTGAAAGTCCTTGGGTGCTTGCACAAATTGGCAAGGCTTATTATGAGCGATCACAGTACGCCGAGGCCGAGAAGGTATTCCAGCAGATACGCGAGAGGGCACCCTCATATCTGGATCACATGGAGGTCTACTCAAATACACTGTGGCAATTGAAGCAGCAGGTAGCATTGAGCCATCTTGCTCACACGCTGATGGATCAAGATCGTCTCTCACCGCAGGCATGGTGTGCACTTGGAAACGCTAGCTCTTTGGATCGGCAACATGACGATGCTGTCAAGTGCTTCGCCCGAGCTACGCAGCTGGATCCAAAGTTTGCATATGCATTTACTCTCCAGGGTCACGAGCACGTGGCAAATGAAGAGTTTGATAAAGCCATGGCTGCCTATCGTAATGCCATCAGTGCGGACAACAGGCACTACAACGGCTGGTACGGTTTGGGTAACGTGTTCGAGCGTCTAGGAAAGTACGAAGTTGCCGAAAGGCACTATCGAGCAGCTTCACAAATCAATCCGAACAACGCCATGATACTTGTTCGAATTGGACTGGTATGTTTTGTTATTCCAATTTGTTGTTCCTCGCTAACCACAATCTAGGTACTTGATCGTATGAAGAAGACTGAAGCAGCTCTTTCGCAATTCGAGGCTGCCGTTAAGATTGATTCCCGCTCCATTATGGCTCGCTTCCGCAAAGCGCAGACTCTGCTCAAACTCGGCGCACCCGGAGAATCTCTCGTAGAGCTTGTATGGCTGAAAGATGCGGCACCCGATGATCCCAATATTCACTTCCTACTCGGCCGTTGCTACAAGAAGTTGAGAGATCGTGCGAGTGCTATCAAGCATCTGACGATTGCGATGAACCTAGACCCCAAGAGCCATGGCGTTATCAAGGAAGTCATGGAGAGCATTGATCAAGACGATGACGGCGGATGGAGTAGTGAGGAGGATCGATGAAAGCTCCTCCATTGGTTTTGCGACAATTGACTTGGGGAGCTTGCAATCTTTGTCGACTTGGGCATTTTCTCTCACGACGAAAGCTCCAGCACCACAAGTACCCGTGCTACATTGTTGCAAACAACCTACCGCAATCCGCTTTCCGCTTGATACACATCACTCTATCCACATACCCCTCTTTGACCTTTGAGCGTTTCCCGGACCCCGACTTTATACCCACCCTCCTATCCTTTATACCTTGCATTTCTGGAGCATCACGGATTGGCGCCGATGACCATCACCAACGGCCTTGCTCATACTCTGCATTTGCATCAGTGAGGGAGTTTTTTTTGGCGTAATTATCCTTCTTTCACATCACATCATAACCACCCCCCTGCTGGTTGGGCTGCTCCTTTTGGCATTGCTTGCATTTTGTGTGTGTAGGCAGGAACTTGGATTGGAATTGGGCTGGCATTGGATGATGAGGGTACATGACTACTTGGTGTTTGATGACTGGGCGAAAGGGCGAAAGGGCGTTGGATTCTGCCGGAGCTGCTGCTGAGCCTTGGATATTCTCATCGTGCTTTGCTGCTTTGCTTTTTGAAGAGGTGGGGAGGAAGAGTGAGAGAGCGAATATGTGGGGTTGGTGGCGGGGGTAGTGTAAGATAGGAATAAATACAGATACATGCCATGATGCAAGTTTTGTTTGGTTTGATGCTGGGTGTTCATGTGGTGTGGATGATTAGGCTGGGATTGTGGGGTCTATTTCATTGTGCTTCGATCGTGAAGTACTGGGTTAAGCTTTGATATTGATAGATGGTATGGTTCAACGTCCTCTTGACAACGATTCTTGATTACATCCCTCCTAACCCCCCAATATCTCAGAAGCCCGGGAGTGGTAATTTCGAGGGTAAAATTTTCTTGGTATGGCACAAAGTCAGAGCTGAGAGGTGTGGGGAGTAGTCGTATGTTATGTGAAGCTTGGAGAAAGCTTGAAGTTTCATTGTCTTCTGGCGTTGGAAAGTCGTGTTGATTTTTTGAATGCTGATGGAAGATACGATGTGCCCACCTCACCACAATAATGTTTGATAGTCTACATGTGAGGTTTCATTATTTCATAGACAAGCACTTGACTGTTATTCAGCTCGCGACTGAGTATTGAAAATATTGGCACATTGGAGAGGTCTGTGAATACCCGCTGCATAGAACTGAAGCATCCCATTCCTAAAAACTGACAATATGCTCACCTGCACAATACCATCGAGGCCCTGATTGTGTCTGCCGAGACAATGCCTATTCAACACTACACTGGCGCCTCGCGTGCAAACGCTGATAGCTCAGAAAGCAGTGGCTAGCCCACTCCCCGTCACCCCAGAAGTCTACACTGCAAACCCTCTCCACGCTTAAACGCCTCTTCACCAACACACTTCACCCACCCACCCGCGTAACCGACCTCAACGCACAACTCCCCGCTTGAAAATAGCCTCGCAAAACACACAATCCTCCACATCGAAGTACACGCCGCTCCTCTATCACGCAGCATGAACCCAACTAACACATCTGCATCTGCCTCCACGCCTACGTCTAGCACTTCCCCGCAGCCAGCGCAGACACCACCAGGGCCACTACAACCAGCCCATCCCCGGCCGCCCTTCACAGCGCCCCGCCAAACCACCGCCACACGCGAGTACTTCCACACGAACGCGCTGGACGAACCGCACGCCGACATCGAAGACCTAGACGCTTCGTGGAGCGAGCCGTCAAGCTCGGGGTCCGCGGGGAGCCTCAGCGCTTCATCCTTTGTCCAGATTAGTAGGAATGGAGAAGTGGGGGGGACTCCAAGTCCGACGCCGAGCTCAACGCCGAGCGATATCGTGCTGGGTGCGGATCTTGAGGATGTTTTTGTGCTAGCGGGGCTCGATGGAAGGATGAGGGAGGGGAGCGCGGGGGCAGCGTTGGGGGAGAGGAAGGGAGTTTTGAGGAGGGTGAGGGGGGAGAGGGAGAGGGATAGGGAGGAGGGATAGGGAGGAGGGATAGGGAGGAGGGGTGGGAGAGAGAGTTGAGGGAGGAGGTTGAGGATGATGACGATGGAGTTGATTGAATTGAAGATAGAGTGGTGAGTTTACTAAGCTGAATGAGGAGATGGGAGATGAGAGGAGAGAACGGAGATGGAGGGAGACAGAAGCAGAAAAGAGAGAGAGAGAGATAGAGCTTTTGCATCAGCTGTAGTTTTTGAAAGACTCTAATCTCGATTTGATTTCTCTCTCTTATTTCCACTTTCTCTTGTCTTTCACTGTACCTGTATATACTTACAAATAATTATGCTCCTCCTTTATTTAACTTATCGTACATAATAAGTTCTATGCGCCCCGTCTTCCGCGGCCACACATTAACATTGCACGCTCAAACTGTATCGTCTTCCGGGTACAGTGACCTGTCTAGTCAGAATCCATCCGTTCGGGCACCAATATTCGAAACAAAGGCGAGCCACCGTCGACGCTAGGCATTAGGAACATGCCCCTGAGCAAAGATATTTAAACACTTAACATACGAGGATGGGTGGAGGAGCCAAGATGGAATTGGAGGACGAAACTATATATCTAGGCCGTGAGTGAGGCTGAAAGACACCTAAACAAGAGGTCTGAAATAGATGTATCGTGTTAATAGAGTCCTTGCACACTAGCTGTGAGATTCTGGGTCAGGAGCAGTGCGATAGTTCTCAAAGACCCTCAAAGATTTTTACAATTTACCTAAGGGTTCCGGGCACTTATTTCGATTGAAGGGGGACTCTCAATTCAGGAACTGGATCGTTGCTAACCTGACAGGTATGAAATTCGGGCGCTCTTTTTAGGGCTCGAACTTAGTCTAATTGCTTCTTTACGATTTGAAAATCGGCCGGTGGTTTAAGCTAGGATATCTTGAACTGTTTCTCGCTCCCGCTCTCGCGCCTGAATCATGCTGTGTAAGTGATACTGCGTATTGCTATGAACTCTCATCATGCCCTTTTTGCTCTGCGATGGTCGTCAAAGTTACGTTCTAGATGGTGAGGAGTGATATCGTCAGAGCGGGAAGATATTCAGTAATTTTTCCTTGGAAGAGCAAACAAGATCATCACTGTTGCCAAAGAATGTGCTGCAAACTTCTCGTGAAAAAGTCAATTCAATCATCGTTGATTCCTGAAAGTCGTAATCGTGGAGAGTATATACAAAGAATATGTGCAAAGATAGTTAGCCGTGGTATATACCAGACTGCTTTCGGCCAAAAGCAATCCCATGTAACGCCTAATCATAGGTATCATCCATTCCAATACTCCCAAATCATTCGCCATTGCCCTATACTTAGGCTATCTAAGCCTTAACCTCAAAGCGGGCAGCCTCAACATCCTTGCTGGCAACAATGGAGTCATTGTCGATGGCGCCGTCCTCAACACCAACATGAGAGTGGGTGTACGCATCAAGCTCCTTGGCCTTGTGCGAGAAGTTGAGGTAGATGGGGTAGCTCCTATATGATTGTTAGTATTTTGTTACAATGACAAGAGACTGAGGCTTTACTTACCATGCAATAGCGAAGAAGACGAGAGGAATGCACATAGCCTTCCGAGTGCCGATCTTATCAGCAACGTTACCAAGGATGACGGGGACAACGGCACCACCGCAGACGGAGGAGACGAGGAATGATGCACCACGCTTGGTATGGCGACCGAGGCCACGGAGCGTAAGGGCGAAAATGATCGGGAAAATACAGCTCTCAAAGAAGAGTGTAATCATGAGCATAGAGAGACCACCCCAGTTAGGTCGGTCAGCGCCACCAGTGTTGGTCCCGATCGCGGCTGCGATGAAGATCATGATCAAAGTCTGGAAAGCCAGAAGCACGTAGCGAGGCTTTCCACCAAAGTACATGAGCCCAGCGGCGGCAAATCGACCGATGGCGAAGAGTCCCTGTGCAATGGCGTAGAAGTTAGCGCCCTGTCGGTGGCTTTCAGTGACACTGAGGTCAGGGCGAGCCTGAGCGAAGTAATTGATGAAGTACGCGGCTACACCCACTTGAGCCCCGACGTAAGAGAACTGAGCAGCGACACCCCAGAAGAGAGTATATTGCTTCTTGAGTGGCTTGTCGACGTATCCGGTGGAGGCGGTAGTCATCTCAGCCTGGTCGGCCATATCCGAATCAGTGATCTCAGCTACGTTATAATTAGTAAATAGCGAATAAGGTGGAATGGGGAAGCCTACGAATGGGCGCAAAATAGAAAACTACTGCTAGAATACCGACAAATGCGGCAATTCCAAGGTAAACGTACTGGACGCTCTCGAGGGATCGACCATCTTCACCAACATTCTTGAAGATGACCTGAGCAGCAAGGACAGGAGCAACGACTGAGCCAACAGCCTGTACGGACTGAGAGAGCTCAAGACGGAATTCGGACCACCTTGGAGGACCGCCTGGAGGCATGTTAGTCTTACGGTCACGGTGAATGGCTCAACTCTGGCACCACTTACAAACTGCAATGTATGGATTTGCAGACGTCTCAAGAGTCGACAAACCAGATCCAGCAATGAACATAGCACCACAGAAGCCGCCGAAGCTGCGCTTGACTGCGGATGGCCAGAACATGAGTGCGCCAACGCAGTAGATCGAAAGACCGAGCATGAATGTGTAACGGTAACCGAACTTGCGAAGGAACCAACCCGAGTAGGTAAGAGGGCCAATGAAGTAAGCACTGTAGCTTGTTAGCAAATGCTCTTGTGTTTCTTGTAATTCGATGAATGGAAGATGGCAGTCAGGGAGCCACTCAAGTGGTGCCCCGAGAATTCGATGGCATCTTTGACTGGCCACACAGTCTACTGGCAGAAAGAAGAAATAGAGAACGTACCCGAAGTATGCAGCTTGAAGTGCGGACGATTCACCCTGTGTGATGTGCAGAGCGACCTGGAAGCGCGAGTTCAGAACGTCCAAGAGGCCATATGCAAAGCCCCAGAGGAAGAAAAGAATCGTGACCAAGGTGACGGGGATGATGGATTGACGAGTAGTCAAAGCGCTGGCACCAGTGACAACGCGGTTGTCAACGCTCTTGCGGCGGACTTGCTGCTCGACGACCTCGACGGTAGAAGGGCGGCGACCTTGTTGTTCGTGCACCTGATCGATGGTAGGCTCTTGCGAGCCATCGATACCGAAGAGCTTCATGGTGAAAGTAGAAGTCTGAGTAAAGATCAGAGAAGAGAAGCTGATGTGGAGAGAAAGGCCCAGAGGGAGAAGCTGGAAGCTGATGAGCTGGTGATGAAACACTGAGGGGATGCCCCAGCATATTTATCCTCCCTGTGCTCCTCTTCCCAAAAGTCGTGAGAGCATCTCGACATGGGCTGGTGCCATCCAGGCTTTGGTAGTCTGTAGGGGTCCTCGACTAGATCCCCTCACCTGGCGTTGGTTGAGCGCCGCAGAGTACGAGCTGGGGTATGCTGCTTGATGCCACTCGCTACTGCACCGATTCGTACACTACTCCATGCAGTTTGCACTCAGTCTACTTCTTGATAGGCTGGCCGTTCTCCGGGCCTTTTACGGGATGCAGATTCATACCGAGAGTATTGCCGTGCTCCTCGGATGGATCCCCAATTCAGCCAATCAGATACTAGTATTCCGCTGCTAGCACAATGATATACGCTTGCCCCCCGGATGTGATCCACTTAGTTGTTGAGCCTCATGCACATAATCCTGAATCTTCTCACTTATGGGGCTCTCCAGGCAATCTCCACGAAACACCCCGTGGAGAGGCCTAGCGGTGAAAATCGCGGTGCGGAGTTAATCGTAATTCAGTACGAAGAAAGTTGCTGATCCTATCTTGCCTCCGTTCACTGCACGGGATGAACTCATCACACGACAACATGAAGGTTCAAGATGTCCCCTCGCGTGGCGCCGCAGCACATCTCTCGCTTGTGCATCTCCAAGATGCACACAAGCAATTGAAGCCTGGCAGTTGGGATACGTCAAGCAATTCTAGAGCACTCTCGGCCAGACTAAGCCTCGATCTGGTAATCCATGATTTTGCCAAGGTAGCCACACCTTTCTGGTTTTCAGATGGTGTCGGGCGCTATGCTGTTAGGCATGCAGGCGTGCAGACTACAATGAGGCTCCTACGGTAGTCCAGGGTAGTCTTTCATCGCCTCAACGTTGAGGTGTGTCAGCAGTGGGTACGCAGATTCACGCCAGCTTTGGTGTGAGATGGGCCTAAGCTCATGACGGCGTACATAGCTTTCTCAACTTGAGGGATTTGGTGATGATGGCGTCGGCAGTTTTGGTGGTAGGGGAACCTAGTAATTATGCGCAATAAGTCGCCTAGCCCTTGTGCATATCGGTGGCGTGGAGGGAGCTTCAATTATCACGTAGGTACTCTGTACAATCTTCGTTGCTCCAACGAGAGAAGAAAAGTTCATATATCATAGTACGGTACACACGAATTTTCTCTCGGCTTGGTATACACATCGTTGACAGTGGCCAGCTTTGCGTCTTCAATATTGATCTGAACTCGAGTTTTGCAGCTACCTCACAAAGCAACAAGATGTCTTGAGTACAAGCTACTTGATACCCCTCCGCGGGGTTTGGAGCGCATACGCCCGCATACTGGGGTCAAGCTGAAGCTGGGGAGGGCGATATCTCAACGAAAGTCTTCTAGTCAGCTTCTAGGGCTGTTCCTTGCATGAGTCTAGAGCTCATCAGGTTAGATACCAATGCAACACAATGGCATTATGAGATGATGACGTGCTGGCTGCGGACTAGACAGCGCGATGATTGGCGTGTCAGTGGCCCGATCGTGGTCGTCGGAGGGTTTGTCGGTCGGAACGTCTGCACACGACGGTCTGGGCGGCCAGCCCAGTGGTGTGCAAAATCACGTGAGGGTTTGTTGAAGGTTCGACGTGCGCCTAGATCCTGGTTGCGACGTGACCTGGTTGGTCAACTTGAGGGTGTAGAGAAGTTGACAGGGTTTCCAGCAGTGTCTTGGGACTTTCTGGGTGAACTACGGCTCACGGCAGAGGCGTCTGAAGTGGACCACAAGCATGGTCGGAGGCAGTGCAATGCTCCAAGGACTCCACTGCATCCCGACACAAAGCGTATAGAGCACTGCACAAACTGGGTATTGAGTGTTGCACGACTTGGGTTTGGGGCGCAACGAAGACGCTACTTGAATCGCATGTCGTTGCAAAGGTCGGAAAGGTAGTAACTTATCACAAACTCCAAGGATATATGGATCCTTGCCCAGCACCCAGACAGGAAGGAAGTAAAAATTATCATGTCATTGTGGTGAATCATGCCTACTCGAGTTAAGGGAAAAACTGAGCGATTTAGGGCCAAACCCTTTGCAAGCAAGAGGTGATGATGCAAAGTGATGCAATGCCTTACAGTGGAATGCCTCGTAAGCCATATGAAAGCTATCTAAGTGTGGAAGATGGAAAGCAGCGACTTAGGCTGAAATAGTCTTAGGGATTAACCTATTCTGCAGATGTAAAGTGCTGAGTATTCCTCACTCACACTGGCTGTACCTTCGCTCTCGTTTGCAAGGCATCGTCGAAAAACAACCTGAACACCCTCTTAGCAATGCAACCAGCGGCTGTGCTCCTTCAGACCAAAAGAGATATTCTGCAAGCCATTCTAGTGTCTACGAATTGATCGAACCATGTCAAAAAAGCCCATCCTTCGTCCAGTTGCCGGTGGCCTTCTCTTCTGTCTCCAACATTTTTCTGCAGACGATAAGCACAACTGTCAGTACGTGGTTGCACTACAAAAGATTCTCATGGACCTTTGCTGGAGAAGCAGAGAGTTTGACATCGTAGTTCACTTCCTTTTATCATGATGCGCAAGAGTGCGCCGCGCACGATTGCCGATTCAGCACCATAGAAGTGGAAACGACACAAACTAAATCGAATTTTGTGATCGGTGTGATCGCGCATCGCTGGTCTGTAGCATCATGGAGTATAGCATCAAAGTCGCTAGTGGGACTACACATCAGTCGAGAGATCAACAGTCTAATTTGTGCGGGCGTGGTACAGAGAAAACCCACGCTTGAAGAAATCAAACTGCAGGCTGTCTAACTATTTTTATCGAGACACCAGCCATGAAATCACCTCTCTCAGCGACAAGGGCGTGCGTCTAGGGCGTCTCCAACAAGTTTCACATAATTGAGAGGTGTGTACTATGGCAAAAGCCCTTGAGCAGGGTTAGTAAGCACTTCAGAGGCCGGTGTGGAATTATAACCATGACGAATGGCATGTGTTAGTTTAGGAAACAATCACTTGCGATCGGCTTGCGCAAGATGCAAGGGTTTTATGACACTTTGGAGGGCACATCTTCCTAGACTGACGAAAACAGTTGTTGTGCAGATGAAAAGACTTTCGCATGTATGAGAATTGATTCCTGGAGAGGCTTCAAAGTCTCTAGAGCTCCTCCCAAGCAGAAACCCAGTTGATGTCTTAGAGCCCGAGACCTCTGAGCGAGTTTTTCTTCTAGGCGATCCGCAAGTGGGCGGATTTCCCTTCTTATGGAGAATAGGTGCTTCTCCCAAAGAGGACGTGGCATGTACACTTTTAAGTAATCATAACCCTGCACAGTGAAACTCCTCCAGCCATTATCTACTCAGACGCTTGTTCTAGCGTTTACTTTCCCCAGTCGATCCTGAATTATTATCTCCCTCCTTAGGAATATTATAGTATCCCGCGTACGTATAGCGGAGATTATTTTTGAGCGTCGCCTCGAAATCTGTCTAATTAATTAATAGTGCTATCTCCTTTATCTTTTTAGAAGCTACTTATGTAAACATTACTTAGAAATTCTTACAAGCTTTGAACACCCCTAGACGAAAATAGTGGATGTTATTATCAGTTCCTGCAAGGATCTTATTCGAACTTCCATGAGATATCCGCAGCAGCATGCATCTTATTGTTGAAGAAGGTGTCAGCCACACATCGGGGCATCTTGTGTGGTCGAGAGACTAGATTTTGAGGGTAGGAAAGAGAAGATGCAGTTAAAGAAGAAGAAATGAGGTTAAATTCTGTAGAGGTGGAGTCCTGCTGGGGTAGTGAAGGCGGTTTCGAGTCTGGTGTGATGAAGAGTTGAAGGAGGACGCGGAGATGCTATCTTGGCTACAACATGGGAAGTTGTATTGATGTCCAATGGTCCACGAATACGCCAGAACTTGTCTCTGGCTTTTTTTTGGGGGGAGGGTGGAACGTTCCAAGTTTATTTTTTTTAAAGTGTAACCAGACTCTCCCAATCTCGCTGTGCGTTTGTCCGACTAGGCTCGATTGTTGGGAAAAGCCGAAGTGACTTACCCTCGAGGACCGACTTTAAAGCACCGAAAACAAAGGCTCTCTAAGTTCAGATTGTTTTGTTGTATCTGCGTAGTAACCCCTGTTCCTTGGGCTGACGAAGACTGGCAAATGTTGGTTTCTCGTCTTCCGTTGATGGATCCCAATTGATATGCAGTTCTACTAGCTCGACTTTGGAACTGAACCTACGGCCTGGTACGTTGGAGTAATCTCCGAGAGGAGGCAGATGTGTGCTAAGGTCGGCAGTTCCACCAGGAGTGACCTCCTCTATGACAGAAAGGCTTGGGAGAGCAGCAACCCATTTGTTCAAAAGGGGGGTTTCTTCGGACGGCTGAAGTCGCGGAAGATGCATATCGGGAACTTTGGTTGGAACACGTGCATTACGTATTCTTCGTGTTCTCTTCGGCGGTTTAGACTTTCGACATTCGCTTGTTTGGCCGTCATCATCGGATGGAGGCTCAAAAACGAAGGGAATCGTTGTCTTCGGATTTCCACCTGCACCAGTCGGGAACGAATAGGCCTTTGGCCCAGAACCTTACCAGGCCGGCGTTGGCAGTCTCTTTGAAGTTTCTGATAACGGCTGTGGTTGGAACTCATCGTCCTCTCACACATTTCTAGGTTTTCTCCGTGTCCGAAAGACTATGCTGGAGACGGCGTTGCTGCTGCCTAAGTGGCTTCCCACCAAGACAGCCAGATCGTCGCCACAGCCAATCCGGAGTATATCGCACTCGACCTTGCGGCCGTAATGGCACACCGCACTTCTCGCTGCAGGGTTTCGCGCCGCGACGCGTGCTAAGTGCTGCGTCGCGGCGTCGCGCAGTCACGTAGTCACACGACTGCGCGCGGGGTTCGCGAGCTGAGAAAGCTGCATCAGGGTCTTGGGCGGACGCCACGCGATAATGGGCAACGTTGGCGCGTCAGCTGGGAGGGGAAACAAAGGATAAGGAGGGACAAAGCGAGGAATACGAGATTGGAACGGGATTTTTGGGGAGAGAGTTTGGCATTGGGGTTTGAGGAGAATTGGGATGGGATGGGATGGAGAGGGGTATAAAGAGAAAGGGGAGGGTCCTGAGGCAGGAACGCACCAGCTCAATCATCAACAACGCAAAGACAGTCAAAGGAGAAGATTGTTAATTCTTCGACATTTTATTTTATCTGACTTGAGCACGCTCTCAATTCAATTCATTTCAAATCTCTACTCCCTTCCCTAACTTTACCCCCTCCGCACCTACATCACCAGCACCATGTCCTCCACCACCGAAGACAAGAAATCCGCTCCCCCCACCCCTCCACCCGTCGGCTCGCCTTGCTGGGTGGAAATCATGTCGTCTGATCCCCCGAAACTCAAGGTCCGATTGTCTCATCCCTAGGTACCTTTCACCCCATCGTCGTGCCATACTAACAGCATACCAGGAATTCTACGCCGCGCTCTTCCCGGGCTGGAAGTTCCCTGAGAAAAAGAAAGATGATCCCGAGGGCGTTGTGCATTATACATTTGAGCAGCCGTCTGGTACGTATGATGAATTCTTTTTGGAGCAGAAGGATGTCATGTTGATGGGGTAAATGCTATGCATGTGGGCGGGATTTAGTTGTGAAGGAGCAGGCTGACGTCGCGCAGGTCTATCGGGCGGCATTATCAAGCTGCCTGAAGGGATGCCCAAGCCCAGCGAGCAGCCTATGGGTATCGGGTATACGGTGTACTTCTACGTGGAGTCTATTGACGAGGTACGTCGCGGTGTTTTCTTTCCAGGTTGGGCAAACCTTGCGTACCGAGCTGGGTACCAGCACATGCCAAAGTTATTAGTATTGTAGCAGCCCTGCACATCCTGCTCGTAGCTTCTGTGAAGCTTGAGCGTTCAGTGCAGGGATGCATGGTTCGATCTGCCGCAAGTACAATGTTGTAGAGACATGGGGACGCTGTCTGGACAATATTTAGTTGCGGTGTGCAGTGTGTTCTCTTTGCTTTTTGCAATCGGAACAGCTGGCTCTACGATGTACAGGTGGCTGACTACTACGATTTATCAGATTGAGAAGAACATCGTGGGGCTCGGCGGCGTCAAGGTGCTGGGCAAGACGGCTGAGAGGCAGTTTGGGTGGTTTGCCAATTTCAAGGATCCAGAGGGCAATCGGTTCGGAACGTATGAGACCAACTGGGCTGCGTTTGGCGACAAGGAGTGAAGGCCAGGAGTCGACGACTTTGTGACCTGATCGGCCTTGGGGTTTTGGTGATCGGGACCTCATTCTTTCCGAGTTTGTTGTCGGCGGAACAGGAATCAAAGGAGTTTTTTTTTTGACGCGGAGCGCTGTGCGGAACGTCCCCGCCAGATCTTTATCCAGGATTCGCTTTCCCAATAGGCCTAGTCGGTCCGTGCTAGTTATACGATGCCACCAGTGCGACTACAAATGCTCTGCATGTCCGCGTGGACTAGTTCCTGATATACTTTCCAGTTCAAACCAATATCTATCTAGGTACACATCTTGAACTTGTGTGCTCGAGCATCTACCGACGGATTACATTTCCATCCTCGGTCGATCTGCCAGCCAACACGACATCACCCGGCCAGACCCTGCCAAGCCTCGCGTCCGTGGCCAATCGCGTCAAGACATCGTTCGACCGCTCGACGGCTCGCGCTCCCCCAACTTTTGAGCTCCGAACTTTCGGCGAAGAGTGAGTTCAACATCCACACAGCTACCCCACCGCGAGTGCCGTCCTCGTAATCCGCGTCCTGTGCCTCAATTGACGTCCTTGTCGTATATAGTTTGCAGCAACTTGACACAGATTTGTAGAGCAGATCACTATGGGGAACGTTCTGTCACCGCAGTATGATTCTCGTCCTCCCATCTCCTGTGCGCCTATACTGACTTCACTAGGGCATTGTTGCCAGTTGTTGTAGCTCTTGTCGCAGTTGTTGGCGGATACGTATTCCTCTCTGGTGGAGGTGAGTCTTACTTGGAGTACGATATACGAGGTCGAATTGGGCTCATGGTTCACAGGATCACGAAAGGTGCTCAAGGCCACTGAATTCCAGGAGTTCGAGCTCGAGGAGAAGACTGTCCTGTCGCACAACACTGCCATGTACGTTCGAAACCCATGAATCAAGTCCAGGCCTAACATGCGTAGCTACCGCTTCAAGCTTCCCAAGGCCACCGACATCCTCGGTCTACCCATCGGTCAACACGTCTCCCTCGCTGCCACCATCGCCGGCCAACCCAAAGAAGTCGTTCGCTCATACACCCCCGTCTCCTCCGACGAAGACAAGGGCCACTTCGACCTGCTCATCAAGTCATACCCCACGGGCAACATCTCCAAGTATGTCGCGGAACTCAAGATCGGCCAGAAGATGAAAGTTCGGGGCCCCAAGGGCGCAATGGTCTACACACCCAACATGGTCCGACACTTCGGCATGATCGCAGGCGGCACCGGCATCACGCCCATGCTGCAGGTCGCCAAGGCCATCATGCGCGGCCGCTCCACCGGCGACAAGACCGAAGTCGACTTGCTCTTCGCAAACGTCAATCCAGAGGACATTCTGCTCAAGGACGAGCTCGACGCCCTGGCTGCCAAGGACCCCAAGTTCCGCGTCCACTATGTCCTCAACAACCCGCCTGAGAAGTGGTCCGGAGGCGTTGGCTTTGTCACCGCAGACTTGATCAAGGAGAAGCTGCCTGCGCCCGCGAGCGACGTCAAGATTCTGATTTGCGGACCCCCGCCTATGGTGGCTGCTATGAAGAAGGCGACTGAGAGCTTGGGATTCGCAAAGGCGAAGCCCGTTAGCAAGCTTGAGGATCAGGTCTTCTGCTTTTAAAGGGCGTGACGTCATTGGCGATGGAAATGCTATCTTCTGTGTAAAAGGACAAGAGAAGATGAACAAAGTAGAGAATTAGCGTCTGGGCTGTGTGGGTGTAGTCAATGTGCAAAACTCAATGTTGGAAGCATGCGGAAATATACAGGAGTATACATAGAACGTGCTTAGAGCGTTTATGGTCAGTAATATACCGTTTCAGAGAGTATAACGTCAATTGCTTTTCACTGTTTTATTATGGTTGTGTAGGGTGTTGGGTGTTGAAGGTGTGTGAAGTATTCAGCTCACGGAATCAGAAGAGTGGATCGAAGAAAGAAAAGAGCGTGGGGTACTTGCTGCAGATTTAGAAGGGAGGGAGGAAAGAGTTGATAGAGTCTGGTGTATTATACAGTGCTGATATCTATGGCCATCATGCCAAATAGCCCAGCGCAGAGGCCCTCAGCGCCACTCAAAGACCCTCAAAGAGCCAAGGTGCAAAAGTATTCACCTCGTGGAACTAGAAGAGTGAATCAAAGAAAGCAAGAGCCTGGGGCACTTACTATAGATTTAGAAGAGAGGGAGGGAACAGATGATGGAGTCTGGTGTATTATGCACTACAAATTTGGAAGGGAGGGAGGAAACAGTTGATGGAATCTGGTGTATTATACAGTACTACTATCTATGGCTATCATACCAGATAGCCCAGCCCAGAGGCCCTCGGGGCCACCCAATGACCCTCAAAGGGCCTCTGGGTCCTCCATCTCTTCATCCTTTTCCTGCGTTTCCAAACGCAGGCGCTTCGCCCTGTGGCCTTCGTCGGCCTCCTCCTCTTCCTCCCCAACCCCAGCCTCCTCACGCTCCAGCCGAGCCTTCTCCTCCAGAACCTTCACTCTCATGTTAGCAAGCTTGGCTCCCAGGACTGCTCGATACTCCTTCAGTTTCAGAATGTGGGGTCCTACATGCTCTCCCATTTGAGAGATTGATTCGGCACGCTCGTCGTCCCCCAGGAGGTTGGCAAACCCTTCACCAATGATGACGAAGTGCAACGTCTCGTTGGCTGAAAGCCGCTGTCGATGCACCGCCGAGTTTCTGAGCCGAGGCAGTGCAGCCAGAACGGCCTCGTCCTCACCCTCGAACTCTTTTACGAGCTCGAGGTAGGGTGAGCCCTGGCGCGTGAGAACTTTGGGCCATTTGCTTAGTTCTCCTGCCTCGGCGCAGTCCCAGCCCTTTTGCTCAAGGACGTCGGGCATGTGCTTCTGTGCGAAGGCGAAGCACGCTTTCTCGAGAGTCTCTTGCAGTTCCACCATCACCCGATGCTGAAGTGCGAAGGGAAGACGCACTTCGACGGGTTGGGATCCGCCGGCTTTCGATCTGCGGGCGGCAGACGCCTTTGGCGTACTCTCAGCTGGACCGCCGCCTGAAGACGACGGAAACAGCGCATCAATGTCCGCGCCAGACTCGAGGAAGCGCTTGTTAAGGATGCCCTTCTCGAGAAGGGACTTGGCCGTGTCCCGAATGCCCTTCATGCCGTAGTCTTGTACCACACTCTGGACTTCGGAGTTTGCCATGTTGGCGTCGATGAGCGTTAGAATCATTTTCAACCTGCGCATGTTGGTTCTGTAGCCTTCGAGGATGGGGCTGAGGACTGCAAACACTCGTTTCTCCTCAATCTTCTTCGCAGCGCTCGATGCAGCGGCGGAGCTGGGCATGGTGTCTTGGAGTAGAAGTCGCTGAGCTCGGCCGGCGGCAGTACTGAGTTATGTTGTTGAAGAGTTGGTCCTTTCGGAAGGGTGAGCGGAGGCTTGTGTTGCTTGTCTTGTGAGTGTCCTTGTTTAAAAGAATCCGTGTTGTCAACTGGACCAAACAAGGTGAGTGAGTCGATAAGGCTTGCGGGGACGGGCGGTGGAGCTATAGGGAGCTATGGCCAGCTGTGTGACCTTCTGGTGTAGGAAGCCGACCTGTTCACGTGACTGTTTTCTCTGATCCTATGGCAACAGTGACCACGACTAAGTTCGGGTCTTTGGTCCCAATCTCTGAATGGGTATATAGAGGATCTTTGAGCACTTAACTTGTGTTCAATGGCTGACAATATCTACGACTAGCCGTATACGTTGCGAACTGTGAGCAGCACATTCACTCAAAGTCTATGAGCTAAGCGCTTGCCTCCTTCCATACTGCCATCATCCCAAAGTCCTACTAGAATGATCCGAGGATGTTTAAACAATAAGTATGCTCGTCTGGCTCAACTATGATGCTGTGCGTACCAAGAATAGCTGCCTTGCTGGCTTCATATCTACATATTGTCCCCACAAGCAAATATCTCAACACGAGAAAATCGGGAACTCTGGAGACCTTTATCTTCCCACATCCTTCAGCATCACAAGTCTTCCATGGATTCTGGTGCAGACCACTCGCTTCGGCGGGCTCGTGTGTCAACTCTGAGTATGGATGTCCATCAACTTGCCTGCTGCTGCGGATATCTCACGGAAGTTTGAATAAGACCCTTGCATGAACCGAGAATAACGTTTAATATTTTCATCCAGGAGTGTTCGAAGCTTGTGGAAATTTTGCGACTAATGTTTGCCTGAGTGGCTTCTGAAAAGATGATAATGATTCAGGATCGACTGGGCAAAGCGAACGCCAGAACGGGCGTCCGAGTAGATAATGGCTGGCAGAGTTTTACTGTACAGGATTGTGATTACTTGAAAGTGTACATGCCACGTCCTCTTTGAGAGAAATATCTCTATCCCTACAGGACCTTCATATGAACACCCACGTCATCTCAATAGTCTTAATGCAGTCTAAAGGGCTTTACTTGTTTCTTAAAAGAACTAGACTCCTTGTGGAATTATATTTAACCACTTAACTGCAAGCATTCAATTACCTAAGGTCATCTTTAGATGTATATTCTCTGCTTCCTTGAAATTACATGATATTTATCTCTTTAGGACCTTGATATGAATACCCACGTCATCTTAATAGTCTTAATGCAGTCTAAAGGGCTTTACTTGTTTCTTAAAAGAACCAGACTCCTCCTAGAATCATATTTAATCACTTTACTGCGGGTATTTAACTACTTAAAGTTATTCCCAAACGTACATTCTCTGCTTACTAATAATGGCAAGATATCTATCCCCACAGGGCCTTAATACTTATATCTACGTATAATTTAATGTCCTTAGTGCAGCTTGATAGGCTTCACGCACACGTGAAAATAATTCAAGTGCTCCTAGGATCCTGATTGAGCAGTCTATCAGAAAATTTTTATTAGTTAAAGTCATCCCCAAATGTACATTCTCTGCTAACTAACAAAAGCAAGATATTTGTCCCCGCAGGGCCTTAATACAAAGACCTGCGAATATTTTAATGCTCTTAGGGCAGCCTGGTAGGCTTCAACCACACGTGAAAATAATCAGAGTCCTCCTAGCATCTAGATGAAGTACTCCATTACACGTTTTAAGTTACTTGAAGGTGTACCCAAATACAGACACTCTGCTTATTCATTACAGCAATATATTAATGTCTACAGGACCTTAATACTAATACCTACGTATATTTTAAAGTCCTTAATGCAGCCTAGCAGGCCTCACGCACATGTAAAGTATTTAGACTCATCCTAGGATCTATATTAAGCAGGCTTGTATACTCATTAAGTGGCTTGAAGCTGTCCCTAAATACAAACACTCCACTTGCTGACAATAGCACTATATTCACACGCGCAGGACCGTGATACTGATGCCCACGTACATCTCATTGTTCTTATTGCAGCCTAGTGGGCCTCACTCATAGTTAAAAGTACTTAGACTCCTCATTGGATTCAGATTGAGCAGTCAATTACATACACTAAGCTACTTGAAGCTATCCCCAAATACGCATACCCCAACTCCCTGAAAATAGGGAATTACCCATCCCCAGAAGACTTTGAACTTCACAATTACCCTCCTTTTCGCCATATCATGCTGCCCAAAGGGACACAGTCGCAGATGAAGAACAATAGAACATAGAAGACGGCATGGAATAGCTCTAGGACGGCGTGAGGTGGTGGCAAACGTCGATGACGCAGTGGACAGGATTGAACTCATCAGCTTGTCATCTTCTCTTGCCGGCACCACATCACCATGATGCGTGCATTCCTGTGAGTGAGATAGACGTCGGAAATGTGGTGAGGCTGAATATCTGGAGCTGCATCGTCGACGTAGTTGAAGGTATGGCGAATGCGAACATAGGACTTGAGGTCTGGGTTCATGCACAGCTTCACACGGACCCATGAGTCTTGGTTCTGGACGAATGGTGGATAATCTTCGAAGTCTTGATAGTGGTCGAGGTTGCTTGGACGATAGATGCGCATCTTCTTGTCTTTGACCCCATTTCGCTGAGCTTTAGCCGCCTCACGCCCGGCTTCGCGATTAGGCCTATCATCGTGATCATTCTTCTTGCACTCGGGCAATTCAGAAGATGGTTGCGTAGCCACATCTCCAGCTATAGCTGCGGCGGTGACCGGAATCATCCCCGTTGATATGAGCTGCTGTTTGTCGTGGAGAAATGCTTGAATACCATCCTGTGAAACATCCCATTTGCGTGTATAACGGCAATGCCTTTGGAACCACGGAAGCTTTTTGCGGCTAATACCATCGGCATATTCAGACTTGGTAAGCTGGACGACGAAGGCTTCGCGAAGGATCTCTTCAGTGGTGGGACGATACAAGTGATGGTTGTCCTGTTTGAGAGCGTGCTCAATAAGGTGCTCGTTGGCAGTGGCGACCAGCTCGTGAGTATATGTTCGGGGTTGATGGACATCGGGTAGGTATGCCTCAAGAGATCGGGAGCGAAAGCGACCTGTGGCGAGATTGGACTGGCGACCACGCTGATGAATGACAACACCGTACTTGATGCACTTTGGATCATTGACAGAGATCACATCATCAAGGTTTACACGAGTGTCATCGATGATACGAATGCCGATGTTGAGAGGGAGGACGGGCGTCGACAGATGTTCCACGCCAATGTCTTCTTCGCGTTCTGACTTACGCTTCTCTACAGGCCCAACGACTTGAGAAGTTGAAGATATTTCCTTGATGGGTTGGGCCTGTGGCGGAGGAGGCTTGTTCTTGTCGCGGAGGTACCATTTGATGTTGGAATGAGCTTTGATCTTCTTGCTATGAGCATTGTCTTTGTCGGTAGCAGACTTGGACTTGTCGGTGGTAGCAGACTTGGACTTGTCGGTGGCAGCAGACTTTGGCTTGTTGGTGGCACCGCCACCACCACCATCTCCCCTCAGTTCAACCCAAAACACCCGCGAGCATGTGCTGGCAGACGAGCCCGCTTCGGGTCCCTCGCACATGCCGGGCACGCCGTCTTCTCGTGCCTTCGCAGCAAAACCTCAAACGTCGAACACTGTTTCTCTCCACTCAGCGCTGGGTCGCCAAATCGCGACGCTTTCCCAATCTCTGACAATGAAAGCCCTGCCACCATCGCCACCATCTTCACTTCTGTGGCGCTGTCAGTAGACAAGCCGTTAGAAACGCCCATTTCCCTGCAGCAGACTTTGTCTTGTTGGTCGCAGCAGACTTTGTCTCATTGTTGGCAGCAGACTTTGTCTCATTGTTGGCAGCAGACTTTGTCTCGTTGTTGGCAGCAGACTTGGGGTCTTTCGATGCAGTGCAGAAGGGGTGGGCGACAAGATTTGCGATAGGCATAATAGTGGTGTCCTTGTCCATGAGGGGTTTGGAGCAGCGTGAAGCACCATTAGGGCGCAGGGAAGTAGCCGTTTCTGGTAAGCTCGACAAAGTTCTCATAATCATCGGCGAAGACAGTGCCGTTGGAGTTGATATCTTGTAGTGAGACTTTCGCAGAGTCGATGAGGCCATGAACGTTGGGTCCGACCAGGTAGCTGACCATGGCGGGTGCATCGCGCTGATCTAGAGCAGATCGAACAGCGTCGCCGAGTTCGATCCTGCGCTTGGGGCGGCGACCAGGTTCACCGTGTTCCTCGCCTTGAGCATCGTCTCCGCCCTCTTCGAGGTCGACGGCATTGTCAGACTACGCAGTTGGGTTTGCAAGCGGGAACAGCGAAACATGGCCGTTTGGAAGGATATGGTGAAGTGCGCGGGCGCTTTTGGCAGCGTGCGCCTGGTCAGTGAAGCCGCTCAAGTCGTCCTTTTGGATGGCATCGACGGTGCGATGGAGTTGAGGTGTTTATGACGGTAGCCGGCGTGCAGGATGGTTGAGGGTAGCAGGCGTGCAGGATGGTTGAGGGTAGCAGGCGTGCAGGATGGTTGAGGTTAGCAAGGACGGCGAGGTGTGTGTGAGAGGTTCTGTGAGGTGTTGAGGTCGAAGTTTTGTGGTGAGGGTGAAGGTGAGGCAGTGACGCTAAAAGGGCACTGAAAGTGGGTCCTTAGCGTTGAAGAGGGGTTTGTTTGGGTTGGTTGTTGTTTTTGTGTTGATTTGAGTCCGAAAAGGCCATGTGGCGGCACCGAACGTATGGCGGCGAGCAGAAACTTGTCCTCCAGGGGGTAGGTCGGACCCTGGGCATGATATGCTTAGGAGACCTAAAATGTTTCCTCCTCTTTCCGGCGAAAGGCGAACTATATGTATTTCAAACCTAGACGCCGTTCCAAAGATTCGACAGTTTCGGGTATGTCGGTGTGTGTGAAGATCGCGGAGTCCTCCTCAAGTCAACATCATAGATGTCGTGAATTGCCAATGGACTTTGTGATGAAGCTCCTTGAGGTGTTGTATGAATTGCTCGGTGACCGGTGGTGATCCTCGGACGACATCAAGTCGAACTGCCTGCCGAGTTGGAGATGACCTTCGAGAGCTGATCAAATTCTCCTTGTGGTGGGCGCCGGGCAGCGAGAGCAGGCGCTGGAAAGACCGAAAAGGGTAATTCGAATGAGGTACCGTAGATTACAGACTAAAATTAAAAAAAAAAACGCAGTTTCTATGCGTACAGACAAGTTGTTACAGGTGTTGTATAAAGTTCAAGTCATTGCGGCGCGTGAGAAGCTATATCTCAATCATGGCTGTTGGGGGTCGCTCTATCACGTGATATAATTAGCTCCTTGGCGCAAACGCTCTCATCGAGCCAGCTTCACCCACAGACCCAAAACCAATCGTGTATAGTATCTCTTTACCTTCGCCGTTGGCTATGTCTCCCATGTATTCTTAATTATTGTCTGGATCCGAACTGCGCGGTGCCTCTTTCCTCGTTGTCTCATGTACAACTCGTCAAGTTTCGGGTAACGCAGAACCCGCCGCTCATCAAACGGGCATCTTCAGAATCCACCGACTTTCAAAGTCACATCCTACTACTCGATACGGCGGCCTACTCCTATGGATTCCTTACACCGGCCCATCATAGTCGAGCTTCGGAATTCATTAGAAAAACTTCCACTCACACCGTCGGATCCACTGGCGGTGCGAGATCGAACTCTACCCATACATCCCAGCAAATGCAGTCCGACATGCTGGATACCTGCCACGAGAGCTTTCACGCCACTTACCGGCCCTCGAATCTACCTCTTGGCCAATGCACTTTCAAGATATTCGCAGTGTTCAATACCAACAGGACTGAAGTCGCCAATACTCAGAGCGCCAACAAGAAGGAAATTGAAGCTGCCAGCGCCGAAGCATCCGGGTGGGAGTTTTAAAACTTCGCACAGCGAGCGTGTCTCGTGAATGGTGAACTATATCGAAGGGGTGTTGACCAAGCATCTGTTCGTATACAGTTCGTACTGAAACACCTGGGCACATCTATGGAAATCATGACCGCACATAGTGAGAAATACTCCATAAGTTTATGGTGTATTGTTCTCGAGTTGCGTTGTCAGTTCTGCCACAGGGAATGGACGCTCGAGATGCTCGTTGGCCCTCACCACAACGCTTGGATCAGATCTGATGTCGATAGTCCCCGGAGCTCCACGAAATCACGATAATAAATTCTCATAACACCTGGGCTCTCTTGACGAGCTTTTTCGGCCATATTCCCACTTCCCGCGATGTGTCGTGTCATTTTCCCGGCATGTGGCCACTGCCCTGGGGTGGTTCGCGGATGCACCTTCCTGCTGTGCTCTGATGGAAAGAACATTGACCAGAACCCAAACATTCTGCCAAGGAAAGGAAAATCTCGCTTCTCTTACACCGGCTTTTTCTTCTACGACCCCCAATTGTCATACAAGATACTGCGAACACAATGGTCAAGACCCGGGCGAAGCGAGGAAGAGAGAAGGCGGCGACCTCATCGGACGATGAGTTCTATCCACAGCCGTCATCAGAATCTGAAGACAACGACGCCGTCTCCAGAATATCTAGGTAGTCTTTCGGACACGAAGAAAAGTTAGAAAGGTGTAAGAGGACCCTCAGTGCTCGAATAGAAAATAATTCTCTTTTAATATATTAGTAAATGCCTACTCGCACTTTTTCCCCGTGTATGAAAGTTAAATAGGGATAAGCCTATCTGTCAGACTCTAGCACGCGTACTTGGCGCAGAAATAAAGGTAGAATTAAGTCCCAGGACCCTCAGCTCTTACATTAAAGATGCTTTTCTTTTGATTCATTAGTAAAGGCCTGCATGCACTCTCTCCACCGTATTAAAGTAGAACAAAGGATAGGACTGCCTGTCGAACTCTAGCACGCGGACTTAACGCAAAAACAAAAGTAAAATGAAGTCCCATGACCCTCAGCTCTCGCATTGAAAATGGTTTTCTTTTGATTCATGGGTGAAGGCTTCCTCGCATTTTCTCCCCCGTATTAAAGTAGAATAGGGATAGGACTGTCTGTTGAACTCTAGCACGCGTACTTAGCGCAGAAAGAAAGGTATTATTAAGTCCTAGGACCCTCAGTACTTAAATAGAAGATGCTTTTCTTTTAATACATGGGTAAAGGCTTCCTTGCACCTTTCCCTACTAGAGCAATGTAGAACAGGGATAAGGCTGTCTTTCACACTTTAGCACGCGTACGTGGCGTAGGGAGAAAAGTATAATTAAGCCACAGGACCCCTAGGACTTGCATGTTCAATTGTATTCCTGCTAATTTCCTACTAACTCTGTTCTGGCTCTCTAATCTGACTTGCTATCGGGAAAAAAGATAAGATTGTCTATCAGACTTTATGTCCCTGTGACGCGTGCATCTTATTGTCGAAGAAGGTGTTAGCCGTATATCAGAGCATCTTGTGTAGTCGAGAGACTGAATTTTAAGGGTAGGAAAGGGGAGGCGCGGTTAAAGAAGAAGAAACGAGGTTAAATTCTGTAGAGGTGGAGTCCTGCTGGGGTAGTAAAGACAGTTTCGAGTCTAATGTGATAAAGAGTTGAAGGAGAACGCGCCTTCACCCCACACTCTGAGTGTTCCAACAACCTTTAATGGGTCTTAGCTGGGATAATAGAGTCATGATTAGTTTTCAACATACTTTCATATCCACAACTTGCTGGTAGGCTTCCACCGTTTTCCTGAGCAGAGGAGAAGGCGTGTGGCTCTTTCGGATGCGTTTCAAGAGCTCATTGTTCCGAGAGATTTGTCGGTCAACACTCGCCTCCATATCCTTGATCTCGTCTTCGATGGGGTAGAGGTTCAGAGCTTCTTTCTTAAGAGTTTTGAGATTCTCTTTCATTCGATTGCGCTTGACTTCAGCCTCCTCGGTAGCCATGTTGTCAGTCGTGTGGTGTTGATAGGCTGGTTCGCGAAGTGACCCTTCTGCCGGGGCGTATATGGGGGGCAATTAGAGGAAGAGGGGGGACGGTTTGGGGAGAGGAGCTTATCTTTGCTCGTCAGGCTACCATATGGCCCACGGGCGCATGACACGGGTATCACAAAAAAAGTGGGGCGGGGGAGTGACGCAATTAACACAAGTGCTGTCACTTTCACCTAGTGCCAAAGCCTCACACCAAGGTGCTACTGAAATTTCAGGATTCCGCCTCCACCTGCGCTCACTCCCCTTCAACCCACACTCTGAGAGTTCCAACAACCTCTAAGCGCTCCAAGGCAAGAGCTTTTTGGCAACCCCTAAAAATCTGATTTTCACATCTGTCAGAAACTGCTTCTCCCGAGAAAGAAACTCAAGAAACCAAATCAAATGGAGCAACATCAACCAGTTAGTGTTACCATACGATGCAGGCCGAGTTACTTTTGTTAACCTATGTACCTAGTCAAACAACATCAAAGGGAGCCTGGACGCCTATCATCAACTAGAATCTGCACTTAAGGCACACAAAATCGCTACTATTGATTTCCGAACTCGACTTGAAAGTGTCGTCAAGGTGTTAGTTCCTTTCTCAGAGTTAGGCCTAGCACATCTTAATGCTATAGAGATCTATGTAAGCAATCTGTTCCTACATACATTTATATCTCCTAATAATGGCAAAGTGGGGAGCAGGCTCATTTGGAGGACTCAAACCACCTGAACCATTTGAAGAACTAATACGACATATTGGAGCCAGGTCTTCTATTTGGAAGACTAATCAAGCACTCCGACTTGAGGTGCTATATGCAATATTTGAGCCCATCGAACAGGTGCAGATGTTGCTTGCGCGAGCTCGGTATAAAATCATGACTGAAGAGCGGATGGAGATACCACGTCTAGATCTGGATAAGCTTGAGGACACCTGCGAAGCAATGTTCACATTACGACGAAAACAAACCGAACAATCAGTCCGCACTCTCGAGTCATACATTTTACCTCCCTTAGGAATCATGGCAGACCTTGCAAAAATGGTTGAAACAGAGCGTACAACGATAAACGCAAAGATTCTCACTCAGTTCAATGAGTCAAACAATCAGGAAAAGTCGCAACTTGTTAAAGAGTTGCTTCTCGAAGCGGCAGACCCAAACATATGGCGGTCATTTGAGGAGAGTTGGCGACAATCAAAGATGATCCAGATCCGAAGTCTCATGCGTTCATCATTTGCTTCAACAATTATTCAAATGAAAGATATGCTTTCTTATGCTGTTGAAGTTTTTCGGAAGGCAACTGAGAACACTGCAGAGACTGATTCAGCAAATACAAAGCATCCCTAGAAAGAATAGGACATGATAGCAGGGGACTGTCAGAGGTAGCCTAAAATTGTGTATGAATTCTTTCATGAATATTATTTCTATCTCGCCTTACTGCATAGAGATCCCTAAAATAAAAAAAACCCCCAGTTGAAAAGTCGTCATCTAAGTTGCAGCACTGCACATTCATTCGCAAGCTTGGGACGTCCACTGAGATTGCTGCCGGGGTTCTTTCAGGACAAGTTCGCTAACATGTGTAGTAGGTCCAGCAGGATTCTTGCAGTTATCACCGTTTATCTCATTGATCAATGACTTTCATGATATCAACGAAATTGGACGATATAGCTCTCCTCTTACGCAGCGGTGGAGTTGGATTGGTGTTCACATATTTTCTGCTTTCTGGAGTTTGGGGAGATAGGTTCGGAAGGAAACTGTGGATCTTTCTTTACGACCATAGAACTCTTCTTCTCCATTTGGTTCGAGGAAGGGGAGTGTCCAGCATCGACTAGCTTAGCTGACGCGGATTTGGGCTAAACCGGGATGGGAATGATCTGGTAGCCGTAAGTTCTTAAAATATTCTTCACTTAACCAATACATGTCTTGTCTTGCTTCGATGGGTGTCATGGAGTTCTCGACTGAGCTTCTATTAAACGCTATTCTCGGGAGAAATTTGGGGAAATGTTTCTAAATAAAAATTGATTTCTTCATTACCAAAGAAGATATCCTCTAGATAGCGGAGCATTCGTAGAATCGAGAACAGTTATGCCAGGTTCACTTACAGGATTCCTTAAGCTAGCGAAAACACTGACGAGGTGAGCATAGATTCGATTGCTTGTCCTAACCCGTGAACGTAATTTACAATATCTAATTCCGCCCAAGATAGAGACTACAGAAAGAGCTCGCTGGCGAAGGCGATGATACATAGGGCCTTCTTAAACGTGCTATGGGGCATGATCTATTCAATAAAGCTAAGAGGCGTGCCAAATCATCGAGGTACGTTTTGGCACAAATTCTTCTTAATCAAGAGCAAGGTTGGCAGGTCTATGGGATATAGAGTATTTATTGTTGAAATAAACGAGGTCTTGATGTTCTGATCCGAGCAGCGACCAAGCCCCCGTATGGGTACTCCCAGTCAGAGAGAGAACCTAAGTGGGCAAATGATCCTGGCTCTCCACAATCTCGGTCGTTACCCACGTATATTATATGCCTTTCCTCTTCTTTTATTTTCATCAAAGTGGAACTGAGAATAAGAGTGATGGCAACGTGAAATGGAATGACGTTGGCAAAGCTAGCAATGCAGCCGGCAAAGTAAAGGTGAAGCTGATGCAGCTTCCACTTTGTAGCGGCCGGAGCAACATTCTGATCTGCGCTCATACGAACGCTGGCCCTGGTATCTTTCGCGTTTTCATGTTATAGTCCACTACTGTTAGAATTGTATAGAAATGAAAACTAGTTCGGGAAGTAGGAGTGCTTGCCGGAAATGTCACCCACATCACCCACATGATGCTAGTATAGCATTTATAACCAAATCTGATTGATCTGGTCGGGCATGGATTTTAGTAAGCATAATGTTCTTTACCCTGGTGTTGTCTGCTATGGCGTTACGCTCATATGGGGTCAAGTCTCTGAGTTCTTGAAAATCTTGGTATATCAGTAAACAGGTCTTGTGATCATCGACGGCATTAATGACGAGATCACCAACGGGATCATTGGTGGTATTATTAGCGCCTGACATCGTCATTGCCTCGATGTCGATGTGTGGAAGGGGGCTGGCGCTCGCGACATATGCGCCGTGTGCTATGTGGCTCGCTCGTTCACGCTTTCGAGGACATTCGTGTATCCGGTACCACCGTGTATGCATTTAATATGTGTTTTTTTTCAACCCAGAAACCCAACAGCATGTATTGGAACTCGAAACGTGTCAATGATGGTACCCACTGCTGCCGGCTGCGTTAAGCCACACGGGGCATTAACGGAAAGTGTCGCCTTCTTCGTGGGCCGAACTGATCCACACCGTTCTCTATTCTCAATGTGTTTGCTTGAGCAACTTGACGGGATTTTGCGTTCACGGGCTCGTGGATGTGTAATTGGTAATGGTATCAGGTTGGTCCTACGCGACCTCTGTCATGGCTTCGACTGCATGGCACCATAATTTTGTCTACGACATTGATACTGCTTGCTGACACTACGCAATACAAATGCTGATAAGATTCGCACAGTTTTGTGATAAAGGGTGGATATCTGGCGATGAAGCCGGGGAGTCAGAGTCTGCAATTCATAAAGGGCCTCGAAAAGTTGCAAACGATTGACTGGATTAGATGTGGCCGGCTGCGGGGTGTGGTCGCGACTGAGATAGTAGCAAACAGTTCACCTCTTCTTATTTGAAAGAGCCGTTGAAGACTCCTTAACTATGTGGGGAGATATTGGTACCTACCTCGGCATAATCATGACAAGATATTCGTAAATTCGGAAACCCTCGAGAAGATATTGGAAAGTTCGGAATCCCATGACACGATATTGCTGCCGTCATAAATCCTGTGACAAGATATCGGTAGGTTCGCCATCTCTTCTACCCATTCCCTACTAGGTATGCCTCAAGAGATCGGGAGCGAGCGCGACCTGCGGCGAGATTGGATTGATGACCACGTTGATGAGTGACAACGCCATACTTGATGCAAAAAACCCTCTTTTCAACACGAAGGACTCACTCTCAGTGGTTTCTTAGCGTCACTGCCTCACCTTCACCCTCACCACAAAATTTCGACCTCAACACCTCACAAAAGCTCTCCCTCACTCCAGGGCCACCACAACAGGTGTCACAGCCCGCCTTATTCGCGATGAACTACACGCACTCTTTTCCAGCTCAGCCAGGAGGGGGACATATGACAACGCAGGCTGCCGGAGCGACAGGCCTGAACCAGCAGGGACGGCCGACACAGTAACATCAGGCACTTGCGGCAACAGTGCCCATCAGAGTACACACAAGCACGCAGCAAGAGAGACCCATAGCCGAAGGTCCGAACACAGGGCGAACACAGGCCGCCGGACAAACCGTCATCAACACCTCAACTCCATCGCACTGTCGATGCCATCCAAATGGATGACTTGAGCGACTTCACTGACCAAGCGCGCTGCCAGAAGTGCCCGCGCACTTCACCATATCCTTCTAAACGGTGATCGTCGGACGACATCAAGTCGCACTGCTGGGTTGGAGATGACTTCTGAGAGCTGAACAAATTCTCCTTGTGGTGGGCGCTGGGCAGCGAGCCGTAGGTGCTGGAAAGGCTGAAAAAGGCAATTCGATTGAGGTACCGTGAATTACGGATAGATATTGATTTTTGGTTGAGGTACCGTGAATTACGGCTTGAAATTGAATAAGAAAAGCAATTCCATGAGTACAAACAAGTTGTTACAGGTGTTGTATAAAGTTTAAGTCATTGCAGTGCGTGAGAAGCGACGTCTCAGTCACGTCTATGTTGTGGATATTACTGTCATGTGATAGAACTATGTAGCACTGAGAGAAGTAGTCAAGGGAAAAGGGTCGACAATACTGCGTTCACGCGCGATGCTCGAGGACTACGGTGTTTGGAGCATAATGGTTGTATGAATAGATCTACTTAGTTTGTGCAAGGCCATTTCACCGGGCTAATCCACTACATACGTTCATTCCATCGAGTATTGATATGTTCAAATGCAAATACACCATGTGGATTACATACACTGACAAAGTCTGCGTTCTTCCTACCGTGCTTTTCCTGCCTGAATCCTATTCTCTCATAAACGAGGCCAATATGCATTTCCTCTGACCTGACCTGTCCCAGTCCACCCTTTGTCTCGCCTTCATCACAAGCCCTCCACCTCTCCGCCCTCCACCTCTCCGCCCTCCACCTCTCCGCCCTCCACTTCTCCCCAACCCACCCAGCCTCTCACAGACTCACTCACCACATCTCCCAAACCCCCGCCGGCAAAACCTGCCTCATAATCCTCCAATGGCTGACCGCGCCCTCCCTATGAAACCTCTCCAACTCACCCACATCCGCCTTGCCCATAACCCTGCCCCCCCTCTTAGGCTTAACATACTTATACTCGACCTCCAGCTCCTCTCTCGGCTGCAAAAAGTTCTGCCGCGCAATACTGCCCAGGAAATCCGCCGCGTCGGGCTGTCGGAACTGGACCGCCGCTTTACCGAGGCCATGGTCGTTCTTGACGCAGAACACAACCATGTTGATAAAGTCCGGGTCCTCGGGCGCGCGGGTCTCGGGCGCGGGCGAGTCGCGGAAGAGCCGACAGGCGGGGAACACGGCGTGGATGGTGTTGAGGACGAGCTTTGTGCTGCCGAGCGTGAGGTCGCCGGCGTAGTTGATGGCTACGACGCCGTTGGGCGAGAGGAGGTCCGACAGGCCTTGCATGAACTCTGTGGTGAAGAGGGCGACGGGCTCGGCGCCGCCGGTAAAGACGTCGTGGATGATGTAGTCGAACGAGGCGGGGTTGGACACGGATTTAGCGGCGACGTATGAGACGGCGTCGTCGATGACGGCGGTGTGGTTGGGGCTCAGGCCGAAGTATTTGGTTGCGTAGTGGTGAACTACGGGGTCGAGTTCGACGATGGTAGTGTTGATGCCGTGGGCGATCATGGCGTTGGGCGCGGTGCCGATTCCGAGGCCGATTACGAGAGCGGATTTTTGGCTGTCGTCGATGGGTTCCGGGGTGGTGGGCTCGTCGGAGAAGGTTGGCGGTTCGAGGAGGCGGACGGCTTCAAGGAGAACGAAGACTGCGAAGATGCTTTCGCGTTTTCGTTGGCCCTTTGAGTGGGCGTGAGGAGTGACGAGCCATTCGCCGCCGAGGAGGGAGTGGTCGCAACGGAGGAGGCGGAAAGCGTTGTGAGCATCGTTTTCTACAACGGAGATGTATCCGGTGATGGATTCTTGTCGAGCAAGAAGAGTGTAGTTTTGCGTCGAGACGAGTGTAGAGTTGGCCAGCTGGAATGCATGATCAGACGTATAGTGCGGATTCGCCCAGAGGGTGTGTAGAATAGCAGGTAAAGCGAAGACAGCAATTCGGGACGGCGTGAGGAAAGCTGATGCGGATGCAAGCAGCAGCTGAAAGCCAATTCGGGTGAAATGGATGGAAGTTCCGACAATTGAGGGCAGCAGGGCACTGCTAAGCTTTGCCACAGTTGAGACAGTGAAGTAACTCGCCGTGGGCATTGCGATCTCTCCCAACGAGGAAGGGAGATTGAATTGCTCCAGATCAATAGTGTCCAGCAAGTCGGCTGCAGCATACATTGCCAGAAACAGAAGAGGGAAGTATGTCAAGGCCTCAATAATCAATGGGCCGTATTCTATACCCAAAGTCTCGCTGTACCCGAACAGCAGAAATTGTACAACAGGCGTCCAATACGCTACGACAGCAATGTACTCAGCAACGTTGGCGGAAACATATCCTTTGAGTCCTCGTCTGCTTAACAAGGCGGCAACAGCAGTGATTGTCATGGTCCGCTGATGATGGAGGGATGCTGGAATTGAGCCATAGACGGGTGATAGGTTGAGCTGGGATACAGGAGAAGCAATGCCAGCGATCAAAAGAAGTCCAGCGGCTCGTCCTAAGTTCTTCAGGATGGTCGATGATGGCTGATATCGTGCCTGTTTCTCAGCCTCCTTTGCGGCCTTTGGTTTCTTCGGTGTCTTCTGTCTGGAAGACATGATGTCTAACGTGTCCCTTCTCTTTCTTCTCAAATTACAACTATGAATGGTTTAGGTGCGAAAGGGTATCTCAACAAAGTACGAAGCTGCTAGATGGCAAAGATATACACAGCGAAAAGACCAGATTTGCGGGCGAATTTCCCAAGAACTTCCAAGCTCTTCTTGTCACTCTACACGGACCGTGTACCCGGGTAATATACTCGGCCAGCAAGTAGAGAAAGGGAAAGTGCAAGGGCAGACGTAAGGCGAGAAGGAAAGAGAGAAAGGACGGCGTCAATGACCAAGAAGGCCAGCTGTTCCTGGCTGATTGTTTGATGCACGGATGAAACGGCGATCATTACACGTGGAGTGGAGAGGCGTGCCGGGCGCGTTTCGGGAGTAGCGCGGGCTGGGGCGTGTGGCGTCATTATCAATCACTGAACATGCTCGACTCCATCAATCTGCCACTGCACTCCACCTTTGCATATACTCACTCTAGAGCTTTCAGAACATGCCATATATGACAGGATCCCCCATAATGGCACCACTTGTCCATCGGCCTGCGAGGGCGCATCAAGAGACACTTCAAACCGCCAACGGCCATGACGACGTCGACGCACATCGGACGGCACAATCGAGCGAGGATGTGGACATGGACGACGCAGTCGACGAATCGCTACTCAACAAGCAACTGCGACAAGAGCAAGAGGCGCGCGCCCAAAAGCTGACATGGAAGAACCGACGGAAACGCTACCTCGAAGTACACCCCGAGTATTTCAACGACTCGTCGCTCGAACTGGCCGACCCGCTCCTCTACGACCGCTTGATCCGCCGCTTCCAAACCGCTTCTGAACGCCAGTCAGAAGGCCAGCGTAAAGGCTTCTCGGGGCAGATGGCGACCGACTTATGGCGTGCCGAAGCCAAGAAGGATGCTCTTGCGCAACCAGACCCCAACTCGCTGTTCATATACGGCCGAGGACCACAGGGCCAAATAGTGGCCGAAGACAAGGATGATGTGCCTATGAGTAAAGAAGAAGGGAAGAGGTGGTGGGAGGATGAGATGACACAGCGTTTTCTGAGAGGAGGAGATGACGATTTCGAATATGCCAAGGTCGATACAAATCCGAAATACGACGATCCCGAGCAAGAGCGCGACCTGCAAGATGCATACTTTGATAGCATGGAATCAGACTTTGACTCTGATGGCGAGGGCAAAGAGAGAATCTTGATGGGAGAGACTGGAATACAAGACTACTAATCTATTTTCGGGACACAAACCACGTCACGTCATGCACATGGACTCTTTGAAAACAGGATCAATACTTGCACGAGTATGTGCTTCTACATCAAGCTTCCATCTAAGGATAATCACGTCTATCTACAAGAAATACTTGTAGGTGATGGCTCTATCACCAAGTTCTCCGAGCTCCTCTGGTGTATATCCATTATGCGCACCCTCCGCCATCTGCCGCTCCCTCTTGGCATTGATCCTCTTGTAATTGAACACCAGGACAAGAAGGGCCAGGATACCTGCGACAATGAAGCCGAGCTCAAGACCATGTCCGAGAAGGTAGCGTGGCGAATCTTCTGCGCGATAAAAATTCGAGGCCATAGCTGGTCCCTATCAGCAATTGTCGCCCCTTCAGGAAAACGGTGAAACCTACCTCCTGCAAGATTACCAACGGCGATCTGTATAGCCTGGCCGGTTGCTCGCTTTGTGGAGCCAGCAAGATCTGGGAAGATGTTAGAAGAGAAATGGCCATGTTAGGTTTGGGATGCCTACTGTTTGATAGCCAGGTAATGTTTCCTGGGAATGCAGGGTACAGAGCACATGCCGCAATAAAGACGCCTGCATATACAACGCCTGGAACAGACCCGCCGGCAATACACATGATGAATCCAACCGCCATAATGCAAAGGCACACCAGGATGAATGGGTATCGTTTCCCAACGCGGTCACTGTACCATGCAACTGCAACTGCGAGGACAGATGCCGTGATGTAGATTGGAACGGTCAGAAGCTGCGCCGTGGACGAAGTGTATCCGAGACCACGAATAATTGTGGGAAGGAAGAGTGAGATTCCGTAAAGCGGGCAAACAATACCTTCTGCTGTTAGCACACTCTCTCAGGAATCCGAATGCAGATACATACCCCAATAAACCCAAATATTGACCCAGATCTGCCAGTCGAGAAACGCGGCCTTGACAAACTTCCACTGAAAAGTGTCGTCCTGCGCAACCTTCACAACACCATCTTCTTTATTCTGGCCCTGATATTTCAAGCGATGGACAACGAATGCTCGTTCTTCGTCGGTAAGGAAACCCGCTGTCTCGGGGAAATCGTAAAGCGTGAAGTATGCAATGACTGCGACAACTACGGTGAGGATGCCCTCGAGGATGAAGATCCAGCGCCAGCCTTCGAGGTTGCCGACTCCGTCCATGTGAGCGATGCCGAAGGCTAGAAGGCCAGAAAAGGCTCCTGCGACGGATGCTGCGGAGAAGAAGAGGGCTTGTCGGAATTGAGCTTCATGACGGCAATACCACATAGTGATATAATATGCCACACCAGGAAATAATCTTCAGTCGGTTAGCAATGCTCAGCAAATAACAGCCCCTGCTCTGGGCTCAGAGTAACCAACTCACCCAGCTTCAGTAACTCCCAAGAAGATTCGGGCAATAAGGAGACCGTGATAATTCTGAACTATACCCATCAAAGTCATCACAATGCCCCAAGCCACCATAATAGATGGCAACCAGACACTCGGGCGCAACTTCTTCAGCAGTAGATTCGACGGTACTTCAAACGCTGTTTCTTGTTAGATCTCACTTTCCCTAACTACGCTCACCCAAATCAACTTACCCGCATACGTGAAGAAGAAAACAGTCAGCGTCCAATTATACTGGCCACCCGTCATATTCAGATCCTCCGCCAGCCCCTCAATCTTCGCATTCCCGATGTTACCTCTATCGAGGAACGACAGCAAGTACAGCAACGCCAGCATGGGAATCAGCCGCAGGTCCATCTTGCGCAGGATCTTCTTTTCGTCGAGATGCGCGAAGTTGGCCATTGTGACGCCGGGCCCGATCGCGAGCGCGGTGATGCGATCTATCTCTTGCTGCCGCTTGCTGCCGACGTGGCCATGGCTGGAGGCCGAATGTCTGCGGGCTGTGGTGTCATCATGGATGGGGACATCGGTGAAAGAGCCGGAGGGGGTGCGGGAGGTGCGGAGGGCCTCTGGCTTTTCGGAGTCTAGTTTGGTGGTTGCCATGATGGCGTTGAGGTGTGAAGGGAGAGGGGTTCACGTGATATGCCTCTTCCCAAATCTAACAGATGGAGAGGAAGTAGACTTTTATGAAGGGGACGGGGAGAGGGAAGAGGGAGAGGAGGTACTAGTATTGAACAAGTTCAAATCCACCATGTCGGAAATCTGGGGGATCATCCACACTTAAACAAAACCCCAGAAGACCCAGTAGACTCTACCTAGGTAAGATAGTAAATACCCTCTAAGTGGAGAAAAATCCACCCAAGTCCCTTAAGCCGTGCCAACAAGAATCAAGTCCTACCATGCACATCATGCGATCGCCGCAAAAACCACCCCAAGACCCGACGACACGACATGGCATTGCCGATCGTCGCGCCGCGCACATGGCCTCTCCCATACACAGTAGCTATTTCCCCAAATCCCACCATTGTCGACCCGCCATACCCCTCCACCGACGTCAATCCCGCCGCCACGCCAAAGCCTAAATCGTCCCCATTGCTTTCCCGCCCGCGGTCGTCGACGCTGGAATCGCATTGCGGACAGCGGTTAGCGAGGCCGCGGTTCAAACGTCGCGATAAACGGCTGCGGCGCTGTTACTGCGCTGCGCGCCGTTGACGCACGCCCAGGTCTTAAACCCGTTTGCCTCGCTCATAAGCCTACCGTGCAAGCCTTTGACGTGCTCAGCGAGCGCTATCCGATGCGCTTCTGTTGGTTAAGAGATCCGCTTTTTATCTTTTGCGAACCAAGCAGCGTAGCGCGTTGGTCTGGGGGGATGCACGGCTGGGGAAAATTTGGGAGGCGGCAGTGAGGTGTGGGGATTGAGGGTGTGGGTTCGGCTTACTGCGTTAGGAAGGTATGACGGAATGGTTCCGGGGAGTAAAGTGATGTGAGGTGAGGGAGAGAGGGAACCGTTTCTTGGGATGTTTGCGGATGGGCTGTGGTGGAAAGGAGCTGAACGGTAAGTATTTTGGTGTTTGAAAGTGTCTAGGGGCATGGAAGGTTCTTGCTGCGTGTTCAGCCTCGTCGTGTTCTGCATGGGAAGTCGGAAGGACATGGTAGCGCAGCGGACTTACCACTACCATTATCACGGGTACCAAGGAACTCTACGCGGAAAAGTCTTCCAAGCCTGCATATACTTCGCTGCTAACGTTTAACATTTATCTACCCGAGAAGCTATCGGTAGTCACATCTCCTGCTGAACTTGCAAAGATATATACAGTGCAAATGGTGTCGGCGCCATGTCCTTGTCTCCCACTACCAAGAACTCAACATACGAATGGCAGCTCATAAGCTCGACTCCACAACCGCCTCCTCTACGTGGGATTCTTCTTGGGCCACCGTCATTTAGATTTGGTGTCAGTGATGCTGAGGAAGATGCGAGGCTTTCACGTGTAAGAATGGGGGGAAATTACCTGAGAATGTTTACAGATCTGCAGCAATGAGATATGCTGCCAAAGAGGGATAAGGAGAAGAAACGAAGTCCTCATACGTTGTTTCTGATGTATTAGAGCAGACAGATGAGTGAGTAGGGATCCGAAATTTAACCCAGCTTAGCAAAGGTATCGGGTTTTCTGAGCAATCGAATCGCACTGCTTTGGGTTTCGTGAACGACTTCTTGCGAGAGTACATCGGCAAGGCGATGTCTCGGTCGTTGTCAATATTAACCCCGCAAGGCGGGCATGTAGTTGGGTCATTGGCTATCTTTGTGTAAATTCGCAGTCCTTCTGGGGAGAAGTTAGTCGCATTGCGCCGGGGGTGATCCGAAGTGCCATGTGAGTTTTCAGACGTGAAATTATTTTCGTAGAAGACATCGATGAGTGAGTAGTCTTGACAACGTATTATAGAGATCCCATCTCCTGTTCATCTAGGTATGTATATACCGACCTTTTCTTGCGTCCGAGATCGAGGCTGACGGGCTTTTCGGAAAGTGTCTGCTTCATCTCACTGCGCTCTGCCGAAGGGAATCGATTCTGTTGTGATTTGGTTTGCAATTTTCGTCAACCTGACTCAAATTCTTGCTATGGCATGATTATTTAGTGCAGGTAGACTGTGTTAGAGATGTGAAAAGTGCTTCAAGACGGTACCACTCGAAGCCTATCAGACGGCACAGATCTACAGGAGTAAAGGTCGGCTTTTTAAACGTGGCTGAAGAATTCTAGACATAGACAAACTACTTTACTTCGACCACATAAGAATGAGACGCATGGATGCTTTCAACAGGGTGAGTTCAGAAGTTACCTCTTCTATTCACGATACAAAGGCCGCCTCGCTAATCCCCCTCCCACTAATGACCCAACTCGTCCTGACCGCTCAGAAGGATACAACCTCCATCTAGAAGACAATGCTAGATGTGCCTCTTCTCAACGCTCATTGAGCAATTAATGAGGAGCAGGCCTAAGGCGAGAAGTTCTTCAAAGGTCTTGATGCTGAGAATTCAGTTAACATGGCGCAGTAGACAACTAACACAGCGACAACAATGTACCAAGGGATCTGTAGAAAAGTTGTACTTGGCGAGGACTAATCGAGATGAAGTGGGCTTTGGAGAAAACTCAGACGCGAATGCCACAGGCATGATATAAAGATGAGCTCGAAATGTGCTAGAGCAAAAGCGCTTTATCATCCTGTGATGGAGAAGTACCAATTGCGTTTAATTCTTATCATAATTAGAGTGCCACCGACTCTATGTAGTTAGAAGCGTGTTGATGTTTTCTTAGGTAGACAGATCGTTTCTAGTAAACGTTAACATCTACACTCTTGAGTCGATTTTAATGTCGTTAAAAGTGAAAGTCAATAACATCTCGTGACTTTCCCTACACTTAGATAGGGAAGAGTAATAGTTGGGCTTCACTCCTACAATGTCTACTAGACCTTAGTTAGGATGATCCAAACACAGCATGAATGCCTCGCAGGCTAAAATCGCTACGATGACCTTGAAGAGACATATTGACAAGGGATCACATTCTTCTTTTTCAACAATTTCGATAGTATAATTGTGAGAAAACAGTATGTTTCAACTGCCAAGTTGTGGGTATCACTTTTGTAAGTGCCCTTGGCAATTGGGATTTACGGAGAACATGTATCTCTAGTAGGGTGAAGAGTAGCAGTATGAACCCCAGTATCGGTACAGTCGCGCACGCAAACACTTTACATTCAACTCCATACAGACTTAACCAGCTCGTCTACGCTAGCGTCACACCTAGACTTAACCATATGTATACCTATTCCCTACCCACCTACCTGCACAGTGCGTCGAAGATGTAATAAAAACACTAATCTCAAACCTGCTTCCTAAAACTAAACCCGCAGCTCAAGCCAATTCAGAAGCTAACAGACTCCAGATGACAAAGGCGGCCCCCACAGCGCACAAGCAGTGCGGCGGTGACACACGAGAAAGCACAGCTTATGTAGGGCAAGGTAGTACGGACACACAAGCTCCGGGCCCTGGTGGGCTTGAGGCAGATAAGCGTTTGCTGGGCGGAACCTTGTTTTTCTGAATTTGCTTTTTGCTGCACGGAGATGTGAGATGAGGGGTAGGTAGGTGATCGGCATGTGGGATGGGTATGGTAGGTATGGTGGATTACGCATATATGCGGGATGGTGGATTATAGAATGAGGTGGAGAGGAAGTAGGTAGGGATGTTGGGTGGGCGTGTTAGTTGGAAGGGGTTGCGGTGAACGGTGAATAGTGGACGGCGAGAACGGGCTTGAGACGTGCTATGGTATGCTGTGAAACTTTTCATGGGAGGGGAGAGACGATGGGGCTCTAGGAGTGGATGAAGCGAAAACTGCCAGGCTGAATTGTGCAGGACAGGTAGGTGGATACCTAAGTATACATAGACGCCTCGAAGCATCTTCGGACTAGCTATATCAAACTCATGTACACGGTATGTACCATCTCAAATCCACATTCTCGGTCCCAAACTCCACAAACTCCCTCTAAGCTTTCCCAGCTCCCACAGTCCAGGAAACCCAAGCAGCCGCTTGTCTGCCTTCCTGGAGCACACAACTGTTCAGACGGAAACACAACGCCACCACCCCGGAAGCTTCCATTCCCGAGACAGCGGTGCCATAAGATGAAGTCCGCTGCGGCAGCGTGTCGCTACGAGAACGGACAGACACGCTAACCGAAGCCTTTCGATAACATGAACTGCACGAATTGGTAGGCGTGAAGAACGGGACCGGCGAAGCCCCAATCAAATCACGAATCGAGCACCATCACATTGAATTCAGCCTCAACATCGTTCACCGCTTTTTGAGCTTCCTGAACACTTGACCATGCTCGTGATAATCTACTCTCTCCGCTCATTCGACTTGTCCAGGTTCCCTACCTACCTACCCCGCAACGCGGGGCCGGGGCGATCGTGAAACGTGGGGTTGCGCACATGCACCCGTGAGCACATGTACAGACAAGCATTTGGTGCAGGCAGTTGTGTAGGTGACACGGCATGAAGTTAAGAAGTTTGCTTGTGCGGGAGTGAGCGGAGAGCATCGGTGAGGGGAGACGTCGGGGGTCATCGGTGTGAGATGAGCGGGAAGGTGCCATGGGAGTCGATTGACGTTGGGAATTGATAATCTGTGTAAGTTTTGTTGCGGAGAAGTCTTTTCTCCAGGGACACTTACTTGTACGATTAGTTGTGTTGTTGACAACAAAGTACCTACCTTCCACATTAACTAAAGCTATCTGTAAGAACCCAGGTCTGGATTGCATCGAGACACAATAGCTGCTTTTCTCTCCTTTCCATTCTCGGTATACCCTTCAAACGAGGTAACTAACAAAATCACAAAACTCCCCCGTACATATTCCCTTCAACCCTCCTAGTAGCGCTGGATCCATGACACTCAAAGAAGCCGACAAAACCTAGAGACAAAACCAAGCTAAAGCCACCAAATCTCGCCCTCTCTAAACCATGCCCCTAACCTACCAACACGACCCTCCAATCCCATCTCTCCACCCTCGCACGTTTCCGCCCAGCAACCAATCTAACGTCCTAACTTCCTACTACCCAACTACCAGTCTGTCAGCCTCCATAGTACTTACCCTTCGTCCCGTCCTCTCGCACCCAACCAACCAACCATCCTCTCACGTTCCCCCACAACTGTCCATGTTTCGACAAACCCTCGGGCATTATCTCCTTGCTCTGATCTGCCCAGCCCCTTTATTCCACGCGCTAGACCCACTGTCTAGGTACCTATGTATATCATGCATATGTACTATATATGCATCTCCACCATCGCGTAGAGTATCTTGGTGGAGTAAGTAGATGTCCCTGGCCCCGATGAACCCAATGCCAAGGGAGGCGCATATCTGATTCGTATGTGCAATCTCAAGGCTCGCTTGCGAAAGGGGACTACTTGCTCAATGATGAGGTGATGAGGTGGGTGGAGCGGGAGAGAGGGGCATACATACGTTGCTAGGTTCGTTGATGCAGATGTAGATTGCACTTGTAGATGCAGATGCAGCAGATGTAAAGCTGACTAACTCCCCTCGCATACCTCCACGATGGTGAATGAGCAACCCAACCGTACCTAGACATCCCAACCCAACCGTTTTCCAAACCAACAGAACCCACCACACACCTACCTATCAGCACCTCTCCATCTCGCCAATAACACGTTCAAGCGAGACTGTAGGCAAAGCTTTTATCGCCCCCTCCCTATCTCCTTCTCCGGTGGTGTGAGAACAACGCCATACCGGGCGTACGGAGCGTCTATCTCGTCTACAATCGTCTTCTATCATCCTTCCCGGCTCCCATCGGATACCTTCCTCCACAGCGAAGCGAAACAACATTGACATACATACGTAGCCAGCTTGGGACTCAACATACCGATACGGTTTAAGCTACTGCCAGCAGAAGGGGCGGCGGATACCGAGGGGCGATCTACAAAGCTACGGGTATCAAGGACGTAAATGCCGTTAGTGCGGTTCCGTCATCAACGCTAGCACGCGGGCGGGCATTATTAGACGTTGGTTGAGGGGGCGACTCGATACGAATTGCACCAATTGCAGGGCGAAATGTGGTGGTGTGGTCGGTTCGGCTTGTGTTGGATATCCGCGTATTATGGAGTTTGGACACGGTGAACGTTGAAGATGTGCGAATGTCAAAGAAAAGGTTCAGTATCATGACCACAAAACAAGTATTCAGTGCAGAGGTAGTCATGCAGTATCTAGTATATACGGCTTTGGGCAGAGCCAGAGCCAGAGACGATATTACAATGCGGTCGTAAATTCCAGTGGTCCCAAGTCCCCCAAGGATTCAAGGTCCTGCTTGAAAACACATTGATGCCGCACTGTGACAGAAAACATCGAATACGCCGCTCGCAAGTCAATCGATAAAAGTCAAAGGAGCCGCCTTTTTGTGGTTCCGTAGCCATGCTGTCGCTATCCAAACACCGAGGAATGCAAAAACGAGTGAAACAAAATCAAACTGGCTCAAAGGTCGTTATGCCATGGTTTCGTACAGTATCATCATAACTTCGATGTTGCCTCATGGTTCACTCATATCGCTGAGCAAATGCCTTTCCAACTTTGGTTTCCGGCTTGGGTGGGATGTGGTGATGCAGGAACTTCTTCGTAGCAGCGAACTTGACACTGCTTGCCTTCGATGCATCGAAGAAAACTTTGGGATCGTCGTAGGTTTCGGGACAGCAACAGCCAATGTTGCGAATACAATTCGCTCTCAGGACGTCGCGGATGGTGATGCGCTTAGCAGGGATCGGATGGAGCATCTTCAGCATCAGGCGCTTGACTGACGGAGGTTCGATGAGACTGAAGAGCTTTCCGCATTTGGGATGCCCGTCTGGACCATCAACAATTTGGCCATCGGGATGCTCTTCTAGCCATTGAGTCCAGCCTTTCTTGAATCGAGCATAGTACTCGAACTCGGTCTTTGCAGCCTGCCATGGACATCCACCAAAGGTCATGGTCAGATAGACAATTGCGCAGGACCAGATATCCAATGGACGTGGGTCGTAGCTGTGGTCCTTTGCTAGGACTTCAGGCGCAATGTAAGGAAGACTACCGCAGATACCTGGAGCTGAAAGCCGGATCTCTCCCATATTCTTCCCACATTCACCTCCTGAAGCACGGAGCCCAGGGTGTTCCCCGCTGAAGCATTCAGCAACGCCAAAGTCCGAAATCTTCAAGTGGCCTTCCTTGCTGAGGAGTAGATTTTCTAGCTTGATGTCCCGGTGTGCGATTCCATGGCTGTGTAGATAATCAACACCCCTCAGTAATTGCTTGAAGAAACATAGCCGATCGTCTCGGCTATAGAAACCCTCTGCTCCGCCTGCGAAGAGCTTGCGTTCTACTAGTGAGTAGATTTCTCCGTATGTGCAAAATTCCATGACGTGGTTCCAACGATCCCGGTTCGTACACAAGCGAACTGTCTGAACAATATTCGGATGATGCAGGCTTTTCGCAATGCTGTACTCGGATTTGATTTTCAGAACGTAATCCTCCTCGGTCTCGTCCCGATCACGAGCTCGGAATTCTTTGACTGCAACTAGTTCTTCGTCTCTAGATAATGCACCTCTGCGAGCCATAATCCGGACCTCGGATGTAGCACCCTTGCCCAAAATTTTCCCCCTCTTTCCAGGCATCAGACTCGAACTCTTGAACTCCTTGTCTAGGTCACACCAGTCGATTATGAAATCGTCAGGTAAGTTGACGCTTAATCGACGAACCTTCAAACCCGCACCTTCGACGGCGGGCTTCGAGAAGGTGGCCAGCATCCCCGCGGTCGTTTGCTCTTCATCTAACTTGACTCGTATCTGTTCCGTGCTTGCCGATCGTCTTCGAGACCAACCCTGGTTTCTTGTGGTCTTTGCTGTACCGGCACCGGCCCAAGTGACTCCTGGACGTGGTTTGCCCATACTTGACAGGGCGGTGGAAGATGCAGGTTTCTTTCCGAGTTGAGGCCTCTTATCCAAATCCTTCTGGGCGTTCGAAAGGGTGCTCATAGGAGATCCTGAGATGGGTGGTGAATTTGCGCGTGAAGACTTGTCCGAGCGTCGAGTAAGGGAGAAGGAACTGAGTCTTCTGCTTTGCTTTGGGATGTCGACTGCAGGAGTTGCTACCTCGGCGGGACCATCAACGCCGGTTTTGACAATATATGTATTCGTTTCGACCTTTGGCCTTGAGGGTTTGGCTGGAGATTGCCCATTTGCGTCTTCGGCCGAATTAGGGGCATCTTTACTGTGTTGGCTTCTGTGCAGTCTGCTGCGGACAAATGAACCAACACGCTTTTTCAGACCGACCTTTTCCGGGGGTGACTGTTGCTCAGCGGGTTGCACAGGCAGAGTGTTGGATTGGGTGCGAGAGGTTGGTGCACTGGGCTGAGGAGACTTCTGCAGGACAGGCGTCGAGGGCTTCTCGTGTGTGGCAGGGCCCGAGTTGGTGAAGACATCATCTACGGCCTCATCATTGCGGAAGGAGGAAAAGGGGAGGCCTTCACTGGTGTGGCTGACTGGGGTCAGAGGCTCGGCAGGCTCGCTTGCGGTGCCGGTGCTCTCGTCCTCCTCTTCGATTGGAAAATGGTACTCGACGTGACGCGAGTCGCGACGGTGTAGACGTTCGGCGAGGGCAGCTTCGTCAAAGGTTATGGCCGTAGGTGGCGCGTGTGTCGCGACTACTGGCATAGCAAAGGGCGACTAGTCGATGTAGCATCCAAGAGCCGACGTGGTACACTGCGGTGGTAGCTCGGGGCGGGGCTGTTGTGCGACTATGCTCGCTGGAGGGGACTGGGCCGGTGGTAGGAGGCCTCGAGGACGGTGCACGAATGCGAATCGTGGGCGGGCAGGAAGAGCGGGCTGTGGTAGTAGTGCTGCAATTGCGGAAGAGCCATTCACACAGGAGGGCTGCCGGGCAACGCTGGAGTGGTGGGTGGTGGGCGACGGGCGATGGGCGGTTGGCCGTGGACGGGTGTGGGCGAAGACGGCTATGTCGAGGTGCGGTCGACGAGGCAGAGAGGTACTTTTAGGACTAATACGCGCTCCAGACGAGGGCAGGCGAGAGCGAGGGGCGGGCGAGCAGGAGCGGGTCGGGAAGTGACGTTCCTCTCCGCTTATTAGCAGCCTGGCTCGCTTGCTCGCTCACTGGCGACTCGAGGGTGGAGGCCGTGGAGCACGACGGGAAGGTGAAGAGGCCCACGGGCTACCTGATGCTCAGCACTCTCTCGTCCGGGGTCGGTGCAGTTTCCGAGCACACGGACACAAGGGCAAGCAAGAATCAACGTCCTGGGCCGGCGAATCGAGGGTCCAAAGTGTCTTTATTTGACGCCAAACCCGCCGGCCAGGGCCCCTGTGCGGAATACTCACCACCCAAACCCCCACAGACGCCTGCGCACCTGCAGATCCGATGCACGTCTTGTGAGAGTGCCCAGCATTCTCCCTCACCCTCACAGCTGGCAACCTCTCGTGCCCGCTGGATGATGTGCGTTGCCGATCGAATGCTTGGTCGCCGTGTCGCCTGCATCCGGCGGCCCAGCCCTCGAGGCTTTCTTTCTTCCCTCTCCATCGGCCTAAGCAGCGAGAAGGAATGCATCCGCTCTTCCGCGCTCGGAGACGAGTGGCCCAAGTCTTCAATCTGCGGTGCACCGCTGCACGCCGCCATTTACAACCCCAGCTGTGTCTCGTGTGAATGCTAAACCACGCTGAGGGCAAAGTGTCCCTCGTCCTATCCCAGCCTTACCGGCAAGGGTAAAATACCGCATCTCTGCACACGGCCCAGCCTGCTGCAGTCATGGCAGCCAGCAACGTGAAGCATGTCTGCCCATGGTGCCCATCGAGCACAAGTACTACCTCGTGCATGATGCGCACTGCAACCCGGTCTCGAGCTTCGCCCATCGCCAAACGTCGATTCTCGACCCAAGCTGAGCATTCTGTTATGCATTTACCCCAGCTCATGGCGTTCTTATCCAAAGCTTGGCCGGACGGTTGCCGCTTGACGCGACACAAACTGGGAGACTCGTGGGGGTCCCAGCCGATCAACACGCCCTCCTCACCACCCGGTCTGCTGAATTGCTGAATGACCAGCGTCCCGCTGATGCTGGCATCGCTCGAATCACCAGCCTTCTCCAGTCCCTACTGCCAGCTTCAAATCAAGATTCGCCCATTCATTGATTGATTGATTGACTGCATGCAGCTATTCTTGTCCAGTGGCCTCCCACTCTCCTAGAGCAGTTTGCGGGGTTTGTGTCACGTCCATGCACCCTTCCCGTGTCTGCTCGCTCGTTTGGGATTTTGGCTTTGAACGGCCCTGATTCCAGATATGGCTTCCTTCATTTTGAATTCTGGTACATCAACTTAACTCATGTTGGTTCGGTGCGCGTGACTGACTACCTTGCTCCCCGCTGACCTCATTACACAACCTCGAAACATATCGGTTTCTCTGTACTCACATCTGCGAAAACCAAACCCGCCTCATTTCTGATTCAACTCAAGCGACCGCCTCTAGCTGACATCAGTAAGCCGCTGCATGGGCATGGCGGTGAGTCTGACGCCTGCACATGAGACTTGGAGTCAAGCGACTGGTTTCCTCTCCTGTCGTTCGGCCCCAATCACCTCCATCGCACCTGCAGTAGCGAGAGCTGCTCCTGCCCGGCCAAAGCCTCACACGTTGCCTGCAAAATCTCCTCGACTCTGATTCGCCAATGGTTTGAGCTTCTTTGCCATTTCCATCGCCTCCACTATTGCATCAAACCAATTTCTCTTCACCTTCGTCTCGAGTCCTGCTGCATTGCCGCTCTGTCGGTGAAGCTGGTCGCACGCATTGACACTGGAGCCATCCTGTCCCAGAGAATGCTTCATTCCTCCTCGCATCCTTGATCTGGACACCAATGATACGGCTTGGCATTTTGGGCTCCCACAGCTGGTTCTCGTCCGCCCAACCAACCTTATTCCGTCTCCATGCGGGACTGTCCCCCACTGACACGTCAAACAATGGTGCAGAAACAACCGCGCCAGGTACCACCAAACACTTCATCCAGTCAACGTGTTTGCCGACGTTTGACAGCAATCAAGCCGTCTGGCCCCAGACTTGGCAATCCTCTAATCACCCTTTGCTCCCTTTGCACCACCCTTGGCATGCTGGAGGAACGCTGGGCGTCATCTATTGCAATGTTCCGCGCTTGGCTTTCAATCACAGTTGTCGTGTGCCTGGAAATTCAATCAAGCAGAATCCAGATGCCGGTCATATATGAGGATCTGAATTGTGGATTGCCGATGCTTTGATGACTTGCAGTAGCATGAACAAGCAACAGCCTCCCCTTGGCAAATGCAACACTTCAAGGGCATATGAACCTGGCTTCATGGTGAAGGGATAGAGCTTGTGGTCCTCGTTTGAACTGTCGACAAACACCAGGCCGCCGGATGGAACTTGTCAGCTTTGAAGCTAGCTCCATACACATATTTCTTTCCAGAAACACGACACCCCAAGTCATCTTTGATACACAGTGAGGTTACAGAATCTGTATACAGAACCGTAGATCTCTCATCTCGGACCCACTCACAATTCCAAGGCAACTATAAAGCTTTTGCCGACAAGACGCCTTGCTTGACAGGAACAAGACCCAGCCACCGACATTGAAATTGTATCACCGCCCACCCCAACACTCGCCTGCTGACCTCACGATAGAGTAGCCTCATGTACGACACTGCGGGAATGCCACGCCAAGATGGGAGATCCTCTTGGCAGAGGAAATGTGTGTTACCATTCGACCTTATTCGTGCAAGATCTGCCCTTTCCGCCGGATTAGAGTTACAGGCCTCGTCTTGGCTCGATCGGATCGGATCTGACCAAGGGAGACCAGAGCGATAGCGGAGAATGCAAGTGCGGAAACTGATGCGATCACCACGACATATATTGACCGGAGTGGGCAATTGCAAATCAAAGTCAGCCAGACCTCCAAACATGACCAAGCTCATAAATTGGAGTTTCCTTCAAGGTGTGTTGTAAGGATCACCATGTTCACGCGCTAAACCCGAGCCGCATCTCGCCCGGACGCCTCACGGCGGGAGCATGGAGACCTTGCTTCTAGGCAAAATGCTACGTTACTCGGTAGACCATGTACACCTCTTGAGGACTCGGGTCTTCCTTCCCTTTCCTCTCGGCTGTGCTTCACCGTAGTTTCGTGCATGGTCTTCTAAAAACGCCAGGTCTGGAAGGCAGTTCGTACTATCTTCACTGGCAGGATTACCACGGTCGTCACTTCGCTCTGTGACTATCGCACTCAAGCCTGTGAACGTTAAACTGCGATGAAGAGCAGACTATCTTGATATTCCCTCCCCTCCCACTGAGACAGTGTAACCAGTATAACTAGTATACCACTTACTTAATTGATCCCAAAATTCATTCGGCCAAGTCTCTACATTCATCTCGAATCTCCACAGCAAACTCTCTCTCCAACTCCTTCTCAAAGTCCTCCTCTAGCACAATCTCCAAAACCTTCTCCACCTCTTCTCTCCTACTCTCCATCCAGCCTCCCGACCGGGGAAATATAAACGTCTCGCAATACTGGTTACTAACCTGCTGAGGCACGTCGCACGCTTGGCGTGGCAAACCCTACCCATGATTCCAGTGCGCTAGTAGTACGGTATTGCCATATTCCTGTGTGAGCCGCGGCATTTATATGTCTGTGTGTGAGAGGAGAAGCTAACATCAGGGCGTGAGCTGTAAAATAAGTGTATAGTGTGAAGCAGTGGCGGGGGTGAGACTGCGTTTGGCACGAGACGGGAGAGAGAGGGGGTTTGTACAAGCGCCCAAGCAAACGAAAGTTGTTCAACACCTTAGTCAAGAAACATATGCGATATCCAGCTTTCTATTCCAGTACGGTTCAGTTCAATTTATTAGAGATTGCATATCTACACTTGCTCCTGTCTCTCCAGTCTACACTCCCCTTCCCTCCCCTCCCACTCTCTAAACACATATACAAAACCTACCCGTATCACCCTCCCAAAACCCTCTGCCGTGCCGCGCGCGCTATAGGCGGCCGACTTGGTCAGCTGGGGCAATGCAGTCTCTTAGCTTAGCTTCCTCAAACCACACTACACTCACTCACTCATATATACCTAGGTATCTATTGACACACAAAAAAACAAAAAGAAAACTGACAGGACTTTAGAAATGACTTTAGAAATAACTTTAGAAATAACTTTAGAAATAACTTTAGAAATAACTTTAGAAATAACTTTTAGAAACGATGTTTGGAAATTAACTTTAGGAAACTGACTTAAGGAAATCTATTATATAATATTACAATCCAAGGTGTAACCGGCTAGACAAGTCGCCCTTCGCCTTAGTTATCTTAATAAACGACTTGGACTCTATCATATTACATTCCAAGGTGTAACCGGGTAGGCTGTTGCGCCCTTCGCCTTAGTTATCTTAATAAACGACTTGGACTCCATAATATATGACAAGTAGGTCTTAACCGCACCTACCGCGGATCGAACCGTGGACGTCCAAGGTGTAACCGGGTAGGCTGTCGCCCTTCGCCTGAGTTATCTTAATAAACGACTTGGATTTCTACGGTTCGATGGGAGAATGGGGAATTTTACAGATTATATACGGCGTGGGAAAGTAGGCTGCTGGGGTGTGGGCGTAGGTGAGGGTGAGTGAGGGTGTTGGGGAGCACGGGGGCACGGGAGACGCTAGCGTGGGCGAGGGCGCGCTGCGTCTGCCTGGTTTGCGTTTGCGTTTGCGTTTGTGGGTTTTCACTTGGGATGATTTGGATTGTGCACGGGCGTTTGGAAGGAGCTTTGTGCACTGCTGCGTGGTACTTATAAGCAAGAAGCTCTAGAGTACAACGTACGATGTAGATAATTCTAATGACGGTTTCCCTTCCGTTGGCCTGAGAGGCTGGAGAAGGAATAAGATAGCTGGAACTCTCAGCCTCTGCAAGTTTACAACCGGAAATAGAAAGGAAAAGATATGCCTTTAGCTTCTTCCGCAGAGCTGCTCAGGATCTATCCTATCTGTAGGCAGGAAGTTCAGCGTGTAGCATATAAACCTGCATAGTTGTATGCAACTAACAACACAGTCTAGAGCCGGAAAACCTTTTACTTTAGTCCAGATGTTGCGTTCTTAAACTACACCTGCACTATACACGCCCTCCCTACTCCCCCCACAACTACCTCCTCACTCCGTCCCCAAGTGCACACTCATTTATACAACTACCTTATACACCCCGTCGACGACCATATCCCTCCACCCCTCCATCCCTCCAGCCCCATACAATCCCATATACACAGTCCCCTGCCTCCAACCCCCTCGTCTCTGCATACCAGCCCCGTCTCCCCCTCCCCCTTCCGACTATCTGCTTAGTGTATGTAATAGGCCCAGTATGGTACTAAGATACTAGCATGTTCTACCCCTACAGTCTGCCATGTTGTGGCAATTCAAAGGAATACGATGACGGAGCACGGAACGTACATCCCTAGCATCTACTAGGAGTCGCACCGGCATCTGCTGAGTAGCGTTACATAACGAGTATATATCTGTCAACCACTTAGTCAGCCAAATCGAGACATGCAATACCCAACTTGACATTCAGTTCAGTTCAGTTCACTTTACTTCATTAGAGATTACATATCTACACTTCGCCCCTTTCCCTCCTCTCCATCACTCTCCTCTCCACGCACCTCCTCTCCACGCACCTCCTCTCCACGCACCTCCTCTCCACGCACCTCCTCTCCACGCACCTCCTCTCATTCCCCCAGCACCACCCTCGACCCTTATATACCCCTCCCTTCCCTCCCCTCCCAAAACACATATACAAAAAGCAAGCCCCGCACCATCTATATGTATGCCCCGTGCTTCCCACCGCGTTATAACAAAACAAGAAAAAAGAAAAAAATAGGCAAGTAGGTAGCCAGGGAGGTAGGTATCACTTTTTATACAAAAAACCATAACTGGAAGCAAAGAGACAAAGGTACATGTGTGCCCCGCCTGGTATCGACATGGAGAAAGGAAAGGGTGGAAGGAGGGAATGGATGGTACATATTATGTATAGTGTGTAGAAATGTGTTGTGGACGTGTGTGAAGTAACTTGAGGTGAGGTGAAGTGTGGTGTGAAGTGGTGGTATGTAGCAAACAGATGAGATGAGAGAGACGAAGAGTCGTAGAGAGAGGTGTGAGTGGGGGGAAAGGGGAATGAATATCCAAAATGCAATCCTGACCCTTTCTTTACACCACCGGCCAGCCGTCCGGTTTGGAAGGAATTTGCGCCCGGCAACAAAGCAATCGTCTCCAGCCCATACGCCGCGGCTCGTGGCAATGCTGATGACGATCGTCCAGGTCATTCCACTCATCCCCCGCCGGATCAGCCATCGCACTCCGCTTCTCCCTCCCCGAATCTTCGCACAACGTACCATCCTCGCTCGAAGACGCCCGCCGACATCTACACCGCAAAACGCATTAGCACACGTCCACTCACACTCAATCATTCAACCCAAACACGCGCCTCAACCCCTGAAACTTCTTCTTCTTCCCACTCCGCCCATACGACACAGTCCTTCCCTCCCCATCAACAATCGGCGCCGTATTGTTCGACAGCACGCTCGACTGGCGATTCGTAAACCGCGGGCGCCGCGGCGCGATGCCGTCCGAGGACATCGGCCGTTCTTCTGTGCCGATGGCTGGAGGCGTGGCGAGCGGCCACTCGGGAGTAATGCGGCGTTGGAGTTTGGGCGATTTCTTGGTTTGCGGGGATGGGGTAACGGGCGTGGTGATGTCTTTGTCTTCGTCGATGGGCGTCAGGGGACCAGCACCACCTCCGGGTTGGCGGTTTTGCTGTGTTGGTGGGAGGGGGATGTCGATGTGCGGTTCGGGAATTGGGGTTGGTTCAGGCTGTGTAGGAGCGGTTTTTGTGGGAACGGTCTTCTTCTTTCCTAGGCCGAAGAAGCCGCGCTTTGTTTTGGATTTGCTGCCGGCTTCGAAGGTGGGGAGGGCTGGTGCGTGTTTACTGTCTGCTAGTGATCCGGTGACCAGCGTAGTTCCATCTAACTTGGCAACACCATTTGTTCCATTCGTTGCCGGGGTTGCTTTACTAGCAGGTGCAGGAGCAGACGTGACCTTCTCATATTCAACTTCTTCCTCTAGGTCTGTCGAATCACCATCCTCTTCACCAGCTCTTCGCGGGATTCCTCGTACTGGCGCGAGTCCGGGCGGCAATTGATAATCACTCGGCTCATCATCATCCGAATCTGCAAATCGACTTTGGAATCGCCGAGGTAGATCATCATCATCATCACTTGAATCAGCGAACCGACTTCTGAAGGGAGCTGCAGCTTTCGGCTTCGTTGGGTTGGGTGCCTTGCTGAACGTTGGAGCTTTCTTGGGCAGCACAGGAGAGGGAGGTCCAGCGTCGAATGCCTTGCTGGAGCGAAATCTTCCCATTGGTGACAATGATCGAATGCTGAATTTGGACGCTTTCACGGGCTCTGGGGTTGGCGAGCTTGGCCGCATTGATTTCCTAATTGCAGGCGCGGGTGCAGGTGGTGAAATTGAGCGAACCTGCTTTACAGGTGCAGGCGCCGTCGTTCGCATGGTCGGAGCAGGATCATTTCTCATTGAGCCGCGCATGGTGTATCGGGTACCTTGATTGCGATTTCCTCTTGGCCGAGATCGCTGAAAGCTACTCGCAGACGCATCAGAATCACTATCATAAGTAGGAACTGGTGCAGCACGTGTCTTGGCAGCTGGCATGCTCTGCGGCCGCTGCCTAGGCGCAGGGACAACTGCCGCCGCAGGAATATGTTTCTTTTGTAGAGTGCCCCGTGGTGGTTTTGAGTCGATAGGAGTCATGCTATGACGTGATGCAGCCAAACCCAAGTTACTTGATGGTGCTGGTGATGGTAGTTCGTCAGACCGCATGCTCTTCCGCATGGATGGTACTGTCCGTGAATTGGTATCTGGTGCGCTGCGCATGGATGATCGCATCTGAGTTTCAGATCGCAAAGTCGGACCTGCACTAGCTCGCATGCTCTTTCGCATCTGAGGTACTGAGGTAGGGTCTTGTCGAGGAGCCGTTTCCCTCGTTGGTTGCCTTATTGGAGGCTCCGCGGGCTGGACAGATTGCACAACAGGCGTTTTCTTGAGTACCGACTTGAGAGGTTTCGCTGGCGATTGAGTCACCTTAGGTGGAGCATCCCTAGGAACAGTCTCGGCTACAGCTCGGGGTTCTATCAGCGCTGGAGTCTGAGGTGTAGGGACTTCCGCAACACGAGCGTCGATGTTTGTACTGCGTGGAACCTGTTCGATCTTCGCCTCGCTGGGCTTAGGCTGCTTTTGAGCAGCAGTTATACCACTCCAGTGCTGTCTAGTTGCATCCCATTCTGCCGTAGGAGTAGTATCCGAATCATCCTGAACATCGGCAGATGTTTGAATGTGAAGCTTAGAAGGAGGACTCTCAGTTGCAGTCTTGTCCGCATATCTGGAATACATCAACCCAGACGATACCGGGGCAACCATAGCATCAATACTACCGAAGCCTTCTCCATCGGAGAAATCCTCGTTAGCATCACTGTATATGCTGCTATTGTCGTCTGTAGTATCCCCATCATCGATTTGTGAGACAGGCTCAGACTTTTGGGTGAGGGCATCAAGCGTTGTAGAGGTTGGCAAAACTTCCTTTGTCGATTCAGTTGGGGTGATGGAATCTCCTTGGTCAAGCGCCTCATCGTCCCAGCCTCCAGGTATCATCATACTTTGAAATTTAGGCTCAGGTTTTTCAAACGGACTTGGGGTTGCGGGAAGGAGTGCAATCTCAGGAACATCGATAACACGCTCCAGCGTAGAGCTCGGCGTGGACGACTTCTCATCGAGCGGGGTGGTCAAGGTCTTTGGCTCAGGGACAGGTAGGGCGTGAAATTCCTCCCTTGCATCTTCGTGCTTCTGCAACGTCAAATCATCGTCACTGCTTGAATCTGAAACGTAGCCACTGCCTTCGACAGAGGTGACTTCAGGTGGAAGGGGATCATTGCTTGCACTTTGCTTGTGAGCGAAGTCCTGCGCAAGTATACCACCCACAAGGTGATCACTAGAGGTGTGCATTGGCTCGGCAATTGAACCCACGGATGCTGACATGGGCGTTGAGGATACTGTTTCGGTGACCTTCTCGGCAATATCATCTTGACTCGACCGTCTGTCCTTGCTTCGAATGCTGCTGAATGATGGCAAAGCCGAACGTGGCTTCATGAAATCCGTGAACTCATCCGTTTGTTCAGTGGTTGAAGGGCCCCATTTAGATGCACCTAGGCCAGTTGGGGAGGTCGGCGATTCTGCGTCTGCATATGCAGAGGAGCCCGCAATGATTGCCTTCTCCTCGAAACTGACCCTAGTTTGTTTCCTTTTCTTCAACCCGTCTTCTGATGCTGTATCAGAAGCCTCACTTGCTGCCCCTCTACTCTGCAATCGTCCATTCGGAGAAACTGGAGAGCTCCCTCGTCGAGAAACCGAAGGCGAAGCTTTCAAAGCTGATTTGGCAGGAGATATTGAACGTGGAGGTGGTTGGTGCTTTACACCGGCAAGTTCAACAGCAACAGGCGCAAAATGTGCATTACGAGGGGGGCTCAAGGAAGTTTGCCGCTCATGAGTGGTGCGGACAGGAGCACGGCTCTCTTCGACAGTGGGCTTGGGCATTGTGGAACTGACAGGAGTCACAATGCGGGGATATGGACTATCCTGGTTTGCAGCGAGTTTCGGTGAGGCAATGGTTTCCGGTATGTCATCACTCGTGGTAGGTATGCTTACGTCCAAGACTTGGCTTGAACGAGTCTGTTCTGGAACGTGAATATCAGCATCCGCAAAGTCCTCGGAGTTTCGACGTGGAAGCACAGCACTGGGAGAAGGCTGAGGCACAAAAGAGGGCACCGGAGTTTCTCGGGGCTGGGAGGTTCTCTGAGTGGTATCGTTTCGAGCAGGGACAGGGTCCTCACTCCTTTGGGGAGTTCGTGGAGCTTCGTGCTGAATGTGTTGGAATTGGACGGGGGCGGGTTCCGAATCTTGGTGGTGGGTCACATGTTGCGGATGGTAATCGTCCACGTGTTGTGTAACATATTGCTGAGATGGTGGTTCTTGGTGCATCTCGCGATGTCGGTCCATGGCGTCTTGTCTATGGATGAAAGAGCGCGTAGATGGATCATAGATGGCGTCTGGCGAATTTGGGTCCACAGGCCGCGAGATTCGTTGGGGTGCTGGCTGCAAAAATGATCGCGACTGGACAGCTGTGCCTGTGGGTTTCGCTCTCATACTGCCACTTGACAAACGCGAGCCCTCCACTCCACGTGATATCTGGTGTGTTTTCACCGGCCGGTTCGCAGCATTCTGGACCCCATGTTGCGCAGTATGAAGATCGAAGCCAGAAACTCCACCTGAACTCTTGGGTCGTGAAGTTGGAGTCATCTGCTGCACAGCTGCCTGGTTCACGACAGGCCCTCCAAACCACCCGCGGCCAGATTGTGGGGAGGCATTCTGTGCTATCGGCGATGCGCCAGGCGACATGGGCCGAGAGAAGTTTACAGATCGCGATGCCGCATTCTCTTCTTCTGAAACCTGGGCCAGTGAATTGCTCGCTCGCTGGCCTCTCCCAACTGTAGTCTGCGCGCCTCTATCCAGGCTCACGCCCCTGCCACCACCTCTTGAATTTGGCGAGGAGACGCGATAGGGGGGAGGCTCTAAGCTCGAGGCACGGCGGTGTACACCATTCGCTGGGATGTTTTCGGGCACTGGAGGGACCGGAGGAGCATTGGGCTCAGCGGGACTGCCTCTCCCGGGCGATGGCGAGCGAAATGTGCGCTCCGTCATAGAGCCCGAACTCGACTGGCGGCGTAGAGGCCCTGGTGGAGCCCTGGAGCTGCTGCCATTCGACGAGACGGAATTGCGGCGGATCATGCGCTTTGTGACCGTGTCGCCCACCGAGACTGGAGTCGCGACATGGGTGCGGAGAGCAGCAGCTGCTGCCGCGTTGGAGAGATTGGGGTTGGATTCGCGGTCCTTGACAAAGGCCTTGGTCGCGGCGAGCGACGCTGATGCGCTCGGGGGCGCTCGCTGGGCCTGTATGGCAGCACTCGTCAGCAGCAGTTGGGGAGAGGGCGGGACAGGACATACCGGGTTTGAGGCTGCCCGCCTCCGTTTGCTGAACATGGTCGACGGCGAGTTACAGCAGGCGCAATGAGCTCTGCATGTCGGGGGTCGAGGGTGCAAGGATGGTATTAATGATGTCACTGGCGGAACAGAGCGGCTGCGCGCACAATGAGCAGCACACCAATGCAGCGGCCAGATGACGGGAGATGCTGGACACGGCGCGGGGAGACAAATGGGCCTGCAGAGCCTCGCGATGGGCAAATGTGAGGATGCGCGCTGGGGGTGGAGGATTCGAGTGCTAGCCGTCAAAACAAGTCAGACTGATCGTCATGCTGCGCGCCAGGCGAGTTGGATCGGTGCTTGGCCGCCATAGCGCCCCAGGTCGCACCCTGCCAGCGTGCCAGCAAACCCGCACGCCAGCGTCCGAGGCCTCCCTGGCTCTGCTGCAGAAACATTTCAAACACCTGCCCGTCTCACCTCCCAGAGGGCCGCGATGCAGTGGTGTGGGCTCTGATGCACGCCGTCTGCCAGGCATCGACTCCAAAGCAGTCACAGTCGTCGCACCACCCAATAATGAAGCACAGCCTCGCACCATGGGCGACGTTTATGAATGACAGCCTCGTCAAGGCCACCTTACATACAAAAGACAGTCGCGTGTCTTCACATTGACCCTGATTCGCCGCATGGCCTAGAATCATTATTGCAAGTTCTGCTGCAGGCCACTCCCATCTCCCGGCCCAGATCTCCATGCTCCACATTCGCCGCTATCGACGCCTCATGACGTCCACACTCCCTGTTTCAGGAGCACTGGGTCGCTCGTGTTCCGCTTTTGTGCTGGATGGGCAAGTTTGTCGTGTTTGTCTCGCAGCAGAATAGCGTGGCCAAGCTCCTCCGGAAACCATCCCTCAGGCAGAAACACCATTGAAGTCTATACAAAGCTTGGTACTATTGCTCGCTCCAGCACAGATGAAGCTTGAAACACTGTACAGAATCTGTAGAGCAGGCACAAGCCGATTTTCTTCTTGGTTCAACTTTTGCTCTGTGCATCCAAGGGTCTACGACTAGATCCAGTCACCATATCCTTGCCGAGGTCCCTGAACCATCACACCTCACCTCTACCTACTCACACTCATCATCAACAGAAGTACTGTCTCTCCTGCCAATCCTGTATCCAATATTGGGACTAGTATTTGTCAACTTCACTTGGCTCCCCACAGCTGACTGTTCCCCTCTCGCTTTTCCGGGCTGCTGGAAATATTTCCTCCTTCCCCCGCACGTATATAAATGCTGAGTGACAAATCTCTCGTCTCAGCTACAACAGATAAACGCATCTAGGTTGTCTATCTTTATCACTGCTGCGAAATCGATTCCGTCTACCATCATATGTAGCAGTATTTGAACAACATGAGTTCCTCATCTGTGCATCCCACCCTTCCACCTCTTCCACTCCCAGAAGGCATCACCGAAAATTATCTTCATTGCCCTTCAAATGGACTCACGTTTCATGTCCTTGAGGCCGGATACACACCCCAGAATGATAAGCCTCTCATCGTTCTGTGCCATGGATATCCCGAGCTGGCTTTCTCTTGGAGAAAGGTCATGCTCCCTCTCGCAGCGGCCGGGTACTACGTTGTGACTTTCGACCAACGTGGCTACGGACGAACAACAGGATGGGACACCTCATCTTTCATCAACACGAACATGGATCAGTTCACAATGACCTCCATTGTGCGCGACGTCCTCACCCTAGTGAATGCCCTAGGCTATCATGAGGTCAAGTGCATCGTCGGTCATGACTTTGGCGCAGTCACTGCGAGCATGTGTGCACTCATGCGACCAGACTTTTTCAAACACCTCATCATGATGAGCCATCCCTTCAAAGCACCAGCTAAGCTTCCCTTCGACTTTTCTCATGGCAAGGACTATTCCCCCGATTTAGCAGTGGATATTCAAGCTGAGCTTGCAAAGCTGCCAGTGCCCCGCAAGCACTACAAGTATTACAATAGTACTGTTGATGCAGCAAAGCACTGGGATAATCCACCACAGGGCCTCCACGCCTTTCTGAGAGGTTACTTACATGTCAAATCCGCTGACTGGAAAGGCAACAAGCCATATGCACTCAAGGGATGGATGGGTGAAGAAGTCCAGAAGCTTCCCCATTACTACGTCCTGCCAATCGACAAGACCATGCCCGAGGCTATCGCCGACATGATGACTACCGAGGATACCTCAGTCACGAAACGCTGGATGACAGATGATGATCTTGCCGTGTACGTGCAAGAATGGTCTCGCACCGGTTTCCAGGGCGGCCTAAACTTCTACCGCACAACTACCGACCCATCTAAATTGAGAGATCTTCAGTTATTCGCAGGAAAGAAGATTGAGTGTCCAAGTACCTTCATATCTGGCGCTCAAGATTGGGGCAACTTCCAACAACCAGGCGCCATCGAAGCGTTGCCAGAGTCTTGCTCGGATTTTCGAGGAACAAAGTTGATTGAGGGTGCCGGACATTGGCCGCAGCAAGAGCAGCCGGAGAAAGTGGTGGAAAGTATTCTTGATTTTTTGAAAAGTTTGGAGGAGTAGCAATCTCCTGTTACCTCTCTGATGTCTCTATTTCGAAAACATCCGGTTTATCCAGATCCTTTGGCTTCATCTTGTCAATCATGGTGTATCCAAATTGGCTTCAACTCACATTGCATGTAAGACATCAAGCGGTCTCAAACTTTTGGAGGAGTGTATATTGACATCGGCCTAGGATATACCGGCCGTGGAGAGACTGAACAACTCTGTTGATCCACTGAGCAAACAAAAATACTCATGAGATATTGCGCGTTGTCTAATTTTGACGTCTCCACACTGCGGCACGACGAGGTTCTCTTGCGACATTCGTATTTCGAGCCACTCACGAGCCTCCGCGGACTCGATGCTTTTCTAGGCGAGGCGTATATCTCTACAAGATGATAAGGGCGGCAAATCTCCCAAGGGGAAGCATGATACGATGGCTTGAGTTGGCCTCTCCTGCATGCATCTTCCATGAAGGTCGCCGACCTCTATCTTCCTGAGGACTTTTATAGGCCTTTTATTGCATGTGCAAAGTCCTTCTCGTCTATCCCAACATACCCTGAGAATGAAACAACACGCGCCACGTCATTGGCCTAACAAGACAGATACAAGGATCTTACCAAAAAATCGACCAATCACGGCTTATTTTCCCCTGGCCCTGAACGGTGAACATCCGGGTGCTACCTAGGTACCAACCTATTTTCGAGTGCCATGCCGGCACCAAGGCGACCACACCACAACTATTGGAGCAATCATCAAGATATCTGCCCCCAAAAGAAGGAGGATTTCGGAAACTGTTTCATGCCAAACTCTTTTAGGAGCTGGTGTCTAAAAGTATCGCGCGCCAATTCTGCGACCCTGCGGCACGAGATTACGTGTGTCCTTCACACACCCCTGCTCCACGCGGATATCTGACATAGGCGAACCGTACTATAACCTATTTTCTCCGACTATTGCTCGGCACGTGATATCAAAATGGTTCATGGTAGAAGCGGTCTTGAACATTGGAGAAGAGGATTCTAAACTTGAGACTATGATAGGAGACAGTGGACGCAGGAAGCTAAAAATGTGTTTCGACGATTGTATAAAGCTGGAGCTGGGTTTGCCGGACTGTTATTTCTTTCTCAACTCTAGCAAGATTTCAATCCATCGTGCTCAGAATGGCTCAAAATTATCCTCCTGCTACTTCCTGCTACCAAAATACGCCTCTCCCGTCCAGTCAGCGTGCTGGCCGACGGGATCTCCCCATTTTGGTCAATCATCAATCACTTGATGGTCATTCACAACGAGCAAAGGCAACGCCTTATGACCTAGTTTACGGAGCGGAGCGACCCCTCCTTCGATCAAGTGTATCTTTCAAGTCAATTGAGAGCACCAAGTCAGTTGATAGCATCAAGTCACTTCGCACCGACGGATTTGACTTAGGAGATGGCTTTTCAGGTTGTACGTATCACTTGCTACCGCAATATCTAACACCTCCTGATAAATCAAATACAGGCAATGATCCCTACTTGCAGAGAAGCTGTGCGAGTTCACGCTACAGCAGCAGGACAACACTGCAAGCCGAGCCTCAGACACATCCACTCAATTTGGACTCACCCCTACCTCCTCTTCCGCCAATAGCGCTAGATGAGAAATCTGGCGCGGGGTCAGTTACGGCTCTCCCAAATATTTCCAACTCAAATAATGCAGCCTCTGAGCAACAAACTCCGCCGAACTGGATTCAACGAACATGGCTTCACTGGTTCACAGCGTATCGCATACTCATGGGAATCGCCTTTATCGCCAACTTGATCTGCTTTGGACTATGGCTCTCCAAAGAAGTGAACACAGATATGCGACTCTCGAACGTTTTGCTCGCAGTATCCATAAACCTCTTCGTTGCCGTGATAGTCCGACAGGAAGACTGGATCAATGCCAGTTTCGCACTGATTTCAAAACTGCCATTGAACCTCCCCTTGACAATCCGTGCCCTCATCGCAGATTTCCACCATTACGGGGGTCTCCACATTGGTGCCGCCCTCTCCTCCTCGCTATGGTACATTCTCTTCGTCGTCCTCAACACCATCAACACCGCAGCCTGCATCCGCGAGAACAAAATGACAGTCTGGCTCTGGATCGACATCATAACGTGCTACCTCTTCATGCTCTTCCTGCTCTTCATCTGCATCACCGCACACCCCAAACTGCGCGCCAAATTCCACGACTCATTCGAGCACACGCACCGCTTCGCAGGCTGGGCCTCCCTCGCCGTCCTCTGGCTCAACACCGGCATCGCTCCCCGCGCACACCCCTCGTCTCCCCCGCTCGCCACAAGCCCAGCGCTCTACCTCCTCAGCGGGATAACGTTCCTTATCGCGCTCCCCTGGCTGCGCATCCGCCGCGTGCCCATCCGCGCCGAGAAAGTGTCCGCCCGCGAAGTCAAAATCACGTTTCCCTTCGCCCACATGCCATACACATCGACGGTGCGCTTCTCGCGCTCCCCGCTCATGGAATGGCACGCCTTCGCCACGATTCCCTCGCCCGACGGCTTCACAGCGTCCATCATCATCTCCCAGGCCGGCGACTGGACGCGTGACATCATCGCGGCCCCGCCGCCAACGCTCTGGCTGCGCTGTCCCCCCGCCAAAAACTTCCTCGCGTGCGTCCCGCTCTTCAACTCGCTCCTGCTCGTCGCAACGGGCGCGGGCATCGGCCCCATGCTCTCGCTGCTGCTCTCGCCGTCCATAGCGGCCATGCGCGCGCAGGGCCACCCCGTCCGCGTGCTCTGGTGCGTGTACGAGCCCGACGCGCCGCATTGGGGCTTCGTGCAGCGCATTATCCGGGCCGTGGACCCGGCGCCGCGGATCTTTGATTCGAAAAAGGGTCGTCCGGATGTTGCGTTTGAGGCGAGGTATGCGGCGCAGGTGGAGGGGCTGGAGGCGGTTATGGTGGTGAGTAATAAGAGTGTTACGGAGGGGGTTGTGAGCGCGGTTAAGAGGGGGGGTGGGTGTGCGTATGGGGCTGTGTTTGATTCTTAGGGGGGGAATCTGTGGGTGGGCAGGGTGGGAGGCGGTGGAGGGAGGTGAGGAGAGGAGCGAGTGGCCAGCCGGCCGGCGGGTCCAAGTGAAGGTAGGTGAAGAGGAGAGGTAGTAGACTGCGTGGCAGCGCAGTTGCAGTTCTACCTTGTAAAACAACAGGAGTCTTTACGGGTGGAGGGTTTCAGCGTATTTCCTTGTTTCGCTTCGACGCTCGATCCTCACTAGAGGTCTTTTCGCGCCCGCTTTTTAGTTTCCTAACGATGGGATGATGGGGTTCTCCGGTATACTTTATGTATTTCTATTTTAAATATTTATTATCTTGAATGTCGTTGAGGTACTCTGGGGATAGATGACGTGATGGTGCGAGAAGTTGAAGGAGGAGAGTGCGAGGCGAGACAGGCACGCTTTAATCTGTACGGCAAGAGGAGGAGTAAACGTGTGGAGGTTTCCAGCTTATTTCCTTATTTCACTTGGACTTTTGAGCTCTAGCTAGAGGTCTTTTCGCTTCCGCGACATTTCTCGAACAGTAGAATGATCGGTCTCTCTTACATTCCCCACAAATTCCTACCCTAAACATTTCTAAATGGACTTATATTGAGGCTCTCTCTGGGGATGTCTAACCCAATGGTCTCAAGGAGTTGAAGGTAGGTGAAGAGAGGAGGGAGTAGAGTGCGTGGCAGATGTGTTATCATCCCTTCGTGGTTTGTCGACCTTTTTAGACAACGGATCGCCGAACTTCTCTTTCCACAATTCACTAGCTCTGTCAATTCTGGGTGTGTGTGTGGAGAGAACTCTTGTCGTGCATGCCTCTTATGACCTTTAGCGATAGCACTTGTATTCAGACATCGTAACAATAGGTTTCTCTTGTGCACTTCACATATTTCCCCAACGAACCTTTCCGTGCCAGATTATAGTGAAGCCCGCTAGGGATGTCCGACGTTTTGACGATGAGGGGTGTGAGACCGTAGGGACCTGCGGAGGGGTGGGGTAGTGTGTTTAGGCTTAGGGTTTTGGTTGATGGCCATAAGGGTGTGGGATTGGATAGTGTGAGATTTAAGATGGAGGTGTACGATGCGGTGGAGAAAAGGCTCCTTGAAGGCTTTTGGAGATCAAGTTTATTATAGCATTCTAACGCTTTCGAGTCTGTTTCTTCCTTTGGACTTAATTCCCTTCGACTTGTCTTTAATTAAACATGCTTTTCTTCACTTTTAACTTTCTTAGCAATCTCTCCCTTCAAATATTTTAGCCTGCTTCGCTTCAAGGTTCTAATGGGTTATTGTTGTTCTTTTACTATCCTTCTTAAAGAGCCCAATATAATCACTTTTTAGAAGCTGGATTGCGTTGAGTCATATGGGCCGTTTTGGAAGTTCGATTCTCCAAGCACTGCTCTGTACTCTAACAAGCTTGCCAACTTTTTTTCACGCCATTGCATTCTTAAAACCTCTCTTACTGTTCCTTGCTATTGTCTTACGGTACCACAAAGTGGCATGACCTGTCACCTTCTGACCTTTACGACTGCACCAATCCAGCGCCTGCCAGCGCAGTAACTACAGCCCCAACACAAAGCGACCACATGCCTCCATCTCGGGTCTTCAGGCCCTTTGTCGCGATCCATGTATCAACCACACACACCAATGTCCACGCCGAGAAGACTACACCCATCTCTTTCTGCTTGCCCTCATTATGAAACCAGAAGAGCACCAATGCTACGCTGACATCGCGAATGCCAAGGAAGACCATGGAATTCTCGTTTATGGCCCGACCTTCAGGCGTGGTTGGAACCTGTCCAAGAGACTTCCCAGCAGTTTCGGGTGCGAAGATGGCTAGGGCTCCAAGGCCAAAAACAGTGGTTGTAAGACCGAGACCAACATGTCGCCACGCGTTAGCACTTAGGAGGTCGTGCGGGAAGGCCATTGTGAAGATGAAGTTGGCTAATGAGATAAAGAGGGAAAGACGGTTGTTGGAAGCAAGACGGTATCTTGGATGAGAATCTTAGATAAGAGATAGTTGGCTGTTTGGGAGCGGATGCACAGTGTCGCAGGGCCTTAATAATACAATTAACTGGTTGGTAAGCTTTAAGGGGCGTTCGTGGAATGGTTCCGCATTTACTGAGGCCTGTGCAATGCTGCTTTCAAAGCACTACAACTTACAATGCTCGGTAAGTTTTTCTTTTGAAGTTTCTATTAAGTGTGACTTGGCATATTGCTGTTCTCAGAACTGCAACCTAAAAAAAAAGCTGCTTTGCTCTGCTGTACTGTAGGAAGATGATATAATCGAGAGTGAGCTTGTGTGCAGCAACATCTTCTCTAAACGGCCCGGTTCTGATTGACATCCAACTATATTCGTAGAAGGAAAGACGTCACTGTGACAGAAATCTTTGTCGGTTCCCGGGAGGACTTACTTCCGGGTCGGCCTATTGGAGTGATCAGTAATCTAAAAAGTACAGTCAAAGGACTAAGTTTGCGGTTAGCCTATGCGCGGTGGATGGTCCGGAGAACATAAATTTCAGATAAGAGCACATTTAAATTGTTGGGGAAAATCAACGGATGAGTTTCGGGGATAACGTTATGTAGGCTTCACAGTCGATTAATAAGGTTGTTTTTTTGGCTCGCACGAAGCGTACAACATGCTTCTTTATAAGTAGAGACCCCAGCTCATGCACACTGACATCAACTATCACAACAGCAACACAATATTAGAGCATGTCGAAACCTCAAGTTCTCATCATTGGCTGCGGAGCCGTCGGCCTGTTGCAGGGCTACTATCTATCTGAAGGCGCAAATATCACATATCTTGTACGACCCGGACGCAAAGCAGCCTTTACCGGCCCCAAACAACTCTATTCCTACAAAGATAATGCTCTGTATACTTTCTCCAACTATCGGCTTATTGAATCCCTAGACGAGATCTCAGGCGAAACCTTCGCTTTCGTCCTCGACACACTCGATGGAAATACCGTGCAGTCAGAAGGCGGCACTGCGACAATTGCTGCGGTGGGAAACCTCGTAAACGAAAAGCAGAATGCAGACTGCTTTGTAGTTTATGCCGGAATTGGCTTGGATATAGAGGAGCACTACATCCGCATTATGCAGATTCCAGCTACACGCCTATTCGCCTTCGTCAGCATGTTGGTACACCAGCCAACACCACAAATTTCGATTCCAGATCAAGTCAATAAGGACCTAGCAGCCAAGGCAGATTTGCTATTCGCCCACCTGGAGCCGGACGTTGGACTCTTCTCACTGAACACACAACCTAAGCTCACTGCGAAGCTTGAAGCCATCTACAATACCAATGGCAAGCTAAAAGCTGGGCGTATCCCTGCGTTTGTTGTGCCCTGGTTCATGATGGTAAACATGTTGCACTTTATGACATGGAACATAGACGGATACCAGTCATTCGAGCATCTGCGCAATAACGCGGAACTGTGGCCTCTAATGGTGCGCGCACAGACCGAGATCCTTACAATGTCTCGCTTTGGATGGACTGGCTGGCTCCTGTCGTTCGTGGTCAAGGGTTGGGCTGCAGAGAAATTCATCGCGCCAATTGTAGAGGGAGCAAAACCGATGAAACTTGAGGAGTTCAACGCTTTCCACCATGGAGGAAAGGTTGTGAAGCAGGATATCCGTGCCCTGGAAGATATGTTGAGGGAGGGAGAGAAAGAAGGGAAAAAGATGCCTGCCTTACGGGAGATTATTAAAAGGGCTGATGAGACTGAGAGGCGAAAGGTCAGCAAGGCTTAAAAGGGAGACTGCAGTATGGTTAAGCATAGCATTGGAGTACTTCGTGGGATATTCTCTTGTACCGGGGAGGAGAGCTTGAAAACAATTAAAGGATGAATTATCATTACAACAAGAGCAATAATGCAAACAGGGCTTAATTGAATCTATCACGTGGGCAGCCTAAATGCTAGAGGTTTCTGTGTAGTGCAAGTGTGTGTCGTGCAGAAGGGTTGTACATGTAGGGGAGTAGATTAATGAGTGGAGCTTGGATAAAGCTACGTTGAAGATCGATCACCAAAAAATGAATTAAACGCAGCCTGACTGTGCCTGAGAACCCCCTAGAGCAAGAAGCTACCTCGATGTAAAGAAAAAAGATGGAGAGGATTCCTTTTAGGGGGTTGAACTTTCGTCCTTTCGGCCCCTTCAAGGATCTCTTTCTGTAAGTCCCTTTTAATATTATATTTTCCATTGGATTCCTTTCAGATGATTTGTTTTTGATACTGGAGCAATAAAGCTCTGATGTAGTGGAGTTATCTAGGCTCAATATTTTCTCTACGTTTCCATACTGTTGGCTGGCTTTGTAGCCGTATTGAACGTGTTCCTTTTAGTTCTTTTCTTGAAGTGTACAGCTAATTCTTGTCACGTTTTATTGAAATTTTGAGTTAGGGAGGCGACTTCGTCAAATATGAATGAAATGAATTACATTATCCGAACCTATTAATGCTAACAACGCTATCATGTATGTCTCGTCACATCACTTCATTATGTTTACTCGGGAACACAGAAATAGCTGCTAAGCTTGTCCTCGAAATTCCTGGTCGAGCCATCCGGCCCATTGACTGGAGTTCTCGATAAGTCCGCAACACCAGGGTAACCGACGTGGAAGAAGTCGGCACTTGTGTCGCAGTTGGGGTTACTTGTACAACGTTAGTGATTCGATCTAGGACCAACATTGTCTCATGAGTTATGGCCCACTTACACAAAGAAGTAGCAGAAGCTGCCTGGATCGGGGCCGGCGGCGCTGACCAAATCATTGAGGTCTGCGGCGAGTGGGACGCACTCGCTTGGAGCAGAGGGAATGTGGACGCAATAACCAGTGAAGTCCCGGTCATTGCAGAGATAAACCCATGTTGTTGCGCGCTTGTCGAGTTTGACATCTGAGGCTGGCGCGGCGAGAGCGACGGTAGCAGTGAGTGCGGCGAGAGTTGCGGAGAGCTTCATGTTGAAGTAATTAAATATATTTGTAGATGTAGTTGTAGATGTAGAAGAGATGACTGAAGTAGTTCTTGGTGATAGAAGTTAATGCAGTTACAATCGGGTCGTCGCGGAGGATTTTATATCTGCTCCAGAAATGCCTCATGGTGTTCGTACGATCGTCATCTATTTCGATACCTCTCATGCTGTTCCCCGCACTAGGTACCATTTCGAAGTCTGAGCCTCACATGATGGCTGCGAGACTACACAATGCACTGCCAATGTCGCACTGCAGATCATCAGATACCACATCCGGGCAATCTTACTCCAAGCGTCTCCAAAAGATTTCCCAATGCTGTGGGAACACGGACTTTTCGATGGACTAGGCACCCTGCCACCAAGGCGCAGCCACCCGTAAGAGCGGGATCCGAGCTGCAACACCTGGCTACGTAGCTTCGTATGTGATGCCACTCGGAAAATACTTACGTCACTTCGTGATGAGTTATAGATCTTCTCCGTTTTCGACAGGTGATAGTTCGTGTTTGGTGGTCAAGTGGCCGCCTGAGTGCTGATCGCGGCGAGTCGCTTATGCATCAGCACACTATATCCGACATTGTTGCATGCTGATTAAGCCAAGGACTTTTGGTACCCTGATATTCATATGGAATAAGTAGCACAATGTAGATTCGTGAATATGAGCTCTTTCCTTGCTTGCAATCCCGTTGATGACGCTGAAAACCAGTAATACACACTTAACCCGTCTTATGGTTTCTGCAACCATTGTATTGATCACTATAGACTACTATCAATTCAAAACTTTAAATCTTCAGAAAAAATACTTGCCAATAGAACTTTTAATTGTATTCTGCTTCCTATTTATACTATTTCCGTAATGGTATTTTGGAAGGAGGATTGGGAATGATCCAGTCCTCGCTGCCATGCCTATGGTAGCCACTATCAAGCCTCATTCCGCCCTCGGTAGATTCCCCATCGCTTCTCTCTTCTTGAACACAGAGTTCAATATCTTTCGTCATCTCCATGCTCTCCAGATTCCGTATACCTTTCCTTGGTCCACCAAAAGCTTTGTTGCTGTTGCTATTGCTATCATAATGCTGCTTCTTGCTCGCACTCGTGACCATGCTCCCGAAGACGCTTGGGAGTAGCTTCGACATGACAGGTCTCATACCCGGAAGACAGCCACATATTACACCGAGCGAGATTTCAACAGTGACGAGGAGGTATACAATAGCGCCGTTCCCTGAATCTCTCGTCAGCTACGATCCGTATCAGAGTTGAAAGTGCAGACATACAAGTCTGATCCCAAGAGTGGAAGAAGTGAACGACTTGCCAAATGCGAAGTAACCCTACGATGCAGATACTAGAAATAAATTAGCACGAGTCTTCGAGCTAACAATGATAACCAACATTACACCGACACCGAAGCAGGCGATGAGACCGATTCGTTTGCCTTTGGGCATCTGAACGGCCCATAGATATTGGATAGGCCATAAGTACACCAACAAATCTGTAAATGCGTTCATCGCTGCCACCCAAACAAAGAAACCCATGATGTTAATACACTTCTTCTTATCCATTGTCTTCAAAACATCCCATAGGTCCTCGATGGGCCTGGTATAATAGTTAGTGGAGCACATAAAGAACGAGAGACAAAACACTTACATGCATTGGAGTCCCATCCCTAGACAAGTAGAGATTGCAAAAGCTACAAGGATTCCAATCATGGTCCAGTTGAACCACCTGTTCGATTTGGATGGGAAGAGGCGAAGATACGTGAGGCAGATGGATATCTTGGTCAATGCAGCAGCTGGAGCAAACATGGTTTGGGTGATCAACGTGAACTGAAAATGATAGTGAGCTCATGCTTCTGGGTCCAAATTGGAAGGCTGGTCTTACCCTTCCAATTATGTTAAATTGTGTGAACTTGACATCGTAAAGGTGAAGTCCTATTCCAATCTTCGTTTCTACCATATGACAGATCGCAATGGCTGTACAAAGAATCTACTAGTCGTCAGTACTACTAAGACATGTTGCGAAAATTCTAAAATGAAGAGGCACATACATATGCGACCAGCATGGTCCAGTCATCGGCAGCTAAGGCGCCTCTGACAATTATAGTTCGCGACCAAAATCGGCCAACCATGAACAATGTCATGACTCCTATACAGCAACAGTTGACAGCGTAGATGGAAGGTGCCAAGGTTTCCGGGTCATCGTAGTTGGGCTTTGGCCATTGCAGCATCTCCTGAAGGGTAGGCGTGGCCATTTTGATAGAGGGCCCGTTGAAACAGACTACGATTGAGGTGAAACACAATCTCAAAGCAAGAGATGACCAACGAGGGTCGGACACAAAGATAAGGAAGGGGGCGTGCGATAGTGGTGGATTCATATATGCACCTACTGCGCATCTCCATAGCATATGCTGGGAATACCGGGCCCTGCATGGGGCCGGGAGTTTGCGCAATCTGGGGTACACAAGTCTCCCGGATTGAAGCTTGTGATATGAAACCTTCGGCATGTAAAGCGAATCCGAGGGGTAAAGGATTGGACAGAGCATGGCGCATGCAGGAACCGACTAGGGCTGAACGGTGAAAAGACTGTCTTACTGTGCCGTTAACCGGAGTAGGACCGTTTTTGCGCTGAGCACTTCCTTCAAACAGGCGACTTAGTACGCCACACGAATCTCCTTTAAGAAATTTTGTCGAGGTTGTAACTCTATTGGTCTGTTCCAGGTGCATGGCTAGCTAGAGCAATCTTTGTTCACTTTGATTGGGTGATTCAGAGAATATGCTTGCGTTCGCGGATTGTGGGGAGGTCTAACAACAGTTGACTTGGCCAGCATGTGTCAGGCACATGCCTGTATTCTGTGGCTTGACACCCATCACATGGAGCTGTACCGGAGGATACCGGAGGTTACCGGTATAGATCTTCGCGTGAGCCAGCTTTGTTTTTTCTTGCTGATTCTCCGTCGCGATGCATGGAGATACACTGGGACGCAAAATATACAGGTCCTGTATTGAAGGAATAAGCACATGTTCTAGGAGTCAACAAAATAACCAAAAATGTAGTTTTATATTTTAGACCAGAGCCCGTCATTTTTAATTGAACTGGTCTGTTTGGTTTTTATATTTGAAGACCAGAACCCGCTATTTCTGTAAACTGGTCGATCCGCGTTTCGAACCTGGGGTGTAGGCGAGGCGTGAATAGGAAGAGCCATTCTTTGAAACCTTCACGCCCCTGCTACACCGCTGCAGGTTCTTGAATGTTTTGCCAATTAATGTGACTTATATACAACGATAATATTGTCACTATGCACCAAATGTGTTTGTGTGCTGCGCAGGTTCTAGCCTAGCGGGTGGTGTTTGCGCAGGGTCTAGCAGGTAAACAAATGACGCGCTTGGTGCTGCTGCCTGGCCTGATCTGGAGGGTTCGAGCGCCCGTCTGAAGTTGTATGAAATGGTCAAATCACTCAAACGAAATTGTGAAGCAAGCAGACTCAGAGAGGATTTCAATCTTGACAATGTGGAGATGAGTATGAAAAAAGTGGGTCAAGGTAAGCCAGCAAACCTTAGCGTGGAATTGGCATGCAGTCTTTGACCTAAATAGGCAAGGCATGTGAGCACAAGTTCCCGCTGTGGACTTACTCGTCTAATTCACATCAACGACCACCAACTCCATTGCCCTCTCCCACAGTCTCTTACAACGCAACACGCTTCTTCGTCGGGGAATGCATCGTTTCAAGAGTGTGTGGCCGCAAGTGATGCAGAAAATGCAGCAGCTAGCAGCATTCAGGTAGTATCTTGCGACTTGGGCGTGCCCGCTTGGCAAATGCATCCTACAGCTTCCCCTCACTTTCGTCTTCACGTGAAGCAACACGTGAAGGGCCTCGGAGGAAGTTATGAATACTAATCACCTGCAGTGGTATACGCCACCATGTATACGGAGCACCTACAGGAAATGAAGTGGCTTTGGGTTGGTTCATGTGAATTCGATTTTCCACTAAACACTTCCTCTCGCCTGGACCTGTTTCCAAGGCTTTGCCGCCGGGTAGTCCCTATCAAATTTTCTCGCATCGATATTTGAGATATGACTGAGTAGGGAATAGAATTTGCACTAGGAACTTAATATCATCACGCGGCGGACCGCACTTTAGAGTACCATGAGGCTGATGCCACGAGGGCGCCATGAATCAGTCGGCAGTGCGTAAGGATACTGAACATGACCGAACCTAGGAAGCGACACATCGGACAATCTCCATTTTTGGACGTCGTTTCAAGTTTTATATGGAAAGGGGTGATAACATTTCTGGAATTAGCCGATCTAGAATACCACGAGGGTTCGGAGTTCCCTATTTTTGCATCGCGCTAGGATACAGGTGGTGAGGCTGCGCGGCGTTTCTCGGGTATTTGAATGCCAAAGTACCTTTCGTCTGAAGATGTCTTTGACTGGAGTCGTTGTCCCATCGTCTTTTCATTACAGTCGCTTGTTACTGTCTCTACCACACTCGTTGTTTGATTTTCCATCACGCTCGTTATCATTAGATTCTAAATCATGCCTTCATTAATAGCCTACGCACTCTCTCTCCTCCCTCTGGGAACCCACGCCCTCTTCGCAGGCCCAGGCTCAATTCCACTATGGAACATGGGTCTACCGGGCATCGAGGCCTCGTTTGACTACGTCATAGTCGGTGGAGGAACTTCTGGCTTAGCAGTTGCATCTCGATTAGCGCAGGACAGGTCCGTCAGCGTAGCCATCATTGAAGCGGGTGGTTTGTATGAGATTGAAAGTGGCCTCTATTCCATTGCCCCGGGTTTTGCGGCTGCCGCGAATACTGGAACAGATCCCGATGATGATAGTTTGCTGGTCGACTGGAATTTTGACACTGTGCCGCAGACGAGCACTACGGGTAGGGCGATGCGCTATGCAAGAGGAAAAACTCTTGGTGGAACGTCTGGACGGAACTTTCTGGTGTATCATAGGTGTGTAAACGAAATCACCTTGCCATATCTACAAACTAATACATACAGGCCTACTAAAGGAACACTAGATCAATGGGCCGCTCTCACAGGCGACGAATCTTGGGGTTGGGACTCTGTCTACCCTGTCTACAAGAAGTCCACCACCGTCACATCACCCAACATGTCCATCCGTGAAGCCAACACATCAGTGACCTACAGCCCAGCACACTTCGGCAGCGGCCCGCTCAAAGTAACATGGCCAAACTACGGCTCGCCGCTTTCCACCTGGGTGGAACAGGGCCTTGAATCAATTGGCCTCAGCTCAAACGTCGATTTGTACGGCGGTGAATTGAATGGATCTAGCTGGGCAGCTGTAACCATGAATGCCGCCGACCAGACTCGCGATTCTTCCGAGACAAGCTACTTCCAGCTTGTCAACGGCCAGACAAATGTCAAGGTATATCACCACACCATGGCACTCAAGATCAACTTCAGCGGCACAACAGCGACCGGCGTTCGCGTCGAAACTCTCGGCCTTAAATACACGCTCAAAGCGAAAAAGGAAGTCATCGTCTGCGCAGGAGCATTCCAGTCGCCGCAACTCTTAATGGTATCAGGCATCGGTCCGCAAGCCACACTGAAAAGCAAAGGCATCCCCGTGCTCAAGGACTTGCCCGGGGTCGGCCAGAACCTTTGGGACCACATGCTCTTCGGCGTCGTCAACAAAGTCAACGTCGTAACAGTCACCGGCTGGCTCAACAACATCATCGTCGCAGCGCAGAACCTCGTGTTATACTTCACGCAACGAGGGCCCCTCACTGCCGCCGGCTTCGGCATCCTGGGCTTCGAAGTCCTCTCCGCGTCCGTCAAAGCCTCGTTCTCCAATGCTACGCAGACTGCTCTTGCGGCCGCTGGGTTCCCTGCTGACTGGCCCGAGTTCGAGTATCTGGGGCTCGACGGCATCCTGGCGGGCTGGCACAGCGCAGACGACCAGAACACCCCTGACAGTGGGAACTACGGGTCGATTGGGGGTTCGCTACTTGCGCCGCTGTCGCGGGGGACCGTTTCGATTAGCAGCGCGGACATGAAGGATCCGCCTGTCATCGATCCAAACTGGCTATCTCATCCTGCGGACCAGGAACTAGCCGTACATCTCTTCAAGCGGATTCGGAGTGCATGGGCAGCCTCAAGCATCACGATTGGCAGTGAGTACAAGCCAGGAGCATCTGTGTCGTCAGATGAGCAGATCCTCGCGTATATCAAGAGCACCACGGCGCCAGTTTGGCATCCTGCGGGCACATGTAAGATGGGCAAGGCGAGCGATGCAAGCGCGGTTGTCGACAGCAAGGGCCGCGTCTTTGGAGTAAGCAAACTGCGGATCGTGGATGCGAGCATTTTCCCTACGCTGCCGCCAGGGCATCCGCAGAGTACATGCTACATGATTGCGGAGAAGATTGCTGCCGATATCAAGGCTGGGAATTGAGAGATGGGCTGGTGTGAGAGTTCCCTGTGTACATGACAAGAGTTGCTGCGGTTTAGATTCGTGTACTTGGACACTTTCATGAGCGTCACGATGTCGAATAAGTACTTGGAAGTAGGGAAATTTAATGTGTAATACATCTCGTTCATCCCACATTCGTCATCTCAGAAAACCATGCCTCCCTGTGCACTTAACCTCAGGAGTCTGCCGCATACTGCTTCAATGGACGTGCACCTCCACCGGCACCAAGTCCCTCCGCTCCGCCCGGCCTTCCCGCGCCGACGGCCCGTATCGGGGTCAGTGCGCTCTGCCAAGATCTACAAAGAGGCCAACAGGTGAATACGCAACTCCTTAACGCCACCCCAGCACGCATTTGCGCAAGGTGGCACCTCTTCATCGCGATTCTGCGGGCTCTTCTTGAGCGAATACTCCGTTTTTCTAAGCGGGGGACGCTGTGCCCGTGGAGAAATCCGGGATCGAAAACTGCGACCCCGGTTGCGACATCTCCGCGAAAAGAGGAGCAATTACAAAACTTTGTATGAGAGACTTATTGCAGAAAACTAAGAGAGTGGTATTTCCGGGTCAGGAAGCAGGTTGTGTGTGGTGGGGGCTGGGAATCAGTGCCGGTAGGGAAAATGCAGAGAACGCCTTCTTGAACGGTGTAAAGCGATAATTAACATGAATTTTGTGGCGTTTTTAAAAGAGAGGCGCACTGGGGATCTGTTCTTTGGGATTGGGGCGACCTGTTTTTATTCGTGAGAAGGTAGGGCGATGTGTGGTTGTTGAGATATCCCATGTTTAAGATTAGGCGTTTTAGAAAGCCCTACCGGTGACCATGTAATGGCGGAGTTGGTGTTGAGATCCTAGCCACACCAGGCATTAGCCACGCGCTAGCCGTGCACCAGCCACAACGACCAACGCAGGTGTTCCCAGGGCTGGCGTGCTCACTTCTCAGCACGTAATTGTAATGTACTATTCCTGCTATCTACTGCGGGTACTTTTGGCGATTCAACTCTACTTCATCCCACCACGGAGCGTGCGCCTCCACATATTAATGGAGATTAGGAACAAAAGAGATCAAATGCATTCACGAAAGCCACGTAACACAGGGCCATAGAAGAACATAGACAGCTACCTAATACACAATTTCATTTAATGTTCGTAAGATCGCCTAGTTAGCGACTTGTCATTAGGCCCAAGTCATCTAGAGTAGAAGCGAAAGGGGTATCTATATCACGCGCAACGTAGAAAGCCAAACGCCAAACGCCAGAGAAATAAAAGAAAACTTGAGGGATAGACGAGGAAGTACGACGACTGAGAGAGGCGGGGAAATAGTGAAGACTGAGTGAAGGAAGGAGACAAGGGAGTAGTGAAGAGACAGAAAGATAAAGACTAAGAAGACGAGGAAAGAGAGAGACTAAAAAGGAAGACGAGGGAGAAGACGAGGGAAAAGACGAGGAAAGAGAGAGACTGATAAGAAAGATAGGAGAAAAGACGAGTAGGGAAGATTTACTGAAGCGATTGAGATAGAAAGCAAGGGAATAAAGATCAAGATCGAAGTGGTCGATATAGACAAAGAAGAGAAGAGAGGAAAAGAGAGGAAGGGGAAGAGGAGAAGAAGTGACGAAGACAAAAGCCAGAAGGAGAAAGAGAAAGAAAAGCAAGCAGAAGACCCCAAAAAAAAAGACGGAAAAACTCAAGAAACATAAGAAAACCAAGCGAGTGAATAGAAAAGAAATAGTAGAAAAACTCAAACGTTCCAAAGAGAAACCTCGGAGCAAGAATCTCTCTTCAACCTCACCCTCCAACCGAGTAGACGAAGCGGCAACGGACAGCCCGTCTACAGCGGCCAAAGCGTAGGAGTGCCGTAGCTTCAGCAAATCGCAGAGTGAGAGTAAAGCGGTAGTGTCGAACTAAGGTTTAGTCCCCTTGTCGCAAATAGGGCACTTATCATACCAAGTCTGATTGACCGCCTCGCACTCATTGCAAATCCATACATCTCCAGGCGTGGAATAGGAGTATTGACCATCCGTCGGCATACCTGTAGAGTAGTCGGTGTATGACGGCGGGTGTTCTTCATGCGTAGAGAAAGACTGATACGCGTCCGCGTACCCATTGTGCACAGAGTAGTAACCCGACCCCGGATTCGCAGACTGGCCTTGATGGAACGTGGCGTCAGGGGTCCAGGCGCAGTTGTTGGGTATGGGTTCTCCAGGGCCGCTGCAGGTCGAGTCGCGGTAGTGGTTGCAGACGGGGCATGCGGCGGCTGCGGTGGCGATGAGGTTGGGACCGCCGCATTTGCAGCAGACCCACATGTCTGCGGGGATGACACCGTGGGGGTTGGCCATTGCGTTGGTGGGATGGAAGATGGAATTGGGAGATTGGGGAGATGGGTGGGGGCTGAGGGTGTTTGAAGGCAGTTGAGTGTGTACAAACAAGTTGATAGTTGAGGTATTCGCAATGGGTAATTGTCTTGTAGTCGCAAGCTTCGGTTTTATATCTCGCTCTGAGTTGATGAAGCAGTGCTATGCCTTTGAGTTTGTTGGAGCTGATTGAAGCTATCAAAGGGTATTCGGAAAGAGCCAACTCCTTTCAAGTGTGTTGAGCAGAATGACAGAGAGAGGAAGAGGAAAGCGTGGTGTTGAGAGTCGATGAAGCAGAGAAGATAAGGAGGGAGCGGACACGAAGGAGAAAGCGTGGTGTTGAGCGTTGATGAAATGTCGAGAAGACAATGAGGGAGCGGAGACGAAGAAGAGAGCTTTGAATCTTGACAATATCGAAAAGTGTCCACAAGAGATTGTAAGAAGAGAATCTGGCGAAGAAGTTGCAATCCTGGCTGTCGAGGTAAAGAAGAAAGAGAGAAACAAACGAGAGAAACACTCGAAAACTTATACCCAAAACACACCCGCAGCGACGACGCAAACCGCGTCCGCCTTACACGATACTCCCTTTGACAGTACCATTTCCTTCACGATAGCTAGTCACGCTGATCATGCCCCCTCGACTACCAAGCAAGTCCCTTCGAGCTAACGGCCATACCGACGAGCACGTCCATCCAATCCCGCGAGAAGAATAATCGTCGCTTCACCAAAAAGCGTAACAAGGTGGCTTAGGAGCCAGGTAAGGACTACAGAAAGTTTGGAGTCATAGTCTGTTCCAGGGTCTCGTTGGTATCGTGAAGGAAAGCATGTGATGATGCTGATGACCCTTACTCCAAGGCAATGCGCACTGCAATCGAAATAGCCCGAGATCGGGACCAGCCCTACAAGGCGCGATGCTTTGGTGCCTTTGGTGCAACGGTGCACTGCTAAAAGCTTGTGCAAGCTTCACTCGCACATTGGTGTGTTTGCCATAGCCACGCAGCGGCTGGCGGTCTGCTGCAGACGACGAGACTCGGGTGATTGCCATTCATGGCTGGAGCTGGCGCTGCGATTGGAGAAGAACCGGCCGTTGCGGATATCGGAGCAGAACATCATGTTCAAAGTTTCTTGATTGCTGTTGGAACTTGTCCGGCGGTCAAGGTGGGTGATCTTCTAGCGTGCTTCGGCGGAACTTTCGCCGTGACTGTGAATTGTTAGCATCAAAAATCCCAATAATTTGCTAAAACGTCATTGTCAAAATCGGCTCAAACTTCGGAGGGACCTCTAGAAAGTCTGTACCTAAGCCACCTTGCTTTCATAAGACAACGTGAAGCGCGCGCAAGGGCGACAGATTAATGAATAAACGTCTTTGCCTGTTCCGTAAGGCTGATCGGAAGGCTCCGATGAGGCTGTTCAAGAACCACAGAAGAAGGCAGAGACCTTTGGAGATCGGAAGGCCTTATAGGACAATCTTTGGAACTTGGATGGTTGGCGCCCCATTTGCCTCACGACACTATTCCGATACAGGAGGTCGATGCATCGTCGTGGTGTTGTGCATATGTAGCGATGTCGCGCCGCTGCCCGTGTGACTTCTGAAGGACTTTTGCTGTGCTGACGGCGGTTAGTAGCGGTGTGTAGTAGAATGCAGTGGTACTACTAGTAACATAAGGGCATCAATGGGCGAGATAAGATGACGTCGTGAAGTCAACTGACGATGGTGGGCGTAGAGCAGTGTAAGATGAGGTGGTGTGAGGAGATCTCCCTATCGCTCCTTACCCGAAAGAAACAAGGGCGCTTCAGGTGCCCAGCTTCGTCTCCGGCAAGAACGGCAACATCCCAAGGACCAGAACTTTGCTTGGTTATTTGGCTTTTGTCAAGAGATTGACAAGAGATTCGAGGTTTGAATGGCGCGTGAGCTTGGCTTTGCGTTTGTTTCAACGTTGTAAATGCTAACCAGGTTGTTAGTCCAGGCCTTCGGTCGTTCTAGACACAGTCAGTGCATGCGGGCCGCCCCTAACGACTATACCTCCAATGCACCAATGAGACGCTGAGGGAACGATCGCTGAAGTCATCGACAATGTCGTTGGGTGCCAGTTGTGGTAGCATCAACAACGGTCGACACGTGATCCTATTCATTCACTCTGTGCAACAAGTTCAACACACAATATTAGTATTGGGCAACAATGATCTCAAGTCCAATAAAATCAGAATAGGTGGTGAATCGGAGCAAGTTGGAACCAAATAGATGTATTAAGCTTGATGGCATAACGTTTCATATCGTCGCATGGGCTCTATTGCAATAGAACGCAGTCGTCAACCTACGACTGTCGTCCTTTACACAATTCGCAATGCTGTAAGATGTATGGTACATCGAAGTAATGTGTAAGAAGACGCGCTTCTAGAATAACCAAGCGATAAAGTGTCGGTAAAACCAACTACCGTTCTTGCCCTCAGATTTCTTTAGTGCAGCATGTGCCAGGAAGGCCTCCTCCTCGCGATCAATCTCATCCTTGCCAGTGTAGAAATCGGCTTCGTGAGGCTTGACCATCTTGGATTTCATGAAAAACTTGTATCCGAAAATGCAACACAGATAAATGGGGATACCCTACGTGATACGTTAGTATCAATAAAACTTGGGTTGAAAGGAGCAAAACATACCAGGTATCCAGTGATGAAGTTCTTGTAATCGAAGTTGCCGTATTTGCCCTTAGTAAAGACGCTGAAGTTCTTGGTCAAAGCGATGAGGCAGGAGAAGAACAAGGCAATGTATGAGCCAGTGAGACCAAACGGAGCAACGTAGGCCATTTGGTCCTTTGTGATGCCTTGAGCGCGACGAGCGCGGACGAAGAAGATGTGCGAGACCAAGAGCGAAATCCAGGATAACAGACCGAAGATGGTGGTCAGGTTGACAAAGTATCCGAAGACTGTCTTGGCATCATCAGCAGCATTCATGAAGGCGGTGCAGCACATGAGGGCTGAGATGGCAAGCGCAGGAACGGGAACGCCACGCTTGTCGGTCCAACGGAAGATCTTAGGAGCATGGCCTTGCTCAGCAAGACCGTAAATGGTTCGGGAAGCAATGTACAGATCCGAGTTGGAAGCCGAGAAAGTGAAAAGCAAGATGCAAGCGTTGAGAATACCGGGCAAATGCTTGATCTGAGCGAGCTTGATGGCAACGACGAAGGGCGAGGCGGAGGCACGTGTACCGGAACCGTTTGCGAATTTGAGGTCGTCGGAATCGTAGGGGACCAGCATTCCCAAGAAGAAGACAGCCAGGCAGTAGAAGAACAGGATTCGGTAAAAGGTAAGCTTGATGGCACGAGGGATGGTCTTGCGGGGGTTTTGGGCTTCACCAACGGTAACACCAATCAATTCAGTGCCCAAATAGGCAAAGACAGCGTTGACCAAGGAGCTCCAGAAACCGTAGAACTTGCCAGCAGCGCCTGTATCAATGTAGGGCTTGAAGGCACCAGGCTTCTTGTAGTACTTGAATCCAGTTGCAGGGCCGGGACCGGCGCCAACAGCAAGAAGGAAAGAAAGGATGATCACACCGACAATGGTAACAACCTTGATGGAGCTGAGCCAGAACTCGAGCTCGCCGAAGAACTTGATACCGAAATAGTTGATGGCGCATATTGTGACGAGGAAAATAGCGACCCAGACGCCGGGATTGACCTTGTCGGCTGACACTGCTTCCCATTCCTGGATGATGAGAGCAGTAGCAGTGAGCTGGTTAGGTGTGGTGATAATGTACTTGCACCAGTATGTCCATCCAAGGGCGAAACCGAGAGCAGGGTCGCAGAAACGAGTAGCATAGCCAGCAAAACCAGATGAATGGGGAATCCAAGCGGCCATTTCACCGAGAGCAGTCATGACGACGTAGACCAAGAGACCAACCGAAGTATAAGCAATGAGAATAGAAGCAGGGCTATGTTTGTTAGTTTGAATTTCAAGGGGGAGTGGTTGAACAAAACTCACCCAGATTGAGCCAGAGCCTTGCCAGTACCGATAATAAGACCAGTTCCGATAGCACCACCGATGGCAATCATAGTAATGTGTCGGGATTTGAGACCACGGTGCAAATGCGCGTGGTCAGTGTGAACAGCGACGCCATTGGAGTCGATTGCGGGTACTTCTCCCGTGGCATGCTGATACTCAGTCTTGCCATACTCAGGGTCAGAAGTTTGGCCGTCTGAAGAGGCAGAACTTCTCTTGAAAATCGCCATGGTTGTTTGGGGGGTGGAAACAGGACTCGGCCAAGGGGGTCTTTAATGCCTGGAGGAGCACTCGAGAGCCGTTTGCGTAGGCGGCGTCGGGAGGGGCGCACTCGGAAGCGAGGTGCGCTAGATGATCGCCGTGGAGCAAGTGGAGTGAAGGGGGACGTCGGTCGAGGACCAAGCGGGCTTTGTAAGAAGCTGCAGGGCAAGTGAGGCACAAGAAAGCCTTGGGAGCCTGTCGTCGCACCAGGAGTGACCGTTGACCGGTTGTTATACGGGCGAGGCTGAGGGGCAGGCTCGAAGTTCAAGTCGCACACGGCACTGATAACACAGGCTTCCAGCGAGGCTTAATGCGGCGCCACCAAGCTTTCAAAGTAACCCAAGAAGGGCCAAGAGAGAGACTTGTTGCAGAGAGGAGGGTGGAGTGGGACGTGCAGCCAGCATTCACCTACGACGGGCATGCTGGCGCTCTCAGAGGCCTTATGTACAGCGCCTATCACCCGGTCCCACGATTAATCAAACTGGGCGTGTGCTCCCCGCGCGCTGGAGTGGAATATCACCTCCCTGTTAGAGCATGGGGTGGTGGCACAGTCCCTGTCTGCATGCCTTGGCGGCGGCCATGGCACCGTCAGGCCAAGCTTTCTGCCCTGTCTCGATTCGTCCTCGGTCAGATAAGAGCCTGGAGAAGAACGGCTGTGGAGACCGACTGAAGGCGAAGCGTCGGCGGGATGTGTCAAGCTCACGGCCTCTCCTGCGCCAGGGACTGCGAAGACTCTTCACTGTGCGTGCCTGGGCGCCTAGGCATGTCGCTGGAGAGCCGCCGGCCGCAGCCTCGCGGGTCGCGCAGAGGGAGAAGCGAAGCTATGCAGAGGAGCAGCAGTGGAGGCGTGAGGGCCAACAGTGAATGTTCCCCGCTTGCTCGCGTATTAACGCAATAATGCTTGGACATGCTTGGGCCCCGTTTCTCGTTTCTGCGGGCGGCAGGTGGTTTTGCTCCTTCCAGCTAGCCCCTGCACCGCCTGGCCAATCACGCGCCCGTGGTTGGTCGCCACGCTCACGACAGCTTCGTCAAGTCCGACTCTGCGCGCATCCATCTACTAAACATCGCGTGCTGTCCTGCCGTCCGTGGACGATCTATCGCGTCGAGCGTTCAAATTGCCCAGAAGCGCTGCAGATTATCTCCTCCAGCACCCCACTCTGCCTCGTTGAGTTCCACCGACAATGTCACCGCGCACCCGGGACCACCCCTAGATTGCGTGATTTACCGGCCTTCTTCGCATAAGGCTCTTGGAGTGCGTTGCTATCATGTCAGGAGGCCTTCTGCGCTAGAACACGTTATCGAAGGATCCTGGATTCCAAACGTGCAGGCCATCAGCACCGCGATATTGACCCGCCGTGTTGGCGCTCGGTCTCACCACCCATTCACAGACCCCAAGCCCGTTGCCCTAGACTAATCCGCCGATATTCAGACCAATCCATCTCGTCGGCAGTCGTGAGCAGCACACCTTCCTGTTATCTACCTCCTTGGCCCTAGTAGTGTGAAGGATTTGCTCGACAGGCCTGGTTCGATGGTCATGTTGATCTAGAGAGACCCGGTATCCGGGTGCCAAATGCAGAAAGTAGTCGTCAGGCCGCCGAAGGCCAGACCTGAATCCAAAGATCCTTTCAGCGATTTTGATATCTCTATTACTCCTACCCTCGTATTGCCTTTTTGGAAATCTGCAGTGGCAATTACGAAGACGTGAATACCACTGACCGCTGATGTTCTGTTTTTCGCTTTCGAATCGGAAAGCTGACGGGAACAGATCGATTGCGGCTCAAGACATGCGTCGTGCAACGGTTACACGTGGGTTATCGGACTTGCCCATGGCCGGTACTGTTGTTTCACACCTTGCCACGGTTTCGGACTGTCTGTGATCGACACAGGACCAGCACTCCGGACTGTGCAAAATAATTCAACACAGACCACATGCTTGCGTAGCAACAGCGCTGTTGAGCTCCAGTCAAACACTAGATATGAAAATTCAGAGATAGATGAAAACTCAGAGATAAATGCTCTCTTGAAGTCTAAGGAGCGGCCCCACATCCCAACCCGCCAATCTACCAACCACAGAGCCGCACCCTGAACCACAAACCACCACAAGCCACCGCCAATCACGCACTCCCCAACAGCAAAACTCCGCCCAGCTGAATCCACCACCAATCCATCCGCCTGCACATTCGTCAATTCCAAAGCCAGGCTGACACCAGGACTCCCCAGCCCTGCTGCACTGCTGCAGCCAGCCCAGCCCAAACCCAACCGGGAAAATGCAGAACAGCTAGGGGACTGGACGCTGGAGGCTTGCAGCCCGGCACACCTGCATGCAAAACTCAGCCGCAGCAGTGCAGCCGGTCGCTTTTTCGTATCAATTTGACGTTGAAACGAAACAACGCCGAAACGCAGCCAGATAAAAAAAGTTTTTTTAGTTTGAGACGTGGTGCTTTGTTGGTAGGTAGTACAAAAGCCAGTATGCACTGAGAAAGGATCCGGTTGTTGCTGGTTCCGTAGCCAAGTTGTGTGATATATAGGAACTCGGTCATCGACTGTCTATGTTGGAGGTATCCCATTACTCAGATAGCCATATTTGGCATCCAAGTAGGACGTTAGTCATCTCTTACCCAGAGGCGTGAGCGATGCTCCGACAGGTTGTGTAATCGTCACCTCCGTTCAACCTGCCTGTTGGTCTTGATTGGGATACATGCATAGGTAAGTACCTACCTAGGTGTTTCCTATTCATGTACTCTGCACGCAACGAACGAACCCCCTGGCTAGCAAGACCTAAGTACCTAATTAGCTGTGTTGTGTCCGATCTTGCGACTAGTCGGGCCTCCATATCGAATTAGTACGTAAGTAAGGCTGCGGGGAGCGAGCCCGCTCTCAACACCAAGGAATGCAGCCGAAAGGTTGACACAGTGTGGAGATGGTGGAGTTGTCACAGTGTGGAGATTGTGGAGTTGCCCCGGTTTCTGGCGAGATATTACCCTCTGCCAAGCATACTAGACTTTGAGAAAGTCGCGTTATACGTAATCGGCATCGTGGTTGTGGTCGTGCTCGTGGTCGTAGCGGCAGGTAGGTAGTGTAATCCCCTAACCTCACCCACCTGCCTGCACCCCACAAATGCCTCGTCGCGAGACGCCTTGCCAGTCACGCCATTCACCACTTTCCCGGGGCAAATGCAAGCTAGGCATTTACACGGCCCCGAGTAGCAGAGCAATCCAACTGCTCTGATACCTCCAAGCGTCGCTGCCTTCCCAAGAGACGTAGTCCACGCAGACATTCATCCCCACTCCTCGAACTTCACGTCCCCGATCTTTTGCTCTCCGTAATCTGTTGTGCTTGCCCCGTGTCTACGCATGTGCACGCACACGCATCGCTCCTCTGGGTCTGCTCGTCGAGAAGTACGGCGCTGTGTGGAGCGAAGGGCTGTGACGTTGGATGGTTTGACACTGGACTACCGTCTAGATATAAGAGCACGTTTGACAAGAGTCCTTAGTCCCTGAGTCTCTGGGGTAGAAAGACACTACTTAAGTGTGTACGCGATTTGCGAGTAAGGCCAACTATGTATCATGCGGAGAAGGATAAGTAGGGGGGTTTGGAATGGAGAGTAAGATTGAATGACTACCTAGGTATGTTGATACTATATACGATAGGGTATTGGAGACGAGGCATAGTGGCCATGGACTGTCCATCTTTGTTTCCTCTTTTCTTTTGGAATGAAACGAAATGGAATCAAGGTGGGAAGAGACAACATGTCTTTCTTAGCAGCGAGGCTGTGTGGAAAGGCTGGAGCGCCGAGGTTGCTTGAAGTGCCATGCTGCGTGAGTGAAGCACGCACGATTGCTTCTTAGGCTGGTGGTTGGGATATGGCTGGAGGACTGGGGTAGTGTGTAATATGCAATTCTGGAATTGTCCTCCATTCACACTGCGCAGAGGGCTTGACTCGTAGTCCACCTCCAAGGTTCTCTAGACTACCTAGGTAGGTACCGAGTATTCTTGCAACTCCTCCAGCACCATCACACTACACCACCCCCCTCACTCACCCCCCTCTAACCATAAACTCATCCCCCAACAAGAAACCTCCCAACACATCCCTCAACCCCTCATCATACACCGGCTGCACATCGCTCCCCCCGTCATCCAAACACCCCAGATAATTTGTAATATCCCGCCCGTCACTCTCCCTAACCTCAAACCCGTTTCCCAGAAACTCAAACATATTCGCCCCCCAGTACTCAATGTCGTAGTCCTCGTACCGCACCGCCTCCATCATCTTGAGGAAATGGAGCCGCGAGCCAGGCCAAATAGCCGCCTGCCCGTCAGTCCGACCCTGCTTGAACCAGCTGCGGCACGGCGACACCCACGCCGTTCGCTGCAGGAAGAGGTCTGCGTGCTGGCGGAAGTGGAGGGCGGGTTGCATTTTCGGAGTGAGGGATTTGATGTTTTCGAGCTGGCATTTTGTGATTGCGGCGAACATGTAGCGTGTCCATTGCTCGATGAGCGGGAGGAAAGAGCCGTGTCCAAGGGGACCGTAGGGCCCGCAGAAACTGAATGTGTTGGGGAAGGAGGGCACGCCGACGCTGAGGTACGAGGTTACCCCGTGGGAAGGGCCCCAGAGGTCGCGCAAGTCAGTGCCATTCGCGATGAAGGGGAAGCGTGGGAGCCAGGAGGTGTCGAAGCCGGTTGCGCAGATGATGACGTCGGCGGGGTGTGCGGTGCCAGTGTGGTCGACGAAGCCGTCCGGTGTGATGCGCGCGATAGGGTCAGTGAAGATAGTCGAGTTGGAAGCGACGAGGGCTTCAAGGTAGCCTGGTGCTGGGGTTGGACGGCGACAACCTGGATTAAAGTTTTTGGGAATCATTTTGTCGGCGAGATTCGGGTCGTCGTTGAGTTTCTTTCGCATTTCAGAGTCTGCATACTCGCGGGCGAGTTGGGCTTCTGGGCTACCTTTGATGATGAATTTGAAGCGCTGGTTGAGTTCGTTCTCAATTTGTTTGCGGTATTCGAGGTATTTCTTCGGATTTTCCTCAAGGAATTTGAGTTGTTCTTCACTGTCTGGGCGATGTTAGCTTTTGGCATGGTAATTCAGAAGGATCTCACATCGGAAGTTGGCACCATTCTTGCCAGCCCAAGTTTGCGCGAAGCCTGCTGTGATCCAGATTGGCGATCGAATCCAGTGATAGAGGCGTTCGACTTTCTGCTGAATTGCCGCCACAATCTGCACGCCCGAGCTACCTGCTCCAATGACAGCTACCCGCTTGTTGGTGAGATCAAAGCCCTCCTCATAGTTGGCTGAGTGCATCAACTTTCCCTTGAAGTCCTTCAAACCTGGGATATCTGGCCATTTCCAATTATTGAGAACGCCCCCGGCGTTGATGAAGAATTCGGCACTATCTTCAATCATCTCATCCTTTACCAAGTCACGGATCTTGAGACGCCATACGCCTGCGCTAGAGTCCCACTCGACATGCTCAATACTGTGCTGTAGGCGGATATACTTGTTGATAAAGTCGTTTTCACGCTCAATCGACTTTAGGTACTCCCAAATCTCGGGTGAATACGAGTAGTAATGTGACCAGGACTTGATTTTCCACGAAAATTGGTAGTTGACAGAGGGGATGTCGCAAGCACAGCCTGGGTACCTATTTTCCAGCCATGTCCCACCGATATCTTTGTTCTTCTCATAGCAAACAATTTCTACATTCTCCATTTCTTCCTCGGCCTTCTTGAAGAAGTTCAACGACGAAGCCCCTGCTCCCATGAGAATGATCTTGACTCTTCGCTTCGTTCCCAGAGGTTGTTCTGTAATCTTGTATCCATGCTGATCTGTCTCTGGAGGGAGCTGGTCTCGAATGTTAACATTCTCGTCAGCGAGGTTTCCATGCGCAGCGTAGAGCGACTTGGGTTCTGATTGAATGCCCATTGTAAATACCCAAGTAGTTAAAGTGCAAAGGTAGATGATTAACAAAAAGACTGAAGGTAATAAAACCAGACTCGGTAATTAGTAGGTACTGTCTACATTGATATATATAAGCAAGAAAGGAGGTGCCATGATCAGACCTCGGAAACAAATAGTCAAATCAAGGGTGACAGCATCGAAGCACTAGGTCGACTCTGATGCGGGGTAAGTGTCTGCTGTACCTCGAGGCTGACGAACTTCACACGACGGTGCTGCGAATTCCGTGCAGATGGATATGAAAGAGAAGAAGCTCTGCAGGGCCAGCGCCGCGCATTGGGCGGCCATCACGTCATTGTCGAGATGGATGGAGCATTGAATGGGCGGCTGCGCCGAGTGTGACGGTGAAGCTGTGGTTTTGAGCAGCCGTCAGCCGTGTAAAGCGTTTCTGTCAATTGAGATTGTCTTCTCGACCGCTACGCAGGCGACGACGTGATGTCAGGCAGCAGACGAGGATGTTGCGGGCTGCCCAATTCCCCCAGACACCAGACAGGACGAGGGTGCAGCCAGTCGCACAAGCAACGTGCACAGCCGGAGACGCGCAGAAGGCAGAACGAGGCAACTCGAAAGAGTCGTGTGCCCGGCGGTCGCCAGAGGGCGAAGCTGGCAGCACGCAGAGGCTGGCGGCGGAGCGGCTTTGTTCATGCGTAGGATATTGGGGAGCAGAGCATTAGGGTGCTAGCGGTAAGGCGCTCTCAGGGTCAGCTCGCTCCGTCGTAGGGCTTGCCGTGCGCGCTTGGCACTCGACCAGGCCAGCTTTGCCAGGCTCGTCATCACCGAATTGACAACAACTCTCTCCCCTCCGCAGACCCACGCCCGCGAGACCCAGGGCCATTCAGCAGCACTCCGCCGGGCGACACGCAACCACGCCGCCCGCTCCCCAGCGTCCTCGGCGCCCGCCAGCAGCCCGCGCCCTTGAACGTGCCCCCGCGCCGCGCTACCGCCGCCCACGACACTCGACGGTTCGCACAGGCAGCGCGACAGTCACGGCGCCCTCAGCACCACTCCGTAGCACCTCAGACGACGGCCGTCGACCCCGCCGCCCACACGGCACCGCTCTGCTGTCCGGCGCCTGCGCGGGCTGCGACGTGCCACAATTCCTCGCTCAGCTCAGCGGCCCCGGTCATGCTGCTCGCGCAACCAAGTCGCAGAGCCTCGTGAATGAATGACGACTTGAGCCGCACCAGCCCCTCCATCGCGCCCCTCCAGGCCTCTCCGCCAGCTCGCCCGCCGCCATGTCGTACTATGGCAATGGCCAGAATTACTACAACCCCAACATCCCCCACTCCAACGTAGGCGCGCCCGGCCAGTACCAAGACGCCTATAACCGCACCGCCGGCCCTGACGACGGCGAGCACCAGGCCAACGGCGGCGCCGCGGGCTACGGCTATCCCCAACCTGCCAGGCGCAACAGCTATGCCACCCGCCCCAACGACGAGCTCTTCATGGGCGAGAACAGCTCCCCGCAGCTGAACCAGGGCTCCACCTCACCCTCGGCGGCCGCTTACAACACCACCTACGGCTATCCCCCGCAGTCTCAGCAGCAGTACAATCCCCAAAACTACAACTCCCAGCCCGTCGCCCTGCCCAACCCCACCCAGTATGGCGGCGTCAACAGGACCTTCGCTCCCACCGCCGCGTCCCAGCACCAGCCCTACGTCCCCGCTGCCTACGCCGATAACAACCTCAACAGGGCCAACACGGTGAACCACCCCTATGGCTTCTCGCCCACCTCGCCGACGGTCTCGTACCCATCTCCCACCACATACCAGAACTCGCAATTCGGCAGGACAGCCTCCATCCAGGGCCGGACATCAGCTTACACGCCGCAAGCCCCTCCACCGCTCCCAGTGCCTCCAGGGAGCGCCCAGTCGCCGGCCGACGATTGGGGCACATATCCAGCTCGGCAGCCGTCCAGTGCTTCTCATCGTCCAGCCCAATCCTACTATCCATCTCACGCACCACTGCCTTCTCCCTCACAATCTCACGCACCCCTTCCTTCTCCTCCCATGTACGACACTGGTTATCCATCGCAGCAACGCGTTGATAGATACCCTTCCGTCTCAAGTCACCACTCGAATCCTCTGCCGCCCACGCCTGAAGTTATTCCGCCTCGTGGCTCACCCCAGCGAACAAACACCGTCTCCTCTCGACCTCTCCCCCCTCCTCCGCACGAGTCTGACAGCGATGAGTACTTTGCGCAGCAAAATGGTTCCTCGTACAATCAAGACGAGCTTTTCAATGATGTCCTGAATATGACAGGTGCGCCAACCGGACACCAGCCGACAATTCAAGTACAACAGCCAAACGGTACGCAATACTACACGGACAACTTGAACCGCCAGCCGTCGGGTCGGAATGGAGTCAACGGTGACCGACTAGCGCCTGGATACCCTGCACGAGACACGTACACCAGCGATGAAAGCGATGTCGAGGCAGCTGCCGGCTTAGCTGCACTCCAAGCGGCAGAACAACAGGAGCGGCAGGACGAGGAGCGCAGGCGTAGTGGTGGAACTGGACTCTTCAGCAACTACACAAGCTTGCAGTCGCCGCAATTGCCCACGCACCCCCACCGGTTAGCCGAAGAAAGTGCCAGTGACAGCGATTACGTCGGTGCGGGTATTGATGTCAGCATGTTTGGAGGCAACTTCATGCCTTCTTTCAACTATGGGGGAGATCCAAGTCAGTTGGCCTCTGCAGGCAGTGGTGGCGTATCTACCTCTGGCTCCCAACGACGTTCAGAGCCTGCTAGCGAGGACTACGACCCGATCCACCCCTTCCCATCTTTCTCCACCAACGCTCGTGTCGACACTTTTGGAACGGGCGGGTTGGAAGAGCCCAGCGCACGACGGCGGAGTTATGACGAAGGCGATGAAGTTACGCTCATGGATAGTGCATCTACCATGTCTGGTTCTACTCTTGGACCTCTATCTGCCATGGCTGGAGAACCAGCAGATATGTTTTTCCATCCAGGCATTTCCCACCGGCCACTGCCACCTCCACCATCTTCCAACAATGCGAACCGGCGACTCAATCATCAGAGTACCAGCTCAAATGGTTCAGGTTCCTACGAGTACTGGCGTAATGCTCCATCCTCGCGGAGCTCTTACCCCGTCGATCCGAATGCCATGCAAATGGTATCTCCGACAGGCGCAACTGTACCTCGTTCAACTTCTCTACTTCAACACAGCAATGCTCCCACCGCGATACCGCTCCCACGATCAAAGACCGATGCCGATCAGGGGCACAGGGCGCGGCAAGCTGCCAACCGTAATACATTCTACGGCGGTGCCGTGGATAGTGACGGAAATACATTGACTCCAGGTAGTGCAGAAGGTGTGGCAATCGACCTGCCCACACTCCCTGCTGGCAAGCGCTTCAACCCTTCCAAACTGTCTACGAATGACTTTAGGAAGTGTACCGAGCCGTGGGCGCTCAGCTCAGTGATTACTTGGCTCAAGACCATGACCGAAGGCGAGAATGATTTGAAAGAAGGACCTATCCAAGATGGACTGATCGCTCTCTTCACGCACAAAGTACCCACAATGAACATCGCAGATGCCGAGACCTTGAGCAGTCGAGTAGTTGCTGAGATGTATAAAGCCGGGACCCTTGTGCACGATGAGGAATGGTTGAAGTTTTCATCCACTAGCATGACTGGTGTCATCTTCCAGCTCACGGGTGCAGGCTGTTATGCGCCGATGCTACACTCTCACACCAGCCCGGGCCGATGCTACTCGCATCACTGTCAAAGGACACTGAAGAAGATCGATCTCAACTCGCCATCGGCGGCGTCACAATCAGAAGACTGGGCTACTTATTTCAAATTGAAGAAAGAAGATGTCGAGGGCGTGCACAAGAAGGAAATCGAGCGCCAAAACATTCTTCACGAAATCGTACAAGGCGAAGACAACTACATGGAGCGACTTGATGTTCTTCGCCGCCTCTATCGTGATCGATTAATGGGAGCACAACCTCCTGTCATTCCACCCAAGAAACTAAATCGTTTCATCAATGATGTATTCAGCAAGGTGGACGCCGTCCGAAAAGCGAATGAGGACCATCTCTTACCGCAGATCAAGTACCGACAACAAGAACAAGGACCTTGGATTGTTGGCTTCAGTGATATCTTCAGAGAATGGATTCGCAAGGCGAAGCAAGCCTACATCGAATATGCTGCAGCTTTCCCTTATGCCAGTTTCCTCGTCCGCCAAGAAGCTGACAGAAATATGCTCTTTCGAGCATTCCTGGACGAAGTCCGAAACAACAAGCTGTCGAACAAGCTCAGTTGGGACACTTATCTGAAAGGTCCCATTGATAGGCTCCAACGATACGGTCTGCTCCTTGATACAGTGATTAAGAATTCTACTGTAGACAATGAGGAGAAGCGCAATCTGATCATTGCAAAAGAAGAGATTAAGGCGGTTACGCTAGAGTGCGATAGCCGTGTAGCTGACATGAGCCGGAAGGTCAGCCTTACGGACCTCCAAGCGAAACTCATCCTGCGTCCGGGTATGCAACGAGTAGAGCTAAATCTGGATCATCTCGGACGAGAGCTTATCTTCCGCGGCGATCTGCAAAGAATGGGAGGCAGTCGATTCAACTGGCTCGAAACGCATGCCCTTCTATTCGACCATTATCTGGTCCTCGCGAAGACGGTTTCGACCAGGGAACAAGACGGGGTCGGCAAATCAGAGAAGTACGATGTCTCCAGGCTGCCAATCCCTATGGATCTTCTTGTACTTGAGAGCGAAGATGACGACCCCGTTGTTCGCTCTACAATGAAGGGTATATCCACGGTCAATCCAGGTGTCGGCAAAGTTGTTAACGCTGGAGGACGACCCGGTAACAGTCCTGTTCCAGGTGCCTTGCAGCACACAAACACATCCAACTCCTTGGGATCGACAAATACCGCCGGCTCTGGCAAGACGCTCGTCAACACTACCACCGTCGATACCGGAAAGGACGAGAAGATTCTGTATCCTTTTAGGGTGAAGCATCTTGGAAAAGAGACATACACACTATACTCCACATCTGCAACAAATCGAGCCGAATGGTGTGACAAGCTAATCATCGCAAAGACGCGACATGCCGCTGCATTGTTTGCACAAAACGCTGAACCATTCCGGTTACGCGTTATGGCTGATGCAGCCTTTGCATACGACAGTGCCATGCCATCACAAAGAGCCATTACCATCAAGGGCACACCACTTGATCGATCTGTGGAAGAAGTGGAGAAATTATTTGTCAACGTTGGTCGTCCAGTTCCAATCTGCCGAGCTCGCGTCAATTGCGCTACTTCCTTTAATCAACCATATGGCAAGCACATGGTCGCGGTTGGTACTGACATTGGTGTCTATGTGTCTGAGTTTGACAACCCTCGAGGTTGGTCAAAGGTGAGTGCAACATGTGAGATCAGCGAACTTAGCTAACATACACAGGCAATCGTTGTCCCAAGAGTCACACAAATCGCTGTGCTCGAACAATTCAGCTTGATGCTGTTAATATCTGACAAGTCGCTGGTCGCATACCATCTAGATGCTGTTTGCCCTGTCAGTGGAGTCGCCCCTACCAGTGACTCTTCCCGGCGAGCACCACAAAAACTATCTGGTGCGCGCGACATTGGTTTCTTTGCCACAGGCACAATGAAAGACCGTACCCTTGTCTTCTACAAGAAGCGTGACGGCATCTCGTCGACCTTTAAAGTCCTCGAACCAGTCTACCAGAAGTCGACGGAGAAGAAATCCCGATTCTTCAAATCCGGCCGCACCGAGTTCTTCCGCGAATACGACGAATTCTACATCCCAGCCGAGTGCTTCACAATCAACCTGTTCCACTCATCCCTCGCCGTCTCAACAGCCAAAGGCTTCGAAGTCCTCACCCTCGACAAAAAGCAACCCTGGTCCGTCCCAGACCTCAAGCAACCCCATGTCGCGACCATTGCCTCGCGCCTCACCGGCCAAAACCCACTCGGGATGTTCCGTCTCTCCGACCAAGAGTTCCTGCTCTGCTACGAAGAGTGCGCCGTGTACATCAACAAGAATGGCGACATTTCGCGCTCCGTCATCATGGAGTTCGTCGGCAAGGCCAAATCCGCGGCCATGTACGGACCATACGTGCTGCTCTTCGACCCTGATTTCGTCGAGATCCGCAACGCGCAGAACGGACGCTTGCGCCAGGTCATTGCCGGCCGCGACGTCAAGTGCCTGGATGATGGGCTGGGCGGCGGAACGGGCGGACGAACCGTGAAGTTGAGTTTGCAGCATCCGCAGCAGGAGAGGTGTCAGGTTGTTGTTGAGCTTGTGCTTAACGAAGGGCAGAAGGAGTGAGTGAGTGGTGGCCGTTGCGTCATCGTTGTGATGGTCATGATGTATGATTTATTTTTCGCGGCTATTCCTGATCTTGAAGACACGTGTGTGGCAACCTATGTGGTGTACGTGCCCGAATGACTGGTTTCACGTGCTGAATGAAACCGGGAGAGAGCAGAGGAGAATGAATGCATGTGTAGATATGGTGTTCTGGGAGTCGGGAGTCGGGACTTGAAATTTGCTGTATGGTGCAGTTTAGGCCTGGTCGGGTTGGGTTGCACACATGTAGGTGACCTACCTACCGAGTTAGTTAGTTCTTGTCGATCTCTCTCCCTTTGGACAAGGGGAAACGGAATCTAATGTGTGCTATTTGCTATGGGTAAACATTGAGATGTCGGGAGGGGTTTTTTGCGGGAAGCGAGCGAGTAAGCAGGCGACTGGGACTGGCTGGGTATGATGGATGGAGTAGAGAGAGATAGGTACCTGGGTAGTTGTTGCATATTCTATTCTATTCTATTCTGTTATGTTCTGTTCTGTTCTGTTGTGAGCTACTCTTCGGTGTGTCTTTGGTGTTCTGCATGGTAGGTAGGTCTGACATGGAAAGTAACTTGGTGTTGTCTTTCAAGAAGGACTCAGTCGCTGGACTGTTGTCTGATATCACGTCCTGCGAAGACTGACGGTGTATTCCAGCACGACGGGGGATATATATGTATCTGATATACAGGACGCGCGGGACAGGTGGTCTACGGGGCTATCCCTACTAGGGACGTACATTGATCGAGACAAGCGGTGTGATCTACGGGCCTAAAGTGCGGTGCAGATGTGCAGTTGTATGGGTTTCTCACAACCTCGATATCTGTGTGCTTATCGAAGGAGTTGGTCTGGGGTGCGGCGGGTGTGCATCTCCTACGTACATTGTCTATTCGTCAGGCCTGCGAATGTGGGTAGGTACCTAGGTAGGCAGGTGCGAGAATGCAAGCATAACCTTCGTGTTTTATAAACGCCCTGTCTTTTCCCCGTTCCCGTGTCTCTCTACCGCCATCTGCCTTCGACTCCACCACATAAATATATTTTCCCCCGCTAGATCGGATCCTGCAGCATACTTATCCCTCGTTCGTACGCAGAGGCCTACTTCAAACATGGGGTGGACGGGAAGGCGGCGTTCAAGTTTTCTGGCATAAGCGGCTGACAAGTGCCATTAGAATTGTCTCAGATAGAGCTCATCATTGAAGGACAAAGGGTACGGAGACTGGTGTCACCGTCGCTGTCCGCTTCCGTAGCATATTACATTGCAGAATAAAATGCTTCAGAGAGCTTTCAATCTCCGGTATACATGCGACTTCTGTGAGCACTTACACCCTCCTTCTAAAAGCTGTACTGTCAGGCAAATTAGAAGATTTCTAGACGTATAAGATGGACTTTGCAGGCTCCGTAGAGGGTGTCAAAGAAGGAGATGAAGAGTGAAAGGAAGGATGTGTATAAAGTCTTCAATCCAAAGTAAAAAAAAAACCCCCCTAACATGCCAATCTAACCATCACGCTGCCCTCAACACCCAAAAAAGTCTCTTTCACCCCAGTTTCCCAGTCAGTCTCCCCTAACCCGTTACTACACCTCTTCCAACCAGACTTACCAGCCTGATCGTTTCCCCTAAACCACCCCAGTGTGCTAGTTCTACGGCAACCCACCTCCCCTCCCACCTCCCAGTCAACATATCTCCCAAGCACACTCTACCCAGGTCCTTCGTTCCCACGAAATTCACATAAAACCGCACCATGCACGTACACATGCCACCCATGCTCCCTAGTCTTAATCCTAATCCTATCCTTAATCTCAATCTCTTTCTCTCTAGTTTTCCCTCGAAACCTTTGTCTATCAGCAGCAAGCAGTAGCAGTAACAGTGCTATTACTATTTAATCCCTATCACCGCATACTACAGTAAAAATTAAACCAGCTTCCCATCAGCCAAGTGTGCGCCACACTCAAGCAGGGATCATGATGCCCCACCTAGCAGATCTCACCTAGCGTTGACCTGTTAGCACACGTACAACGAGACTTCGAGCACGGCACTTCTCAACGCATAGAGCTCATACTTCTATCAGATCCCACTAATATCCCCCCTTCGCCTCTGTTTTCAAGCACACAGTAACGACTGTACAGGGACATGATCGGACCTCTACTTGACTTAGTCTTGCAGTCAGAATAATTTTAACCTGTCCGGACGTTCGCATCTCCCTTACAAGTAGCTGACAACTCTCCCCTAAGCCATCTTTTACCCAATTTTGTGCATCAAGTGACTTGCGGGCAGGATCCTGAAGCCTACAGGATGGGCGGCCTCCTAAGAGACTGAACGAGAGGCTCGTCTCCTGATCTTGCATTCCACGATTTGTAACAACGACACTACCGATGTCTTGTGGAGGCAAACCAATCAGTTTTATCTCCGGATACCATTTGAACAAATTTAGAGAAGACGTTGGTTCACTGAAATGAAGGTCATTCGTGCCCCTGATCCAGAACCATCCAACACCGTCTTGTGCATTTGCAATGCTTGGAAATCGAGACTGCTGTAAAGGCCGAAAAAGATTTTGTCTGATGTATACAGTTTTTAGGGGTATTTGCCGGCCTTTCATTATCGGTTTACGTACTTCGAGAATATTTGGGTTGATCCGAATGTATTGTTCTCCTTGAATATGCTGTAACACTATAGCGTACTGGTGATCATCCTCTGAATAGTGGCATGAAAGACGAGCGAAGTAAGTCCCATGCTCGCGCGGATGAGGTTCTAATTTGAACGTCGCACATATGCCTCGGCTAGTGACTGATGAAGGCTCTCTTCCGCTCAAGAATCCAGGCCACGCTATGCTTCTAGATGCATCGAAATGTCTCGGAGAAGTAGCAAGTAGACCGGTATGGAAGCTTGAATCGCTTGACTTCCATGCGAAAATACTCTGATCATCAGAGACTTTCATGATCTCTTCCTGCAGTCTGATGAACGCCCTGCCTTTTTCGCCATATAGGAGGGGCATGTTGATGTCAAATATACCCAGAAGTGAGTACGCAATATCCTCTTCTCTTGTCGTTATCCTCTTCGACATCCAGGACATTCTATCCGCGATACTACAAACGCTCGGATGATCTCCCCCAAGCACTCGTCCATCAATCCCAGTAATGTTATGAAGGTCAGTAGCACGCTCCGTTTTAGTCCCGAGATAGGTCCATTCCTTTGAATAGAAGACGACCTTTGGAGGAGCGATCAGTTCTTGCAGAGTCCATCCTCGTGTGAACCATTTGCTCTTGGCAAAAGTGACAGTCTCGGGATCGTCAGAGAAGTTTCCTTCAGACTCGGATACGTCTGACAGGTAAGCGTAGCATGTCATTGCCTCCTCGTACCAACTGTACATCGAGTTTATGGCTTCTGAAAGCTCGGCGCTGCTTGATTTGTCGATGCAGCAGGTGTCAATCCAGAAATACTCGAGACCATCTTTCTGAGCTTGCTTGGCACAAAGTTCAATCTTCTGATAGCCGGCTTTTTGCTTGCCTGCCTTGTCTACCAGGTCCCTGAACGTGACTTCCTGCCCTTTCTCCCCCCAAACATGCGAAAGAATCGCATAGGGTTGCATCTTATCGCTATTCAGCTCCACGAGGCTGAAGTCGCCGCTGGCCTCGATCTTCAAGAGTCGCATACTGCAAGAGCTTTGTGAGAGCCTCTACTCGATGGGCTGTAGGAGAAGATAATAGTAAGCTATGTAATTGTCTAGAACGTACTAGATAGACGTTGTAGCATCCTGTAAGCGTGGTAAAAGATCTAACAAAACCTCAAATAGTGGGGTAGCAAATGGTGTAACGTGACATCCTTTATATGGATCACATAAACGAGCCAGTCAGCGTACCTTATGTTGCTGCTATCAGATGGACATAATTGATCCTACTGCATATGCCCATCCAGAAATCTTCTTAGAAGAATAGAAACTTTAGTTTTATGTGTTAAAGCGTCTCGTTACCGTCTGTGTCTCGGCTCGCAGTGAGCGACCTTCCACTTCATTCATGATAATTGGCATCGCTATGCAAGACCTTAACAATTCCATATTCCTCATTCCAAACTTCAAAGCAAAACTAAGCCCTCGACTCATTTGTTCTTCCCAAATTATGCTCTTCCTGATCGGATCCCTCATTATAAACGTCTTCATCCTCATCCGTAATACCCGTGATCTTCGTCATAATGACTGCAGCAAATGTATCCGCGCTGACATTCACTGCTGTTCGGAAGCGATCCAAGAACCAATCGATGGCCACAACCACGGCGTACATACCCGTAATCGGGACGCCGATGCTGCCTGCAATCATGACGGTGAGAACTAAGCTGGAGCTGGGAATGGGCGTTGTGCCGATTGAGGCGAGCGTTGAGAGGAGGATGACAATGATGTAGTTTGCTGCGTTAAGGGTGATGCCTTGGGTTGCTGCGAGGAAGACTACCACAATGGGGAAGTAGATTGCTGTGCCGTCCATGTTCTAGAAGGGGTTCGTTAGAATGACTGTACATATTGTGTATAGATTTTGACATGACTTACCAACATACAACCAAGCGGACAGGTAAAATGAGTAACAGACCTGGGTATTCCTCGCTCAAGCACGCACCGAATGGTAACAGGCAGAGTAGCAGCACTCGATGCGGTACCCCACGCCGTGATCCACGCAGGACTACACTTCAGCCACATGGAGTACGGGTTTGTGCGCACAATGATAAAGTATATCAGCGGGAGAAGGATGAAAAGATGAATGACCATGCCAGTCAAGGTACCCGCGATAAGTATACCAAGGTTCATACCGATCTCGCCGATATCGAGGCGGAACAGATTAGGTAAGATGAGGAAGAAGACACCGACGGGCGCCATGTAGATCAAGATGGTGATGATTCTCATGACGATGACCTCGACCTCTTCGACTGCGCGCATCAGTGAGCCTCCAGGCTTGAGCACGTAGCCGAGCACGCAGCTGACGACGACGACGGCGAGAAGACTGTCTGTCGCCAGGGCGTTGACAATGTTCTGCGGCACAAACGAGTAGAACATGTCGACGACTACATCGTGGATCTCGACGTCTTCACGCTCTTTAAACTTCTCTTCGTCCTTGGGGTCGACGCTGAGTTGGTCGTCACTGACTCTTTTCATGAGTTTTGACCAGACGAGGGCGACTAGCAGCGTAGAATGCGCGACGGCAATGATGGTCGTCACAATGTAGTAGCCGATGGTCCACTGGGCGAGTTTGCCGGCTTTGCCCTCGCCTTGGGACATTTTGCGGAGGCGTTGGATGGCTAGGATCATTGCTGTGACGATCATGGGTAGCACTAGGCTGATTAGACTATTGTTCAAGTAGATTGCTCCATATTACTTACCAACACAGCGCAGAGCACGCAACCACAGGTTACCGGGGATTGCTAGAAGTGCAACACACGCTTCCGGAATGTCGTCCACGGATGCTGTAACAGCTAGACCAATGGCGATGGCCAAAAGTGCAGCAATAATGATCTGCCATACTGAGCCAGGCGTCAAGACCCTCTGGATGAAAGTCTTCTTCTCCTCTACCGCCACTGTCGCTTGGGGCGTCAACGTCGAAGGTGAGGTAGTCTCGCGGACATTTTTATCGTCCGAAGGATCCTCGTACTTCTCCATGATGGTATGCTGAACAGAATCCTAGCCGTGAAGAGAGATCGTTGCAGTCTCTACCAAAGGGCAAAAGAATGGAGCAAGATGATCTCAAAGTGCAGGTCACAAGCCATCATCTTATACACCCTTCTACCACCACCTACGCACATACTCCACTCGACCCGTGGCCACTCCGAGATAACAACTTCTTTCCAATTGGTAAGGACCGTCGACAGCATATGCTCCCATGTCTCTTCCCAGCGCAACATTGTTTCTTGGTCTCATTGGCAGCGTTGGCAACCACATCGCGATGGGAAGGTTACAAGCAAAACTGCGTTCCGAATTCCGACTCGTCGTTGGACACCGTAACCGCAACGGGCAAGGATCGCCTTAGTCTGTACAAAGTGCCAAGAGCGAGGCCTGAGATGCCACGCCTTATCCGCACGTTTAAATAAGGGCCATTGGCTGGAGCGGACACATAGACATGCTGGCCCCGTTTTGTGGGGCTCGAGCACGAGAGCTCTGGTGTTCCTCGTGTGTTCCACCGACTTGGCTCTCCGAGAGGATCAACTTGGCGGGCCGTGCCACTTGCGTGGGCTAAGGAAAAGCGTCGTAGTAGTGTGGGAAAAGGCGGCTTAAGGGAATTAAGGTAGGCATGGTAGATGGGGAGACAAACGGCAGAATGCTCGGGGGTCGCCAAGTTGAGTGATGGCACGCGACAGTGGAGTGACGAACAGTGCCAACGTGTACAAAGTACGAAACTAATTACTTACAGCTCTTCTTGTCTGAAACTGTAATTTGAATTATTATGATGAAGCGGGACGACAAGTTCATGGAGTTTATAGTGGTAGAAGTAAAGAACTCCACGACTTCAAGCCTACGTGAGCACTGAGCAGACATGGCAACATCTTGGCTTCAGTCCGGCAGATCGGATAGGCAAGATATTATGGAGACTGAGACCTTTCTCCACAAAAGATTATGCTGGGGGTCAGTTGCACTACATTCCAGGGCATCGGGCAACGCTAACTGGTTGGTGATTTCCCACTTCCCGGATTGTCTTGCATTCTGGATGCGCACCAGGCACCGAAGTCCTGGATACATACCAGCGCTAGGACTGTCATTGACAAGTCTACGGCTTGCTGACCTATAGTATGCAGATATCTAGTCGTTGAGTAGCAAATCAGCTGATCGTAGTATTGGAAACCCCCATCCGTGTGTAGATCTGCAACTTCTACTCCGAAGCCCTGGTAAGATGTAGAAATCACCACGAAGGCCCCTGTGTAATTGTACTCTAAAAATGACTTTCCAAAGGTCGTAACACTAGGTCCTTCGTGTAGAAAATGGGGCATTACATCTAAGACTTGATTACTTTAGTTAACCTATAGACAAATATAATAACGTTGCTACATGGGCTTTCCTGAAAAGCGTACATGTATTTATAGATGCCTCATGATTAGTGTTATCTTGCTTCTAGAGCTAAGTTCTGTAGAAGGGATGTTGTCTTCTGCATTTTAAGCTGGTATATGTATGTAAAGAAGCCTCGATTATATGCAGGAGACTTCAATCCGGTTTAAGGACAAATAGTAACATTGAAGGACAGCCAAAGACTTCCGGCTTATTGCTAACTACTTTTTGCAGATATGACAATCTAGTCCTACGCAAATACGGCTTTTCGGCGTCTCAGGGTGTCTAGACCGCTCAACATGTCGTCGAGCCTTTCAATCCGCTGGAGCGAGGGACAGAAATAATCTCTAGCTTCGTCCACATATTGGGCAGTTACCTGTGCTAATAACTGCAACATCAGACTCTTTTTCTTGTCTATTCTTCTATCAACCAAGCCTACATCTCTTCATCACACACGCTCTCCCTATCTCTCTCTAAAACTCACTTACTACTCAATCGTCTCCTCCTTCTGCTAGGAGCTGCTCTCTGTCATCTGTACCCCTGTTCCCCTTCCTTTTCTTACAAACACATCACCCCACTTGATTCGAGTGTTTTCTTTGAAGAAGATTGAGTATACTACGGCGATGTAGAAGATGTATTTTTTATGCAGGGTAAGGAGAGGTGACGAAGGTATTTTCTACTTGCGGAAGGGAAGTGTCTTGTGCGGGGCTGGTGATTGTGCAAGCAAAGGATAATGTGGAAGGTTGACTGTAAAAATGAAGAATCACTTGGGTAGACAGGTGATTTGAAGAGGTTTCAGGTGAAACAGGGTTCGGTATTGCAAAGGTACAACGCGAAGGACTGGAAGAACTTTATGAATATTGAAACTAAGAATAAGAAACATCTTGACCTTTCGTTTGCTACAAGCATTCAAGGCATGGTGTGAAGAATGGCACTTGAATGCAGCACAGAGATGTCAGTAGACACAAGGTTATTCCAAAAGCCAACAAGTCAAGCATGCACTTCAGCTTTCATACTCATGATATCAGCCTTGCGAACATGTCTATGCTTGAATAGATTCTTGAAGAGAAATCCTCCATGCTCACGACATATTCTGATGTTGTGGTCGAGCGACGAGATGGGTTAGCGTCACGTTGACATTTTCAGGCCAAGCCCCTGTTCGTCCGTTTTGACGGTGCTGGGATTGTGTCTTGGCTGCTTGATTTCAGGTCGGGCGCGAACCATGACCTTCAGGAATACAATGTCTCGATTTATCACTGGACTACTGTCGCTGTTCGATACCCGTGGCTGGTCGAGTTGTTGCCAGCAGGAGCCTCGAGAATGGGCAATAATGAAAGTTAGAACTGCACAGCCATGTAGCGTCTTGATGGTGGGTTCTCAATCAATGGTTGTTGCGGGGACGGCGCTACTCGAGTGGGGACACGAGTCTTACCACCGATCCCGACCCAAAGAGGACTAGACGGGAACTACAGCGAATATTTTCGTGCACCATCTGCATCTGCGAGGGGCTTTCACGAACTGCGATTGTAGTTGTGCGAACAGAAAAGAAACCCTTGATAACGGACGGAAGTCAAAGATTAACGACGCAGGGCAACGTAACAGGGTGGAAGCACCGCATGTCTCAATGACCTGGTTCCGTCGTCGATCTGCTGTGTCGTGTTTCACCACTGGGTGCCGTCGATGTCGTGCAGAGCGGGCGATTGCCCGGAGAGTCACAAGGCAGCCTGTGCATGCCTACTCTCGAGACAGAAGCAAAAAGCGAGCACGACAAAGGCAAGCGAAAGGCAAGCGAAGAGGCTGTGGTGGAGGCTTTTTGTTATTTCACTGGCCGTGGTGGCCGAGTCCGTCGCAGCAGCTGATCGTGTTGCGGCCGGTTACGGTAGTCGAGGCGCGTTGGCTGATGACGGAAAAGGCCAAGAATAGAAAACACGGAAGAACACGAAGAGGGAGGATGGGAGAGTCGGACAGCATGGTGGAAGTTGGGACGACAATCTCAAAGGCTTTTGGCATGGGAGAAACCGGTTGGCGTGATATAGGGATGGCCCAAGTGATAAGGGCGTTCCTGATAGAGATGGCAGATTGACAGATTGACGCCGGGCGTGCAGGCAGCGGATGGACCTTGCATCCTTTGACGCAGCTATCCGCGAGGCCTCGTCTGCCAAGGCCCGCGGTCGCGGCAGGTTTGCTCTTTGCAGCGGCCGTCGTAAGCAGGCCGAATCGGGCAGTCGCAGGTCGCAGCGAAGGAGCGAAGGAGCATAGGGGGCAATATTTGGTCCCAGCAGTGGGAGCAGCGCGCGGCGATAATGGCCGCCAGAAGCGTGGGCAGACGGCGTCAACAGGCTGCACGTCGAGGCAGGTCGAGGAAAATCATGGTCCGGGCCAGGTCGTTATCTTGAATTAATGTGCGCTGCCTTGTTGAGTGGGCTGGACGAGGTTGGCACAATTGGCGGGACGTCATGGGCCCGCGCTGGTTGCCCTAGTGAGAGGCAGGTGCAGCCCGTCAGCCTCTGTCGCACCAGCCGTCCTTGCCGGCCCTACCATAGAGTACCACCACCACCAGCCAGTCCACCACCTGCGCGACCTCCCTTTGCCATTCCCACGCCACGCCGCCTTGACCTTGACCGCGCTGCTCTTCTGCCTCTCCCGCTGTCCTTCGCTCTGTCGGGAACTGCGCTGGCCGACTCTCCACTTCAACCCCCCTATCGCTTCATAGACCTCGCATCCGCCCCAACAGTGCGCCGCCGGGTCCACAACACAGCGTGCCCTCGAGCCGCAAGCAAGTCGCCTCTCGTTTTCCTCCCCATAGCCTGTTGGAAAGGCTCCACCGTCGCTCTCCATCGCAATGGCCTACCGGCAGGACCTCGACGTGTCGCCCGTAGACGGCCCAAGCCACGACTTTCCTCCCCCTCCGCCCATCCATCGCCAGCCCGTCGGCTCCCACGCCAACAGCCAGTACCAGCAGATGCAGAACCAGCGGCAATACGGAGACCCCAACAACTACTCGGACCTCTCAACCCCGGGCGCAACGCCTGGGTCAGACAACCTGAGCCAACACTCTGCCGGCAGCGGTGGCATCAATGGCATGGCTTCTGGCGTGAACGCGAGGGAAAATGGACTGCCCTCTTCAAGATCCTTCGACGGCCGCAGCCGCAATGGCAATGGCAACGGAATGCCAGCATCACAGGCCCGCCCCATGGGTGTCCCAGACCGAAGTCCAAACACAACACCTTTCAATGATCAGTATGCCTATGAATCGCCGTTGCAACCCCGGGCCATGTATTCACAGCGTTCTTACGGCTCCAATGCTCCCCTCGCAGCAGGTGCCGGTGCTTCAGCAGGACTCTACTCAAGCAACAGCTCGATGCATAGTATACCATCCCCGCCACAGGGAGTTCCGTACTCAGACACCCCGTACAACCGCTACTCGTCATCTGCACAAAACCTCGCTCCCCAAATGGGCGCCATCAACCCTCTGGAACTTGCCGACGACGACGATTGGGGCATGGACACCAACCCACAAAACAAACGACGCTCCTTTGTACCCTTCGGGCATGGAAGTTCGCGAGATGGCAGCCGTCAAGGATCACCGGGCTCGTCAATCAATGCTGGAGTATTAGGCGCTGGTGCCGCTGCCGCGGGTGGAGCTTCAGCTTTTGCTGCAACTCGGGACGGAAACGGAAACTACAATGCTGTCCCCACTGCTAATGGCAGTAACGAACTCATCGCAGAGAAGTCGTGGAAAAAGCCGGATGATCTGCGCAAGAGGAAGAAGAATATGTGGATCGCCATTATCGTCATCGCCATCGTAGTGCTTGGTGCAATCCTCGGTGGTGTTTTGGGTGCCATGTTGAACAGAAGCGGTGGCAAAGACGGACAGAACAGCTCTGGTGGTACAACGGCCGGCGACGTTACTGCTGACAATAAAGACGACCTCGGAATCGACTCCTCAGAAATCAAGGCATTGATGAACAACCCCAACTTGCACAAAGTCTTTCCCGGCATGGACTACACTCCTCTGAACACACAATGGCCAGCTTGCCTCGATGTTCCCCCGTCGCAGAACAACATTACCCGGGATATGGCTGTCATGTCTCAGTTGACGAATGCTGTCAGGCTTTACGGAACCGACTGCAACCAGACTCAGATGTTGATTCATGCCATCGACCGTCTTGAAATCAAGGATACCATGAAACTCTGGCTTGGTGTTTGGCTAGACGGCAACGTCACGACGAACACACGACAGATTGATCAAACATGGCAAATTCTTGACGATTATGGCTGCGATTACTTCAAAGGCATCATCATCGGCAACGAAGTCCTCTATCGAGAAGATCTTACCGTAACGCAGCTCCTGGGACATATCTCTGACTTCAAGAAGAACATCACCGACCACAAATGTCAGCTTCCGGTCGCCATGGCAGATCTTGGTGACAACTGGACTGCAGAGATGGCTACCAAGGTCGATATCGTCATGTCTAACGTCCATCCTTTCTTCGCTGGCGTTGACGTCTCCCTTGCTGCGGGCTGGACATGGAACTTTTGGCAGCAGAATGATGTCGCACTTACCGCAAGCAATGCCAACATCAAGCAAGTTGTTGCTGAAGTTGGTTGGCCTTCTGCCGGAGGCAAGAATTGTGGACAGTCCCCTATTTGCGATGACACTGTCAAAGGTTCTGTTGCCGGCATTGATGAGATGAACCAATTCATGGAGGACTGGATTTGCCCCAGTATGAAGAATGGAACAGAATACTTTTGGTGAGTTCAACACATTCGACTACTATTGAATCTTTTCTAATCCCCATCTAGGTTCTCAGCATTCGACGAGCCCTGGAAGATCCGCTACAATACCAAGGGCAAGGAATGGGAAGACAAATGGGGCTTGATGGACATCAACCGCAACCTCAAGTCCGGCCTTAAGATTCCAACATGCCCCGGTCTCTCGCTACCTTCATAAATCCTCCCTTCAGCATTAGCAGCAGCATACACGAGCATGACTTTTTTTGCATGACGGCATGGCGTTTCTACGGCGTTGAACCATTTCCTCGGAAATCTTTGCACGGCGGCGGGAGTTCTTTTTTTGGTTTGCCCGACCGCCATATCGATCTCTTCGAAAGCTTATATTTGGCGCGCATGTGCATAAGGCTGGCCTGTTTTTTGTTTGCCCTTTTTTCCATGGCGCTAGCGGCATTTGGGGGGCTTTGTACATTGCCTTTTTGGTTTCTGTTTTCTTGGTGTGTATCGTGTTTTGGTATATATTCTAGGAAGGATGGCGGTGGACTGGGATATGAGGACTTTTTTGCCTGTGTATATCAATTTGGGCAGGGGAAAGGAAATTCAATTGGGCACATAACTGGACTGAAAGGAGGGTTTGGATGGGCTGGGAGACATCAGCCTGAGCCAAGAAGAGAAGAGGCATTTGTCTGGCGAGAAGGAATCGTAATGAGTGAGTGGCCTCTGACGCTCCGCAGTCGCCTTGACTTGTCGATTGGGAGGGCTTGTAGATAGATTGCTGTGCTGTGCCGTGCCGTGCTAAATAAGCATGAGCACGGGCACGCATGATATGATGTATGAATATAAAAGATTATCATCCTTACCTAGTTCCCTAAGAAGAATGCTTTATTCTTGTCTCTGGGCAGTTTGCTGCAGTGTGATTGATTCATTCGACGGCCTGTATTTGAAGCTGGTTTGGGTGGTGGTAAGGCAAAGATTTCCTGGAAGTTGCGAGGAATTTTAGTATGGTATGGGGCGCGTGGCGATGGGGGTGGATGGTACTATGTTGGTAATGTTATTGTTATTGCTTACTGCTTGCTGATGGATAGCTGATGGTAGATGTCTCGGCCAAGACACAAGGAAAAGTGCGTTGATATGGGTCCAAGTGCCCCCATTCCTCGTCTGTAAGAGGGATGTTTTGAATTTTCAGGTTCGGTGTTAGGATTAGGACTAGGAGTTACGTCGTTGGACATGGATGATGAATGAATGGGTGGATATGTTGGTGGGCTAGTCAGTCAGGCGCCTCGGGTATGGAGGTATGCGTGGAGAGCGAGATTGGGGTTGGGAGTGTGGGCGGTGTATGTGGGGTATGTGTAAGTGGATTTCGTGGGAACGAACGACCTGGGTAAGTGGTGCTTGATAGATAACAGTTGAGTTGAGTTCGGTGTGTGGTTGCAGTGCGGTGGAGGTGGGAGCTGGAGGGGAAGGGGAGGTGGACTGCCGTGTAGCGATTGTATTGTCAGTCTAATAAAGGGGATGAATTGGATTGGTAGTTCCGTTTGTAAGGGAATGATGAAGGGCGTGAGAGGGCCTGGGTAATGACGTGAAAGAGATTGTTTACTTTTTGATAATCAGGGTCTGTTTAGCCGTTCTGTCATTTGGGGATGTGGGGACTTGATACGCATCCTTCTCCTTCTTCATTCCCCTCCTCCAACATTTCATTTACAGTCTGCAAGCTCCATAATATACCATCATATAGTTATTGGAGCCTCCTAAATCTCCTCAAAGTACAGTTCTTAGAAGGATAGTGTGCGTGGCTAAGCTCTTGTATAGAGATCTGAGGATTGCTAAGAGATGAAGTTTAGTATGAAAACATGGACTTTTTTTCCCAGTTCGATTGTTGCCTGTCGATTGAAAAAATATTGATCAAGAAACAGTCTGAAAGACACCTTTCACCCCTGAATGGACCTCTTTTAGATTGACGACGTGATGAAGAATGTGGGTTTGGATGTTACGCGGGTAGGTAAGGAGATATATCTGTGGAGTGACAAGATATCTGTTTCTATTCGAGGATATAGTTCCACCCATCGCCATGGCAGATGACGACTGCTGGCGAGACTGCGGAATTATAGATTACCGACGTTAATAATTTTGACTAGAAGAGAGGATTGATTAAGTAGAGCGCAAAATGAACCCAACGAGACTATATACAATTCTCAGCGACATCATCCTGCTCTCTCATCTCGGACTCACCCTTCCAACCCAGAGGGCTTCGAAGTGAGCCAAGAATTTTGAACGTGCTGCCCTCATGTAGAAGTAGGAGGCACTCCACTGTTCCAAATGCTTCAACACGAACCACGGTTACGAATATTTCCAGACATGTCAGAAGCACCACACAAAAGTCCTCACAAAAACAACACAGCAGCAACACCTACGACCACGGCCCCACCAATCTCAACAACACATCCTTTCTGCATCGAAGCAGCGCCAGTAAATTGTGCCGGCATCCCTGTTCCTGTCCCTGTCGCGCCGCCCGACGGCGCCATAGCTCCAGTTGAAATTATCATGGGCGCCGTGCCGTTTTCAGCACATGATGGTGCTGTCACGGGGGAGCGCGTGACAAGTACGTCGCCGGCTGTTGTGGTGGGACACCCAGCGTGAACGGTAAGCGTTGATTTAGCTGAGGAGGGCGTGGATTGGCTGGGCATGTCAGTGAGGTCTGGGGTGGAGAAGTAAAGAGATGTCGGGAGAGTGGTTCCTAGGGCTCAAGGGAACATACGCTGATGCACTGCTGAAGGTGAAGAGCAGTGCGGTGAAGGATGTGAAGAGGTATTTCATGGTAGAGGATGTGGTACTCTTTGAGATGTGTGTGGTTGAAGGGCGATAAGGTTGAGGATGGGTAGTAGAGTGTTTTTTCAAATAACAGTGCAGGTAATGAGTGAGAGTATTTGAATGAGCGAAGACTGGAGATCTCAGTTCATTGAGGGTGGCTCCTGCAATCTATGTATGCTTCCCGAGGTCCTCTTTTCCTTCACCTCTCCTAGCCTCCTCTTACAATACCTAGACACTCATGTCATCCATCTGCCGTGCTTGCCCTGTCCTCGATCACGAGTCAGAACATTTCTCTCAAACGCCGGGCTTCGACATTGTGGCGAAGCAGAGACTCACGATACCCAAGTTCAATTCACTTTCGGGAAATGCATCATCCGCGATCAAACTCGGCCACATGTGCAAAAACGGCAGCAAGGGGACATTTAGGCAAGGCTGGCAGAGACGGGCTACAGAGTAGTCCACTACAAGATCCCCAGGCCAGGGACAGAATCAGGCGTAGAAAGGGTGTATGACTGCGCGGATAGGTAAGATGCCGTGATGAAGATCATCGCTTCCTGAGGGCTGGAGTGAATGGCAGTTGCCGTTGGGAGTAGACTACATTACACAATGATTTTGCGACTATTGAGACGGCAAGCGGTGGATGACAATTAACAAAATGGTCGCTGGCGCTAGGGTGAAACGGGGAAAGTGTATCTCAGCTGTTTCGGCACCAAGTCTCGAGGAATCTGACAGCGGTATATATGCGTACGTGCATGCATTCTAGCAGATCTGTCAAGCAAGAAATGAAAATAGCCTGTCCAAAGTTCTTGTTAGGGCATGTGTATAGGTACCTATGTAGGTAGTCATCTACTCATGCATGCACAACACGATCTCCCGACGATCCACACGCATGCATCAACCCCAACAGCATCTCTGTTTCGAAACAATTATCCCCCCAATTACAACCCTCCCGTCCATCGACCTGACTTATTCATTCATCGCGCGCGACTTCGCCCCCCGGATACTCGCCCTCCCATAGCATACACGGGACGCAGCCCCACTCTAGCGTAGTCGCACAGATCCGGTTAAAACAAAAAATCCGCCCAAAACAGATTCAGACCAACACCACATTTGGACCCCTTGGTCATCTACCACCACTTACCCCAGCACCAAGAGAAACCATTTATCCCCGATGCGCACAAGCTCCCGACGTCATGGCATTCTTTGACAGCTCTAACAGCCTCCGAGGAAGCCATTAGCGCGGCTCATTCTTAAAGTTCTTACAAACTGGTAGCTCGGATGCGTGCGCTTCCGTGGGCTTGAACAAGTGTCTAGCCGCTGTGTCGTTGGCGCAGCGTCACGAGGCTACTAGATTGGGAAGGGCCGTGACCACATGGAGCATCTGCGGTAGCGGTTCCCAATTTCGTTATCCTCGTCCTTTTGGACGTGCCGGGCGTGTGCGGGCTGCCCAACTCGCCCTATAGTGGACGGTGGTGCTGCCTCCTGGGAATTCGTAGGCCGAGTTGTAGTAGCAAAGTGCTGATGCTCGGATGGGCAGGATGCCGCGCTGAGCCACGCCGTTTGGGGGATGAGATGGGCAGTGGGCGGCGGGACGTTTGTAAGCCTGATGATGAGGAGGTAGACATCACCTGTGGGGAAAGGGAAGGAGTTGGTAGTTAGAATGATGAAAGTATATAAGAGCAGTGTTGTGGAGTGGTTGGGTGTTCATCATTGAGAAGTACCATCAAGTTCAAAGTCTCTAATCCTCACTCACTACACTATTCACGTTACAGTCTGATACTTTGCGTGTTATCATCCCTTCTCCAACGTTCATCATGAAGTCTACTATCCTCCCCATCGCTGCTTTGGCAGCTTTGTCTGCTGCTGCTCCTACCAAGCGCCAGTCCGGCCCATCTGATGGTAAGCAAACTCTTTCTCTCCTTGAGCCCCTTACTATACCAACACTGCCTTTCTTTCTTCCCTCTCCCTCTCTACCTACACTCATATGTTGGTTTCCACCACTTCAAACAACACACTAACTCCTCTCCAGCCGACATCCTCAACTACGCCCTCACCCTCGAACACCTCGAGGACACCTTCTACCGCGAGGCGCTCGCCAAATTCTCCGCCTCAGACTTCACCTCAGCCGGCTACGACTCCTCAGTCTACACACGCCTCCAAACCATCGCTTCGGACGAGCAAACCCACGTCTCCTTCCTAACAGGCGCCCTCAAAGCCGCGGGCGCCACCCCCGTCGCAGAATGCACCTACTCGTTCCCCTACACCGACGTCGCCAGCTTCCTCGCCACGTCCTCGGTGCTCGAGGGCGTCGGTGTCTCCGCTTACCTCGGTGCCGCCGCGGACATCATGTCCAAGACGTACTTGACGGCTGCGGGCAGCATCTTGACGGTCGAGGCCAGGCACTCGGCGTACATCCGCGACACGATCAAGCAGGCGCCGTTCCCGCAGCCGTTCGATAACCCCCTGAGCATCAACTCCGTGTACACGCTCGCGGCGCAGTTCATCACGGGATGTCCGGCGAGCAACCCCCCGCTGCCGGTGAAGGCGTTCCCTGTGTTGACTGCGAGCTCGGCGGACGCGACCATCAAGACCGGGTCCACGGTTATGCTTGCGACCAAGGATTACCACGTCGAGGGTACGGTGTATGCGGCGTTCATCACTGTTACTGGCCCGGTGTTCGTGGACGTTACTGTTGTGGATGGAGGCTTTACGGTGCAGGTTCCTGAGGGCATTGCTGGGCAGAGCTATGTTGTGCTTACGTCTTGCAATACTGCTGCGACTGATGACTATATTGTTGCTGGGCCGGCGATTGTCGAGGTTTCTTCGTAGAGGTTGAGGACTGTGTTGATGTCTGAGCACTATATTGGACGGGACTGTCCGTACACTTGGATTTGAGCATTGGTTTACGTCTGGGTTTCATCTGTACATAATTGTCGCTCAAAAGCGTGTCGGTAGGTCTGATTTCATATTAATATATACTTTACTTTACTTTACGTTACGCATCCCTATCAGGATACCTTCACCAGCATCGTCCGCCGAAACCATTACCTCCCTCACTCAAAACTTTCTACACCCTCAAAAGCACATCAGCCCCCTCCACAACCATCCTTAAAAACCCCCTCGGTAACACCCACGTAGCTACACACAACGGTTAGGGGGAAATCAACATTCACACAAGCACAAAAGCAAACATGCGTATCATGTATGCACACAAAGCTTAAGAGGAGAGAAACACCATCTTTAGTTCCGAATGCAGCTCTCGAGTCAACTATATACAATCCATTACCATGGATTCTACATGAGTACATCCCCATCCGCATCCGCATCCCCCCAAAAACAAAGGAAAAGCCCAAAGGCGCAAGTCACCGGGGTATTCACCGAGGTATCCACCAGTTCCTCCCATTCCATTCCATAACGCCGTAAAACGAACATGAAGGCAATCATATTCTTCATTTCCAACATAACCATCGATATCTTGATTTCACCACACCATACAATAACAATAGTAATGTCAAAGGTATTGCTCACGGTACGACAGCCATCTCCAGCCCGCCACTCCTTCCCTCCTTAACCTTCATGATCCTACTCCTTAGGACAGACATATTCACATTCTCCTTATCCGACTCTCCGCTCGCATTATTTCTCGTCTGCAGGTTCTGGCGTGTGGCGGCGCTGCGCATCCACGAGCTAGCTGACGGGCCGTTGGATGGCACCGAACCGAGTTGGGAGCGCATGTCGACTGCCGAGTCGACGATGCCTAGGCCGAGGCTCTGCACGCCGACTTCGAGCTCGTCGACGTCGTTGTGCGCGTCGGATTGGATTAGGTTTCGGTGCTTTTTGCTGGCGTAGAGGAGTTGCTCTGTCGAGCCTGGGAGGAAGATTCGCTTCGCTCCGAGAGTACGCTTGATGTCTTCGAGGAGGACTTCCATGGGGCAGAGGTAGGCGATGTGGTTTCTTTGGCACCATGCGAGTACGTGTCCGACGACCTTGTGGGTCCCGTTTTGCACAATCTAGAGAGCTGTTAGACTTGTTCAATATTCAAGATCCTGGGGAATACATACCCAGGCTCCGCTGTCACCACCTACGCCAAAGCCGCCTGCAACAGACCATGAGCGTGAAAAGGTCTTGCGTCGATAAATGCGTACTGCGCTCATCGTCGAGGAGATCATACCTCCCTGCAGGCCAGTGGTTCGCCCAAAGCAATGGACATTGAGACCACCGAGGCTGTCGGCGCTAGCGATACCGTTTGGGTACTCATCTTCATCGCGGGTATAGTGGCGTCGATTGACTGGCTCGTCGAGTTTTAGGCTGATTTCCTTCTGGTCAGGCCGTGGAGGACCAAAGCAGAATCTCCGACCTCCCTGACATATATTATATGGTTGCAATCGCTCCTCTTTCAACTTCAAAAGGGCCCAATCGATCTCGTGAAGAATTCCATCACGCTTCCACCGTCGAATTCCCGACGATGCATGGACATGTCCTAATTCGTGAGAGGAAAGATGATCATCGTCCCGGTCCTCCTCATTGGGGAAAAAGTCTTCCTCAACATCATCAATCGCTGGTTGAGTGATCCTGATTTCTTCACCTTTACCCAATTCGATCCCGATGATATCACCTGTGGTGGCCCTGGACGTTATAGAATCCGCCATTGATTCATCATCGAGGTCATCCTCGGAGTCAAACTCACTGTCGGTGAAGTCAAAAGATTCAGCATCATCGTCGCTTTTCATTCCTTCATCATCTGACAGCTCCAGGTCCCACATTGCTGCCGGTTCTTCAGAGTCCAGATGGAGCCCTGGCTGAGCACCCATGCCCATTAGCCACGGATTGTGGTTGCCGTTTGCGCTCGATAGGATTACATCGTTTGGGTACGGGCTGGAGCTGTCAAATTCATCGCCAGCTTCACTGTCGTCATCCGAAGGAGCATCAAGCAGGTGGTGCACGCTCATACCAAGTGGCTCGTCATCCACAAGAATAACACCACCGTATGAGACTGGTGGAAGATGTTCACCATTGAAAGCTCCAATTGATGCACCGCAAAGCGGTTTTGGTTGATGCCACGGATTCATAACAGCCATGTCGCCATTATAGTTGGCAGTATTCATCATTGAGCGGTGTGGAGGTCTATGAAAATCAAGTTAGCTGGTGCTCAGCGATTACCACTGCTTGGGGTATTACGTACCGAACTCGGCGTGACGACCGGCTCATTTTGGATCGTCGTATCTTACCGCGACGAACCTTGAGATCATACACATTCTCATCATACCGGAATCGCCGGCTAAGGATGGCCTTTACCTTCGCAATACTGCTGCAAGTGACAAAAATAGTGGGTCGAGCCTTCTCTTGCGTTTCGCCGATCGCTACGAGATCAATACTGATGGTCTCATCGGAATCCTTCAAGGCGCGCTCAATGAGGCGCTCGAGACGGGGTAGCATAGTTGTATGCCACTCTTCCACGATGGGAGCCGCGAACTTGACTGGGAACATGCGAAGCTTTGGTCGCTGAACAGGATCCAGATCTGTCTGTATCTGTATCGAGGAGGTCACAAAGCTTTCATTGTACTCGATGGACCTGCTTTGAATCTCTGGCTCTGGAGTGGGATAACCAAGAGTAGCTTGGGGCCAGTGACGAATGCCGTCGGTAAGGAGAGCTTCGATAGTGTTTGATCGTTTCTGTTTGCTCTCTCGCCAAGCTTTTTGGATCATTGTGATTTTCTCTTTGTAATCTTGCAACGTCAAGCTTCGCTGGGAAGTGGATTGTGGCTGTGCCCGTGACTGTCTCCATGCTCGCTGTATGATTGATGCTGCAGTGACAACTCGCTCTCTGTAAAGCGAAGAAGCATCGCTTCGGTCCTGCGAATTTGGGGGTGTTGCAACAAGAGTGCCTAATCTTGCTGTTAGTAAATGATCTTCCATGGGTTGCTTTCTGGTCAATTTCAAGTGATTGTATAGATAAAAGATCAGAAGTGCACATTGCATACCTGATTCTTCAAGCGGATTACGCTCATGCTCGTTCCAGTCCATGGGATCAGCTTCTTCTTCTTGCTTTGGACTCATGAGTCGCAAGCTTTCCGAGATGCTTTTCCTAATAGAGTGCTGCGAACGTTGCGAGGGATTCCTGGTCAGCGATAGATCTGGTGACTTCTTAGGCGAGGATTTCGACAATGATTTTGTACGCTCCAGCGCTTGAGAGCCCTTCTCGAGTGCCCACCGCTTTGCACTTCGATAGGAGGGACTTGAGGGAATATCGGCTGCGATTTGAGGCTGACTGACGCTCTTGCGCTTCAAATGAGACCCTTGCTGAAGAGGTGTAGCACCAGGTCTTGTCTCATTGAGATCAAAACCAGGCTCAGACTCATCAAGCATACAACATCTTTGCAGCCGGAGGATGATGCGATTGTATACCTGTGAGATATCTTGGATATCTTGGCTGATTGAGTCCGCTGCCCAAAAGCAGTCGCGCACGACTTGCATATATGCCGTACCACACTTAGATGCCAAACGACGGATATACACATCTTCAATCCGCTGTTTGAAGTCACTCAACGTGTACTTTGGTTTCCACAAATCCGCCAAGGGTTGCCAGAGACCAATCTCGAGGAGAATAAGGCCTAGACTGTACATGTCGAATTGAGGGCCGTAACGCCTGTCCTTGACTCCAGTGAATTTTGGATCTTCTGGATGTCGGTAAATGTTGGGTGTTGGCATTGCATGTGTTGGTTCAATGTCGTATTCGGAGAAGAGATCAAACGAACAGATGACAGGCGACCGTAGCGAGTACTGCAGAGCTCTGCTGTTCGGTGAATGTCTCTTGTTCTTCTTGAAAACCAAAATGTTACTGCTGTTGACGTCTTTGTGGACAAAGTTGTCACCATGAATTTTGCTGAAGGTGAGGCCAAGAGTAAATGCGAGGCGGAAGCGATCTTCGAGCGGTGGGGTGGCACTGTTTGAGTTGTGCAATGACTTTGAGCCCGTTTGGAGTACGCTCAATAGTGTCACGGGTCTCAGTTCTTCCACTGATTTGTGGGCGTCGGCGGGTCCGGAGTAGACAGACATGGGCATTTCAAAGACAAGCCCAAAACGCGGTTGTTTTGGATCTTCAAAGTACCCCAGACATTTGAGGGTGCCGTGGAACGACTGGTTGCTCGAGAGTTTTGTGAGTATTGTAAGGAGGCTCTCCAGTCGATCTGTAGGTGGCGAGACCTCTGTGAAGCGATAGGCTGGATCGTAAGTTGCGTATTCAACGAGGACGCAAGTCTCAACCGTCCTGCTCCCGTCTGTCTTCCAGGGGTTGGTGGAGCTGTGGCGAGAGCGCAGTCGGCCGATGACTCGAATGGAGGACTTGCCCACGCTCTCATATGGCGGTGGCTCTTCCTCGGGAAGAATAAGATCTGAAGGGTCCAGCTTAGGAGGGAGATTTGAGCGTGCTGCAGACGCATTCAAGGGGAACGTCGCTGGGTTGACCAGGGTCAAGTCGGATGCGCTGAAGTGTGGAGATTGGAAAACAGAGGCGGACGTGGCATCAGGACGCTTCCCGGAATTGATGTTGGCGGGACCGGCGGGGAGTTCGGTGCCGCGCTGTGTTCTCCGCGTGCGGGAGAGGTCGTAGAGAATGTCAATCGACGTGGTCAGGTCCTTGATGAGATCCTCGTAACGTGACCGGTCGGCGGGGGCCCACGAGGGAGGGTCAGGCCGGGGCTTGCGGCCAGACAGTGTCTTTGCACTCGCGGGGAGGGCGCCGGGGTGCATGCGCTCGGCCTCATCGAGGATGTCCTTGATGGTCCCAAGGACGCTGGTCACCGTCTCGGTCAGGCCGGCCTGCTCGACACTCTCGTCAATGTCGCCCTGCTTGCCCTTTGTGTTGTCGCTCCAGTCGACGCCCCATGTGATCAGGCGGTCCTTCTGGATCCTGAACTTGCGGTGCAGGGCATGTGACTCGGGCGTGTCCTTGGAGTCCTGCTCGACGACGGCGTCGCACGTCTCCTTGGTGTCCGAGTAGAGCTGCGTGAGGCGCGGGAGCCTGCGAATCGTCTCCATGGTCGCAGCGGCGCAGAGGCGGGTTTGGTGCGCAATCGCGTGCTTGGGCTTAGGCGTGGAGATGCGAAGGCATGGAGGATGGAGGTTTTGAACAATTCGACTGCCTGGCCGGGCGTCGTCATGCGCTGGGCCAGATTATACCAGCGCTGGGCGTGCTTTCCGCGGCTGCCTAGTTGTTGCTTCCCCACACTGGCCCGATCGCGCCTGCTGTGGCTGAGACTGGCGCGCCGCCAATCACGGCGCTCCCTTCTCCGCACTGCCTCTGAGGCTACCGCTAGACACCCCTCGACACCACGTACGGCTGACTCCTGGAATGCACGCCCAATGTAGCACATTTCCTCAATAAGCAGCGCAGCCTTTATTCTAGTACTATGTTATCTTGTAACAGTGAGCAATAACCTATGTCCCCTGGGTGCTATATTAAACCGATCTTCAATTTCCATCTCCCAGGGTTCCATCTCCGGGCTGATGCTGAATTTCAACCCAGCGTGCATAATTGCACCCACTGCAAGATAAAGTTCCTCCCATGCAAGATTTTGCCCAATACAATTCCGACGGCCGATGCTAAAAGGCGTCAGAGAGTCTTCCATCATATCGCTGCTTCGAAGCCACCGTTCAGGCTGGAATGCATCAGGATTCGGGAACACAGCAGCATCTCGATGATGCATCCAGTTTTGCATGCCGACCACAGTGCCCTTTGGGAGTACAAGTTCATGCAGATGGAGCGGTTCTAGAAGAACGCGAGGTAGAGTCGATACAATTGTAGGGTATCGACGAAACGTTTCCTTTATGACTGCGTTCAGATATGGGTGTTGCCGGATTCCAGAAATGTCGTCAGTACGTAGCTCATTGATCTCCCTTCGAAGACGCTCCTGAATGTGCCAGTTTTCCGGCAGTGATAGTGCGTACAAAAGGTACGTCAACGTCGATGAGGTGGTGCCGCTCCCAGCGAACATGTAACCCATAGCTTCTTCAACAAGCTCCTCGTGGTTTAACTTGCGGTCAAGGAAGCTGTCCACACCCGTAGCAATTGGAGTCAGCAAATATTGGTCGTCCGAAGACGACTTCTCTAAGAAATGGTCGACCATGCTTCTTGACTGCTTCTCCCAATAGCCAAGGTTACGATAAGCATCACCAATAAAGCCTGGTATCTTGGGACCAAGGCCAGTTGATCGAAGGAAAGGAAATATACTGTCGAATATCATTGTGGGGGCGCTTCCCTCCATTGCACGCAGTACGCTCAGTGCCGCGTCGTCGCCATCGTTTCGATCAAAGTCTTTCGCGAAAGCAGCTTTACATATCGTCTCAAAGCTAAAAAGTCCGCATAGTTTATAGGCATCCGCAGTATTTTTCGTGGTAGTAGCTGCTTCCGAAATGAGACGATGTGCTAGATCTTCCCCTTTTTTCTGGATGAGATAGTCCAATCTGGTCACTGACTGTTGCGCATAAGGTCGACTGCTCAGCTTTCGACGTGCCGCATGCTCCATTGGGTCTCTGGACAACATCAGTAAGAGGAATTTCATGCTTCTAGTGCCTTACGTCATTTGAAAGATATTGTTCTTTCTAACGAAGGAAGCAGCAGAATAGAAGGCAGCATGCTTCATGACGGTCTTCGAGTTGCAATATATCGTTCGGATATGCCGCCAATCAGCTACAGACACCTCCCTTGGACCGACGCGGACGACATTTCCATATTGCCTGTGGAGCTCCTCAAGTTTCTACAAGTATTCCGGGGTCAGTTCTTACACTGGACCCGAGAAATACCGGCGTCCTACTCACATAGATGCGGCGGCCGTTAATGCCCTCGATAGCAAGTGGCCAACTGGTAAATCGAGCCCAGAATGGTCCAGGTATATGCCGCAACGGACTCAAGACCAAGATTCTTAGAAGCTGGATTTAGGACGCCTGTCAGCGCCAATATTCCATCCACAGTAGAGAACAGTATCTCAGTGGATGAGTACTTACGGTGAGTGACAGGTAGCAACCGATTAGCACTGCAGCTGAGCTGACGAACGTAGCATGTAGTGTAAGGCCATCGAATACTGAAGTCATTGTTACGAAGGATAGTTGTCGAAAATGGAGAAGGAAATGCGTCTGGCATGGTCAGAACTTAAATCATGCTGAGGCGAAGGGACAATGCCGGTCTAGAAATCGATCAAGCGATCTGTGAATCAATACCGAGTGTTCTCTTTGCGGGGTGCATAAGGACGCGTAAGGAAACAAGCATCGGGACCTACGTCGTAAATCGGAATGTGGAGGCACAAGGGGTGGGCTACGATAATGGAATCGATGCGGTTGACATTCGCTTACTATGTAGTATGTACACGCCTTTCGCATTGTGGACCGAGAGAACTGCGCTACACATAGGCTTCAATTAAACACTATATCATATCTAGACCGTATTATTTAAGATAATCGAATGTCTGTTTACTTTAGTAGTTTAAACGGCTATAGAGCAGCAAGCTCTAAATTTCCCTACACTTAGCTATAAACTAGTTAAGTTCTTTTTATAGTATTATATATTCT